>QVRM01004799.1:0-42347 GCA_003439945.1 Dermanyssus gallinae
AACCTGCATTTCACATACCTTTTCACAACCGTAATGATGCCACATGTAAATCATTGCTACAAGGTCTGGAGGCCACACATCAAGAAGAATAATGACGCAATGAGCGCGTGCAGTCTAAGTTAATTATTGTCTCTTTATATATATATAATCTATAATATATATATATATATATATATATATATATATATAAACACATCTATATAGGCGCACAGGTATGATATGTGTGTCGTAGGCATAAACATGTATTTTATAACAGTGTATGCATAAATGCACTTTCTCCTCCGCCAAAACATCAGAAATAAGACTAATCAGAATAAATGCCGAAGTACTTTTATTAGGACAAGCAAATAAGTGTGCTGGTCGTCCCATATCAAGCCGGTATGTTTTGGCGAAGGCATACAAATATTCCTTTTCAGCCTGATTGAAGACACTCTGCGTGTATGATACGGCATATATCAAGAGGAGATATGCCATATTTACGTGCAATAAGTCTGCCCGGCCTCCCAGAACAAGACCTCGCTATTGCGCGTTCTGACCTGGATACCTATAGGCACTAGGAGCGGCAAATCATACTCTAGGCTAAGAGACTTTTGAAAAGAGCTCCGGCGCGTCTGTTCTGGATGACAAGGTCTGCCTTCTGCACGGCAGGATTTTAGTGGTATTATTAGACATATATAAAGGAAAACAGAGAGCGTAAGATAACAAGAAGGGAACGTGTTGCTTGAGAATAGAAATAGGTACTATGAAGTCAGGAAAAATCTGACATTTCTACGCTCTGAGGCATTGCACTCCCTGTAAGCTCGAACAGAATTCCGTCGTCACGTAGACTTGGCGGCACTTTAGTTATACGGTGCGAATCGCAGTAGTGATAATTACTGTGTGGTAATCGCGGTTGTTGTCGAAGTCATAGTTGTTGTTGTTGTTGTTGTCGTCGTCGTCGTGTTTGCATTAGGAAGATTGCTTCTTGTGCGGATTTCCTCATCAGGCAGGTAAATACAATCGGTCCCGGCACACACAGAACCCCACACCAAGCGCATTTTTCACTCTCATCGCTGTTTATGACGGTTAATTAACCTAATCCGGCCCTAGCCGCATTCCGTTGCTAGGTTTGACGCCGCAAAATCGCTTGCATTCCCCTACAGATATATATATATATATATATATATATATATAGCCCAAGTGACTAAATCGGGCCCTGGCAACGCATGCTGCCTAAACGGCATCTGTGTGGAGCTAAACCGGTGCCATCAACCTAGTCACAAACTGACAATACGCTTAGATACATTTGCTTAAGGCAAAATGCGCAAGATCAATAAATCAGGAGATATGATGAAGCCGTGTTCCCTGCCTACCTGACGCGCCATGACCAGCATCTAAATGATAAATAATAATAATAATAACCTGATTAAGCGTAACAACCTGATTTCTGAAATGTTTTTTTTCAACAAAATAATAGTCTTCTTTGCTAGAATATGTATCAATCTTATAAAAATAAACTCTATGTTTTTGTGTTTTTATTTAATTCTGGCGCTAAAATAATGAAGAAAAAATTACAATGTTTTCTCGTCTAAAAAGAACTACATCTAATATTAAATAAGCTTTGCCTACTATAGGCCTACATCTAAATAAACGTAATGTAGCTGGCAATTGATGCACCTTTGACATATATATATATATATATATACATCTATATTATATATATATATATCTATATATAATATATAGTATAGTATATATATATATATATAATTACATCTATATATATATACATATATCTAAAAGAGAGAAATACTTACACTCCCGCCGCCCGCGATTTAATACGCGCGAGCCTTTGACGGGAGTGCCCAGCCAGCCCAGCAGCTCCCCCACCCTCCCCCCTATCGAGGTTGGAATGAGATGTAACCACACTACTCCACCGTACCGATTAGACGCGTTCACCTCGCGATTCCGCGTTACACAACCAGAAATATTACGCGCCCCCCCCGAAGGGGAGTTTGACCCACTGTAGCGCAAGGGTTCCCCGCGAAATAAAAAAAATATATATAAAAAAAAAACATATATATATATATATACTATATATATATATATAGCATTATTATATATATATATATATATATATATATAGTATATATATATATATATATATATATACTAACACCTGACATATTTTGGCCAAGGTTATTAGGGAAACATTCGTACTACCTAATCGTCTCATGCAAGCTTGTGAATGTTGAACTAGATCGGGAAGAGCACCGTTGCTTAGTTGTGTTTCCGTTAACTACATATCCAAGTAAGTTACATGATTTATCACAAGCGAAACAGCATGCGATTCCTTATAATTTCTTCTTTTATAAGATGTTTGCTAATATGGGGTAAATGAGAGACAGATATATATAATCGTCACGCTGTATTTAGAGTACAATAACTATCCTATATAACGTTCATAGTATTACACACATCAAAACTTTGACCTAGTTTAATTATGTCGGGTTGTTCGTGGCGTGTTTACATGATGTACACATTCATATACTCGTTGTGAAGTGTCATTCATCCCCTTCTTAGGAAGAAGAGAAACTTCTTAGGAAAAAGAAGGAACCTTCATTAGAAAGAAGACTTTTCTCACGCGCCAAATCTTCGGGAGTCTACCCGATCTGTATGAAATATTAAATTGCTCTGTTACATAACATACTTACTCGTTTTCCAATTCCTGGATAATTCCTACCGGAATCCATTAAGACTACGCGCCGCGCTGTGTTCATTTTTACTAAGTGTTCGATCTCCTCCGTTGTGGTTGTAATGTCGGTGCAGTTATTCCCCACTACATTTTTAAAATTCCCTGCCCCATTTTTATCTCTCCATTATTGACTTATTCGTTTGATCACTCTACTCTCGTTCATCTCCCCTATAAACTCACTTCCCTATATTAAAACAATCAATATACGAGTCCCAAATTGTCATATGCATCTCGTTCTGCTTTCCCCCAGTTAATGCCAAGAGCTGCCCTATGTATTCTATTTTTGGTGTCGGTTTGTGTTTAACCAGACATTTTTTGTCAACTCGCTTCGCTTTCTTCCACCTACCGCTCACTTCTACCCAATGATGATCACTTCCAACATTGTATGCTTTATCTTCATGTATCCCGATCTTTACTGCCCAATTAACTACTTCATTCACCCTTCGTCAGTACATAGTCCACGCATGACCCTCCATTCCCCTGTGTGCATGTACATCTTCCTTCTACTCGCGGTTCTAAATTTGAAACTTACATCCCGTTCAACTCTGCTAGTTGTATTAGTCTTGGCCAACTCTATTTTATTTTCCGGCCAGCTGCTTAATATGCACATTCCAATCTCCCAAACATATTATCCCTTTAGTGCCTTTACCTCGATATTTCCCTATTGCTTTATGTACCCTTTTAAATTGCTTTCGTCGTCTTGTTCCGTATTGCTTGGCACTATATCCACTTTCATAACTACCCATATCATTCCCCCTAAGTGCCTATGTATAACCGCCAGATTCTTTTATTTTGACAGTACCAATTCCTACGCACGAAATAGCATCTCTGGTTACTTTTACATTTCCCAAACCTGTTCACCTCCATCCTCTTTTTCCGATTTGTACCGTACCAATTGTATCCCTGTTAAACGCGACACTTCTAACCAATAAAATTGTTTCTGTTACTACCATTATATCTATTGACTTTATTCTAGCAATGTATAATATATATATGTTCCCCACTTTCCCTTCGCCTCTTCTTCTCTTTAACATGGCAACTTGTTCTAAAGGCATCTTACTCTTACGTTTTCCTTTTGTCCCTGCTTCCTCTTTGTCACCTAACTGTCTACATTTAACTCCGGCTCTTAATGCCGCTGATTGCCAACCGCCTGATCACCTTCAATGCACCTCCGCTGCTCCGAATTTTTCTTTCATATCTAAAAACATACCCTTTTGTCGCCCGATCATGCCCTGTACGTATAATCACTCCTGTTGTCCCACCCTTCCCTGTATCCGTGTTCTTCTTGTTGTCTTTCCTGTCATTGCGGCTGTTGTTCTATCCTGTTTGCCTTTACATGCCATCTAATGATTCCCCCTTCGCTTAAGTGCCTACCGCTCCTGCTTGAAAAATGTATGCTTGGGGCTCGTTTCTGGCGCGCTGACCCGATATTGCTGGAAAGGTAGAGGTTTTTTACCTTAACAATAATATGACCTGATAAGTGCAGCTGTCGCATAACAAATGATAAGTTGCGCAGTGTACAAACAACTTAACTAGAGCAAAACCAATCAAGAACAACAAAAAATTATCAGGAATTTAAATTATTTACCATTATGTGTTTACTCAAAAATTGACATAGAAAGCATAATCTTAATGGAGTTCGTAGGCAATTGCCTTAATGGGTGGGATATACATACATACGAATCAGATACGTGGCCGAGCACCTAACCGTGTTCTAGCTTTAGGTTGCGGATTTTAATTATATATATATATATATATATATATATAATATATATATTTCATATATATATATATATATATATCATTCTACAATTAAGCCACTTGAAAAATAGAAAACCTCGAAGCGAAACAAATAAAGGAAAAGGAGAAATACAGCGCTTACCGCATAAACAATATATCCTTCCTATCTACTAGCACCATCTGATTTTAAGGGTTACTTCAAAGCTTTAGGTGAACAAAGACACTGTGTCTAACATTATGCGATACTGTGCCTATGGCAACAATGTAGTCTATTTACCCTGTAAAGCGCCCTTAATTCTATGCGGACTAGCTATTGCGGTAGCACAAGGCCGTTGTTGTTGACGCCAACTGCCCGTCTTCTTTTGGCTTTTGTTTGCAGAGTTTCCAGAGGAGCAGGGAGATACGAAATGGTGCTGTTAGTGCTGCTTTGTTACTAAAGCTAAACGCTGATCCATCTTAGTGCGGCAACGTTGGTCCTTGTGCCCTCTCCGCTCGTCCTTGGCCTTCTCAGCGCTATTACTATCGCCTCAGTTCTCGTTCTCGTACAAAGAAAGGTCTTGAGATTAGCCGTGAACTGCAACTCAGTTCATCAGAGCTCAACCAACCCAAAACGCGACGCAACGATTACAAAAGATCTGCAAACGTTGCAGACGAGCAGCTTAAAAGTAACAAAGCGTGCCCTCACGTGCCCGACTCTCAGAAAATTGAACAATAGCCACTGGCTCGGCAGATAAACGCTCAGCCAGCTAAAACGGGCCAGTAATCTTTCACGTCACTGCTCTCCTCTGTTTTCTCGTCTTCTTTATTTTTCTTTCGATTTCTTTCACCAGCCGCAGGCGCGTCTGCATTCTCTGGCTGTACGTATGCCCCTGCTGAACGAATATCGCTTCATCCCCGGGCGAGTGACGGCCGCATTGCCGCGGGCAGACGTTACTGTCGGCAGTTGTGTCACCACGTTGACCGATTTCGTGATTTCCAGCCCTGATACTGTTCTATTATCGATCAGGACCATGACCAACGAATGCGTATGACAGCGACGATGAGGGGGAAAGAAAACGAAGGGCGTAAACCCGTTAAAAGCGCACACCTCATTACAAGTGCGGGTCATAACGACAGACAGCGAGTCGAAAAACACGCAAGACGCGACTTCAACAGCGCCGTGATGAAGACGAACACAACGAACACGATAGTATTGGCCATCGTGATGGCCGTGATAGTTTTCACGGCCCAAGCGGGTTTCCTCGAAAGCTCCTCGGCAGCAGGCGCCGATGGCGTCGTCACCGGGTCCGTCGATGCTGGCACCGTGCCAACGGCAGAAGCTGCTGCTGCTGCGGCAACAGCAGGGGCGGCTGGTTCCGCCGTACCGACAGTCGGTGCTATCACCTATGGTCCAACTGGTTCAACTGGTGGCCTGCTTGAGGCAGCAGCAAATGGCGGCGAAGCGCCCTCTTCAACTCGCCTAGACGTCCCTGCTTCGGCGACGGGACCTCGCCTTCACGAGGTACACACCGAAAATTCACGACCGGTCATCCGGCTCGAGGAGCACACTAGGCCTGCCCAGGTCGTGCGCGTACACGAAACGCCGCAGGCGGCTCCGCAAGTGGTCAAGGTGCAAACGCCCGCCGAGCCGCAGAAGTCTCGTTCGTGTCGTTGACAAGGGTTCGGGCCCCGCCAACGTCGAGAGAGTCGTACACCAGGCTGGCGGACCGCAGATGCTCAACGTGCAGAAGCCCGGGCCGGCACCGGCGAAGCTTGTGCAGGTGGTGCGTGGTCCTCCTGTCGCCCCCCGTGTCGAGTTTGTTCAGGAGCCCGACGCCCAACGTCAGGTGTATGTGGCCAAGGCGCCTCCGATGGCGCAGCTGCCCCCACCGGTTGGACTTGCATCCGGGTCGTTTGTTCACTCCGCACCAGGATTCGGCGCAACGAATGCAAGGCTTGACTCTATCTTATGGCGGCCCCTACGGAGTACCGGCCTTTGCAGCTACTGCTGGCCAATCCGGCACTGTCTTCGCGACAGCTCCTGGCTATGTCTCTCAGGTCAACGGTGCCGCGGCTCCTATCTTGCCCACCTCGCATGGTTTCGCCGCTATGAGCACTGGTTATTCTTACGGCTCAGGTAGCATCGGAACTCGTGCGGGCATTGTCTTCGCTCCCCGTCAGTTCAGTAGATGGTGAAAAAAGCTAGGCATATCGCGTTGACAGAAGCGCGTACGCAAGTTCTGTCACGTTTCTGCAAACGCCCCATACATTGTCAGTATCATTGTACATAACATGTGTGCATCATGTGTGAATTAAATAAACCAGTTAAGGTGCAGGCCAACCGTGTAGACTTCCATAACGTGTCTCTTCTTTTTAAGTCCAGCCGTGGTCTAGCCTAGATGACTAGCTCAAGGCGTCCAAGATTTTTAGCGAAGCCGGGATACGCCAGAAAGATAAAGCCTGCGTAGGAATTTTCCCTTAACTGCTAGGAATAGAGCGAGTGTCATAGTAGTGGCAGTAATACAGTAGCGCAAGCTAAAGCGACAGCAATTAACTACTATTGACTAACTAATAACACTAATAACACGCCTTATTTATCTATCACTAATAGCAGATTCTGGTACTCCTACTACTATTGCGACTTGGAGAACTACTAGAGCAATGGTGCCAGCAGTATCAAGGGCAACATCTATCTAGAATGATCTCAAATATGACAAACTCAATCAATGACAGCTTTCCGAAGGTGTGAAAGCAAAAAAACAACAAAAAAAGTTTGCGCTTATTTTGGATTAATTTACATAGAATGGACAAAACACGCCTGTTTGCACTAACATTTATTAGATCTATAGGAGTGTAGATTATTGAATCAAGGCGACTGCAGTGCTGAAGCGTCTGATAAAGCATCGACGCTCACGGCCAACAAAAAATTGTTTATTTTGGAAGGTATTTTACCCGCCAGTTGGTGTGGTATTTGATGGTTCCAACAGTAAGCTACAAACAACAGCCTTCATGTTCTAAGTAGCTCATTTCGTTGAACTATTTCGTTATGAAGTAATTCATAGTATACAGTTATTTAGCATATACAGTATGTTACATATATGTTACAGTTAGCATACGCTATTGTGTGTAGATATGTCGATACCAATCGATAGACACAACCTTAAGGTACACGCATACTCAACGTGTATGGTTAGCATGACGTATCTTACTAATTGGGGGTCAATTTGACAGTTTTGGTTTACTTATGGCAGCGTACGACCGGCGGTAATTTTTAACTGTCATCTTCTTTTGAAACAAGTGCCTCATGGTAAAATCTGTTGCAAGCTTTTTTTAATATATATACACTTATATGTATATATATTTAATACAATTTTATTTAACTCATAACGGGGTGTAAATAATTGTCCCCCAGAGAACGTGACGACAAACTACATTAGCCCTATGTCCAGGCCTGGTGTCGACCACCTGGACAAGGTGCCAAGCACCGCCGAGGCGTTACCACGTTTTGTTTGTTTATTAACTTTGTGGTTCAATTTCTCAGTTCTTACACTAAAATCTGTTTTTATGTACATACGTGCTGGTACTTATATATTATATATATATATATATATATTTTTTTTAAGATGGTTTAATAATCGCATGACTTGCATACTTTATTGAGTGCGGTCATTATGTCGATGATTTATGCATATGTATATTTGTATGAATGCTGACAAATTTTTAATTGGTTAGGCACGTCAATAAAACTGATTGATAGATTAACCGTTTCGGTCCCGTTATTATTGCCAATACAACATATTGTTGTTCTCCGTTCCTTTCTGAAGCACTGGCCATGCCAATAACGTTCTACTTGCACGGGAAGCATTATGCTATTACGTTCAATCACCAAGTGTCTAGGACGCCTTCTTCGTTTAGAAAATATGAAGTAGCAGTCCTATCGAGATTTTATCCCTTCAAAGTGTTACGCTGTATTATCTGCGCTGCGTCATTTAAAGTTGCTTGGCGTTTCCCTGTGGGGCCTACTTTAGTGCACAAAACCCTGTTCCTTCCGGTTCTATGCTGCACCACTCGTATATATAGAGGTGGAGGATATAACATCAGAGCTAACGTGTTTTAGAAAAACGCACTTAGAGCTACATTTACAGGGAGCCGTAGACTTTCGGCCCGGGACCATTACAATGATTATGGCCTATCGCCTGTCGATAGAGTATACACTCTGCGGGTCACTACATTATCAGCAATCAGAATTTCCCGAGAAGTTGTACCTACAAAGATTACGTTTCCACTAGCCTATCTATCACGTGCGGATCGCCAAGGCGTGGACATGACTTTTCAATTGCTCCTCATATTGTTGAAGTCTAGTAGCCATGCAGTAGTTGCGTGTCAACTGCCAGTCATCTGGTCAGACATCCTCAAAAACGGCATTCAATGCCTTGCCACTTAACATCACTTTGTACGTGAAGTACACAAATGGCTCCTGAATTCGTTGCCGTTGCGCTGGGGGGTAGTGAACCTTTTGAATTGTCTCACTGAGCTGGGTTTATAGATACTAGCGTATGCTTGGCGTATGTACAAGTGGTAAGTTTATTAGCTTCTTATGGACTATTTACTCGAAGGATACGCCTATAGCTGGTGATTATTTATGTGCATGTATGGGCTGCATTTAGTCGGTGTATAGTGCGAACATGGATAAATCTACTGATACATGTACTGCTGTGACGAAACGAAAATCAATTGATTGTCGTTAGCAGATCCGCATTCAGTCGTGATGTAATTGGGTTAGGATAATAGGGCACTTGCATGTGCTCAATACGAGGAACTACCGTCTTGAGTGTCGTTACTTTTATATAATAAATATAAATGATGCTGCATTTTTACGGCAACTTACACACAATAAAAGAAATGAAAAAGGATGTATTATAAATAGACAAACAGTGTTTTAAGCTCCTCACAATGTTAGATTACATTTACACTTGTTGCTTAGTCCCTTGTAGTCCTTGATACAAGTTTATGACGTACACCTTATTATGACAGTGGTAACACAACAAACATATGGTAATGCACCATATATTTTATTGAGACATCTGTACATTTTTTGCCGATTATAGATTACTTGCGCAGTTACCTTGTCTGAATTTGAAACTGTGAAAACCAATTCAAGAGTGGCCAGTATAAGACATAAACCCACGACCCTTGAATACAAAGCTACGACTTTGCCACTGAGCCACCTTTAATTACATGTTGCTTTCCACTTATATTGCGGGCCATAATTACGACCACAATATAAGTGGTAAACAACAACAACAACCAATTGTAGGCCCAAATACCAAGGGTTTTGATCATTATATACTCTGCTTATTGTCGCTGCTACCGTAATAATAGCAACATTTTAACAACCAACAACAAGCAAACAGAAAGTTGTCTGAAAGCTGAATTGCATTTTCTCTTGTTTTCCGTACACTCTTCGCAGCGGTGGGTGTGTCTGTATGCGTTGAAGTCAATTAGTTAGCATACATTGGATGAACATAAAAGGGTTATATTTACGTCTGGAACCGGACCCACTTAATTGTAGAATCCACCAGCGAATGAGGACGCGTGCCTAAGGCCTGAGGCCGTAGGTCTGTTGTGTGAATCGCTTACGGTTCCCTCCTCAACTCTTTGCGCAGCTCCGTCTGATGACGGACAAGCGACGGACTCGTTCCTATCACAACAAACGGATAGCATAATAGTAAAGGGGTTTGCAGCCAGACAAACCTGTTAGCCTTTTTGGGCCCCTGTGCTGCCCCAGTTGTCTTTCCCGATAGAACCAAGGGCATCTCGACAACGTTCGTAAGGGGAAAGGAGGTTGTTTTAAGCATAACCAAACACTTCTCCTCGACGTTGGCTGGCAGAAAATAACGACATGCCCTCACAACTTTCTATCCTTCGCCAAGCCATACCGCATGCTCTCACTTGATTTACTTACAAGGCCTGCTCCAGGAAAGAATTGCAGCAACAGCAGCAGCAGCACCACCACCATTAATTGTACTGCACTAAAAACTCTTCGTGGCTGATCTTCAGCCAGCATTTAATGTCCCCGGAACGCTGCCTTTGCATTGCCTCGTGAGACGAACCCCATAATTACAAATGTGCAAATGTGTGTCTTTTTTTGGATATGGGAGGTTTGGAAAGTGTTAATGCAACAACACCTAGTGCGGGACTCTCGCCCATTAAAAACCCCGGTCCTCCCCACCCCCCCAAGGTTCAGGATTGTGTTGGACAATACTTCGGGATCATAAGAGGGGAGTCTTGTGCTCTACCGGCTTATGGTTCTCAAACCAGAAAGGTGCGTCGAGATCCTTCACCTGCGGGCTGGATTGCATTGGCCCCTTGCGGGGCACCCTCGTCTCGACTGTTTGTCGACCGCGCGTGTGCAAAACGGTTTTGGCGCAGGTCTTCTAGGCAAACCTTCTCCCTCATGATGGTGTCAAGATAGTACAATCCGTACGTCCATGAAGCACGATTGCGTAGCATGTAAGCGACGATTGCTGGTTACACCTGGTTGTCTAGGGCGGAGCCTGTAGACGCACGTGTCGTAGCGAGTGTCGTCCAGTCAGAGACCCGCGAGTGTCGAGCAGGCATATATCGGTGGTAGATTTGCCAACGCGGAGCATGTAAGTTTGGAACTGTTCGTGCCCCGTGAAAACTTGCGTGACGTAGTAGGCGAGGGGCCCTGCGGTGTCCAGCCAAACGCGAAGGTCAGGGATTGGGGTGCGGGTCCAGGATGCCGGGGAAGTGTCCGAACCCCTGGGGTGGCCCATTCCCGCGCCCACGCGTTCAACGGTTGCTGCCCTTACTTGAGCAAATGTGCAAACAGCACTTTCATCTATTTTCTACACAGAACAACACTTTCGTTTGTTCGGTCGCTCTGCTTGCGGACGATCGTTGGCATCAGACAACAGTGTCGCGTTTGATGATTATACACTTTTGCATTAATCGCCATACCAGCAGGAGCGGCGGCAGTCAAGCAGTACACTTTCAGGGCACGTTTGTAATCGCCCTTTTGTGTGCGTGTGATTATCGGTCGATTAGTCGGGCTTTCTCTCTTTCTGTCTGTCTGTCTGTCCGTCTGCCTACATACTTAACAGTCTGTCCGTACGTACGTGTGTAGATATGTATGCATCGTTTGTGTGTTATATGCTAACGTGTACATTGCATACAGCACGGTCGACAGAACGCATCGGCAGCATGTCATCTATGATACAATTGGACACCTATGATGCCAGCAGCACCACCACCACCACCACGCTTTCTCGTATGGCTTGCCTACTGCACCGGCACCAGGCGCCGGTAGCTCGCTCGGATCAGATCGGGTCGCGTCGGGTCGGGGTCGAATTATGTATCACGGGTAGCATCACCGGTCGACTAATGTGTGACGCGTGGCGTCACCGCGTCACTGCGATCCTGCGAATAGCGTATTCACATCTCGTCGTCGCGTCGGCGTCGTTGGCGTCATCACCACCACCACCAGCAGCGTACACGAGCAGAAGTCGTAGATGATGAGAGAACGCAGAGCAACAGCCACTACTATGTATGGTGGCGCTGAAGATAATCAGGTCCCTAATGTCGTCGTCGTTGTTGCTGCTGCTGCTGCTGCGGCGACCTGCTGCGGGCGCGACTGATGAAGATATTGTTTGCCATGACGCGGCGATCTTGTCTTCAACACGTGTGTTTAGCGCCTCTGCAATAGCGTTCATCGTTGTTCTTGGCGAACTTTTGTCCGCCAAGTTTAGGTCTGTGAAGGCGTGTGAATGTGTGCTGGTGTGGGGTTGTGTATGCTATGGGTCTGTGTATGTATGCTCGGTATGTTGTTGTCGCCGCTTTACTGTGAAGTCTTCTCGTATCTTTGCACCTCGTTCTCCTCTATCAGCACCCCCCCCCCCGCCCCCTATCTTCGGCCATATTCTCCTCCTCCTCCTCGGCTGCCCTACCTAATTAAAATAACCTGGACGTCACCACTTTATTTGACGGCATTTGACTGTATCGATTCGATACGTTACGTGTTTGGTACATGAGCTCACCTATCCACGCCTCTACGCGCTAAGCGAAAGCCCACTACGTTACCACTCGCGATCGCTGGCCGCAATACTTAACAGTTAGTTAACCGTTAGTAGTCAGTTATGACTTGCAGTAAGTAGTAGGCAGTAACTTTTGCCAGAATACGGTGTCGTCTGGAGGTGCTGTCGCGCCGAACAAATGTTGGGTCATATTCGGATCGAGCTGGGCAACGGCTGGCCCAATTGTTGGGCTTGCCTTTTTGTGGTTTACTGCTGCTGGTGTTGTTGTTGTTGTTGGTTGTTGTTGTTGTTGTTGTTGTTGTTGTCGGCAATCGAAATCTGGCGAACGGCCGCCCTATCATTTAGGATTATCAGCCAACGACGACGGACAGATCAAATGATGTAATAATAGATATAATCATAATAAATTTGATAGAACGGCATGATGCGAATAAATATGATAGCCTATGATACGGAGGACCTGCTACTTGTGTAAGCCCACTACTGCTGCACAGATACAGAAGAAATTATATGCATTTTTTTCTACAAATGGGTGTGGTTTTGCCCGCTAGCTCTCTAGATCAGCATTGTTTTCTGTCTGGCACTAGCTTCTGGAGAGAGCAGCTATTGCTTGGCAGAGGCGAATCTGCTGAAATCGACATTTATCCTTAATTCTAGATAAAGTTGGACAAATATCCTCTACGAAGACAACAATAGCACGAGAAGATGAGAGAGGTGTGCTGAAGCTATGCTTCATTGACCTCTAATCAGGTGTCCTCGTTGCGGCTCACAGTCTACACTGGTATTTTATAAATATTCGACTAGGTGTTATAAACACGAATCAAGAAGCCACTAGTATATCATTCAGTATGGCGTAATTTTTTGTATCATGCGTTCGTATCAGTGTTCGTGCAAGAATCTACTGATTGCCGAGGCCGCAATTCACTTGTCCTGCAGGCCCTGTTTTCTTTTTCAATTAAATAGCAATGTGGGGTATACTTAATTTATATATATACACATCGGCAGGTTTTAATTTAAATGTTTAAGTTAAGCATACCCCATATAGCTATTTAATAAAAAAAAAAGAAAACAGGGCCTGCAGGACGAGTGAAGTGCGGCCTAGGCAATAATTAGATTCTTGCGCGAACGCTGATACGAGCGCATGGTACAATAAAAGATGTCATACTGAAGATATACTAGTGGCTTCTTGATTCGTGTTTATAACACCTAGTCGAATATTTATAAAATACCAGTGTAGCCTGTGAGCCGCAACGAGAACACATGATTAGACCTGAATAAACATAGCTTCTGCACACCTCTTATATACGGAGTCATTCATATCGTTACGTACTTATTTCGAGCTTTGGTAGAACTCGGCAAGAAAATATTTTTTCCCAATAAACGGAGGAGGCGAAAACGTCTTCTTTAGGAGAGAGAGTGAAATTTATAAAAGTACTTATTTTGCCTTTTTTTTCCTACATAGTTGTGCAAAATCTACGTTTGCGGGAGAACCAGGTAACGCACGAAGAAACCGATTATACCGGCGTGTTCGGAGGGAAATTCTACACATTGACAAGACACTTACGTAACGAAAAGCGAATAACCAGATTGGGCAAAGTCATAAAAGTCGATTTGTTGTTATGTCTTACGTTAACGCGTTTTCGTGAAAAATCGTAATTTTTTCTATTACGACCAAAAATGTTTGTCCAAAAGACCAGTCTCACGTAATAGCAAATTTAATGCCCACCATTTTCGTACCAAACGGTTATGGTGCTGTGCTACTTAGATGTCAAGTAACTGAGCTTTTTCGATAGTCATATCGAAAGCGAAGGCATGCATACTTATATAGGGTGTATGAGAAAGTTAGGTGCATAATTTGAGGTTTGGTAAAACTCGGCAAGAGAACAATTTTCCTAGTGGAAAGAGGAGAAGGAAAGGTGTTGGCAAAATTTTACGGTTCTGAACGTGAAAGCTTTACGTAAAACATAACAACTCTGACAGTCAAAAGGCGTAGTTACTTGACAAATACGTAACGCAGCACCATCACTTTGGTACGAAAATGGTGGGCATTAAATTTGCTATTGCGTAAGAGTGGACTTTTAGACGTACATGTCTGGTCATGTTTTCTTGCCGAATTCCACCAAACCTCGAAATGGGTACATAACGACATGAATGACCCTGTATATATATCTATATATATATATATATATATATATATATATATATATATATATATATATATATATATATATATATATATATATATATATATATATATATATATATATATATATATATATATACAGGTAGTTCAACAAGTTCATAAAATGAAAACCAAGAATTTTCCAAATCTTGTTTTTAATTTTTTCTTATTCGATATACTCCCCGAGAAGCTCAATACTTTTCCCACCGAGATTTCAGAGCATTTATACCTCTTGAGTAGAATTCCGCGTCTTTAGACTGAAAATAGGCATTGACAGCAGCCTTAACCTCTTCATTGCTGGAAAAACGCTTTCCACCGAGACTTTTCTTCAAATGTCCAAAGAGGAAATAATCAGAGGGGGCCAGGTCTGGAGAATAGGAAGGTTGTTCAATAAGTTGGAACCTCAGTTGGGCCAGTTTTGCCGTTGCTTGCCGCGACTTGTGTGCGGGAGCATTGTCCTGGTGAAACAGGACAACCTTCTTCTGCAAAGCGGGCCGTTTCACGATGCGTTCTTGCTTCAGGCAGTCCAACAGTCTTGCATAATATTCTCCCGTGATCGTTTTACCGCTCTCAAGGTAGTCGACCAGAATTATTCCACGTTGGTCCCAAAAAACCGTAGCCATCATCTTTCCGGCCGATGCCGTTGTCCGCACCCTCTTCGGAGGTCCTTCACCAGGTGCACACGATTGGCGAGATGCTTCTTGCATCTCGGAAGTGTAGTGATGGACCCAGCTTTCATCGACGGTCACGAATCTGCGCCAAAAATCCGACGGATTTTTCGACATCTTGGCCAAATTTCGCTGTGAAGGGGACGTCTTTTTGGCCTTGGTTGAGCAAATGCGGCACCCATCTTGCTCTGAGCTTTTTCATCTTCAAGTTTTCGTGCAGGATGAAATGCACACTACCCAAACTGATCCCCAAGGCCTCCGCTATCCCCCTAATGTTCACTCGCTTATCTGCGGCAACGATTTTCCGCATTTTTTCCACGTTTTTCCTCATCAGTTGCCGTTTTTGGGCGTCCTGAACGTAGTTCATCCTCGGTGCTCCTGCGACCTCTTTTTAACTCATTAATCCAGTTGGAAACAGTAGCAAAACATGGCGCAGAGTCACCGTACACCTCGTCTAACTCAGTTTTCACTTGGGCCGCATTCCAACCTTTGAAATAAAAATGCTTGATAACCACTCGAAACTCTTTTTTCTCCATTTTTCAAAATCACGCCGATACGTTGCACGGGAAAAGCGATCAAACGAAATCGCAACGGCCAATCACCATAATATTTTGACTGCTAGCATTCGAAAAGTTGCCCTTTCCAATAGCGGTGAAAGCGCGCCAAAATTCGAATTCTGAAAAGCTCATTTTAAGAACTTGTTGAACTACCTGTATATATATATATATATATAAATGTGGATTTTAATCACAAACATTAAGTACAACGCTTTACAAAACTAAATGTTGCAGCGCTTTTAACAAATATATCTTGATTATGCTGATGACTTACACATTTATTATTTTGTTTGCTCTAGTGACTCCCATGCCGTTTGGCAGTCAGCTGTTGACGGCATTGCTCGATGGTGTTTTGAAAATAACATGACTCACTCACCCTCCAAATGCGTTGTGCTGATATATGGTGCACTTGACTTTGACTATAAAATTAACGACTGCATTTTACCGACTCCCTCTTATACACGGGATCTAGGCATATATGTTACCCCTGGTCTTAACTTTAGCCGTCACATTACCAATGTTGTGGAGGCATCATTGCGCATCATAAATACGAGTATCCGCTGTCTCATTTTAACGACTTCTCATGTGTACACTTGCCTTTACAGATATGTTCTTTTTTCCAAACTCACACGTTGCTCTCCTGTTTGGGAGTCTTATCTGTCTAGATACAGAAAGTTAGTGCAAGGCCTCTCCTCTCCCACGGTTTCGATGTAATGCCAAAGTAATACCGAGCCTGGGGGGGTGGGGAGGAATCCGGGTTTAGTGGGTTTGCGAGTCTCACACTAGTCACGCAGGCTGCTAGTGGCGCATGTGCATCATGCATTACCAAAACCTCCCAGAACAAAAAAAAAGAAAAAAAAAAAAAAAGTGCAAGGCGTCTAAGACACGTTCCTGAGACGCCTGCAGATTATGTGTCCTCAAGGCGTGTTAGATGACGTTGTTCCTAGCATTGACTTACTTTTCATGCAAGGCAACATATCGGTTCTACGTCAATTACGCAAATGTGAATTGCTAGGGCACTTTTTTGATGTACGCTCCAATAAACTAAGGAGTCAACGATCAATCACTCTAAAAGCCGTGGCCCGCGGTGAGTTCGTGAATGGATTGTTTGCTTGGCGGATGGCCAAACTGACGCATGCAAATTCAAATAGCACTCGCCTTTTTGGCGATTAGTTTTGTTTTTTCTTTCAGAAGTACGTATATTGATAACATTACATTAGTGACCATGAAGATAGTATCATCCTTTATGTAACAATAAAAGTTATTTTATGTTTTCATAGTTTTTATATTGTAAAAAAAGTATGTTATATTTAACTACGTTTGCAATGTCAGTTAATAAATGATTAGTTTAACGTATTAGTCGTTATCAAGTGACAGTTTGTATACAATGCGACTACAAAACTCTTACGCAAAAAGTTTAAATAAAAGTCGTTTTGTTAAGCATTATAGTTTTGATTGACGCAGCCTTTTCTGTACGAGACATGTTGAAAAAAAAAAGATTTTAAGGAAAATTCTGGTAAATAAATGACAAAATAATTGCAAATAAACATCGCAATCCGACCTTTTTGGTCGTTTCATCGCGGGCTGGCGCAATATTTTTTTGCATTCGTTTTCCAGAATCAAGTTTTAGCTGGGATAATGCCCCGGGGAAAACAACAGCCTTTTCCTACGCCAAAAGTTTTCTACGTATAGTAACCACGAGATTACGGTGGCTGTCGCGAGGACCCTGCTTGACGAGCCTTGGGCGGTCTAACTGAGAGGGCTCCATAATGCGCATCCATTTCGTGCCAATTGTTAACTTGTAATACTTTAAAATAAATTGAGTTTTGACTTTTTTCCACACTCAGATAGAGTAGTTTTGTTTTTACCAGTACTCAATCCATTTGGTTCTATGAACTCGATCGTAGAAATTTTCCCTAGATTTCCAATACAACGTTATAGTTTTCTTTTGTGATGGGCCACCCACTTAATAAGTAGTTCTGCTCCTGATTTCATAGCTGAGTCCTTGAAGGTGAATGCACTCCGGTAGTGCATTAATTGATGCTCTCTCGTTGATCCTGTTCTCAAGTTTGATATTTGGGAGATTGGGGACCTCTAGGATTTGAAATGCTCATGCTCCAACTTGCCATTGCACCAGCAGTCTGCGACGGTTTTTATATTAGACCCTTTGCTGAACATAGCGCGCAAAACGGGCAGGTTGTCTTCGCAACTGGCATTCTATGTCATAGACGTTTCATATTTGTATGCCACTCAAATATTAGACCAAAACAATTCGTTTGTCTCGGCGACCTGCTTTACTCGAATTCAGTCCCGGAAAAATGTAACATTCCAAAATATTTATTATGATAGTTATCTAACCATCACGCGAAATGTCTCGCTAATTCAAGTACCATCAAAAACGAATTACAAAAATACAACTGAATACAATAAGTTATTTAAAAATTCGCTAAGAATACTCTGAGTAAATATATATATATATATATATATATATATATATATATATATATATATTGCTTTGAGAAATATATATATATATATATATATATATATATATATATATATATATATTGCTTTGCTCCTCAACATAAGTTTGCCTTGTATTTTTAAGAGCATTTTTAAAAATAAAAGTACATACACAATTTTATCTAGAATTTAGGTATCTACGTTATAATAGCTTTAAACCAACTAGTACGACATTTCTAAATCAATTACGTTCTAGTTAAGATATATATATATATATATATATATATATATTTATATATTTATGTATATATACCCACTTGATTGCATAAGGTTAAAACTGCAACCGAAAGGAGGAGTGTCACCGTGCATCTCTTCCCTAAAGGGCATTGGGCTATTATGCATTCTGTCGTTGTTGTTAAGTTGTTTTGCCAAGGCTGGTTTATCATACAACGGTGTGTAAAAGGTGAGAACTTCTTATCTTCAATAGGCCGTTCTCTCACGCGCGTAGAAGGCCTGTCTCTCACTTGGCCCCGGCAACGCTACGGCGGTGACGAATTTTCGTCAGTATTTGGTAATGCTCGATGGGGCGACGGATTACGTGAGCACGTAACTGGCTTACGCTGCTTCGACATATATAAACGGAGCTGCTCATCGACAGGATCATACATTTCACACACACACACAGCCCTGCAGTTGTCGTCTAACGCCCGGATCATTGTTGTAGCTGTGTCAGTCATGAAGGCGTTCGTAGTCTTGTCCGTTGTCGTGGTTGCCGCCCGTGCTGGCTTTATTGGTGGTGGCGGCGGCGCCGGCGGCGCTGCGCTTTCCGATGGCCACGCTGCGGCCGTGGCGACATCGGGCGTCGTGTCAGGCGCCGCATCGTATGGCCCAGGCGTTGGCTATGGTCTAGCTCCATCATCCGGCTTCGGGCTGTTCGCCGGAGAGGCTCTGGCGACGTCGGGCGGCGTCATCGGATCGGCGCCCATTGCGGTCGGCCGACCCCGAGTTCACGAGGTCCACACGCACAGCTCACGGCCGGTGATCCGTCTCGAGGAGTACACGAGTCCGGGCCAGGTTGTCCGGGTGCACGAAGGACCCCAGGCTCCGCCACAGGTCGTCAAGGTGCAGGTGCCGTCCGAGCAGCAGGACATCGTGCGCGTCGTGTCGAAGGGCTCGGGACCTGCCCACGTTGAGCGTGTGCTGCACCAGGCTCGAGGCGCTCAGGTGATCGACGTCCGCAAGCCCGGCCCCGCTCCCGTCCGAGTTGTTCAGGTGGTGCGAGGACCTGCGCCGCCGCCCCGCGTCGAGTTCGTCCAGGAGCCCGACGTGCAGAACCAAGTGTACGTGGCGCACGGCTCGGGACCAGCTACGCTCGCCTCAGGACCTGTGCTGGGTGACGTCGCCGTTGCCGGCAACGGAATTGGGCCTGCAGTCGCAGCGTACAGCCCCGGCTTTGAAGGATTCGCCGGCCTCGGTGCTGCACCCTTCAACGGGCTGGCAGTCGGCCACGCTCCAGCCTACCCGGCGGGCCCAGTTGTTGCTGCTGACGTCTCCGCTCCGGTAGTGTCGGCTCCGGCTGTAGCTGTGGCTCCTGCCGCCCCGATCGCCGAAGCCTACACCGATGGCTCGGGCATCCTTGAGCCTCGCTCGGCATACCCTGTGCCCACTCGTCAGGTCAATCGGTGGTAGTGGGAGATGATTGATAGTGGTAGATAGATAGATACAAAAGTCGAGCAGACAGAGGCAACAGCCGAGCTACGACAGCCTACCGTAGCCCATAGCATTTAGGCTGTTGCCGGTAACAACAAACGCTGCTGGTGCTGCTGGTCCCGCCGCTAGTGCATGCACTAGCGCGACACAGGACAGCTTCATCGTGATGCTATCCCTGTAACTATAGCTATGTATGTATATATGCGTATAATTGAATGTGTACTCGAGTCTCTGTGTGTATCTGTGTGTGTTTACGTGATTGTGCTCCAATAAAGAACAAATCGTCACGCGTGAGAGATTATCTCCTATACGAAAACGTGCCTCTTGTGCTCCTGCCTTACTGCTCAAAAACCTACAGATGCTGATCTACTCTAGTAAAAGATGTCTATCCAGGTCGGCCAGTAACTACACAGTGCTTTCTTGTGGATTTTGCTGCATGACTGATCGCCTTAACCGCCGTAACAGCATCATATTGGACTAAAATCCTAACAGCAGCAACAGCAACATACTTGTAAAAATAGCAGGTCAACAACGATAGAGATTAACAGCAAAAGTGTTTACAAGTTGTAACTTAATATAGCCGTCGTGTTAAGACAAACAGCTTAAGAAACGACTAACAAGATCACTGGTGTCGATAAAAGCGCAGCAGTGATGGCTCGATTGGGTAACGCTCGATTCGAAAAACTGAGGTCTTGCTACGCGTAAGATGGAATCCTGCTCGGGTAGAATTATTTCCTTATACTTAATCATTAAATTGGGCTGACCAGTGCTCTGGCGTTATTTTCCCCTGCTGAAGAAATTCCAAATCTGTCAAGTACGCATAAGGCGAATTGCGCCTAGAACCCCCCCCCCCCCGGCATCTACACGGCTCTACCAAAGATAGTCACATATAGGGAGCTCGCTCTGAAATGTTTCAATCTGGTCTTAATCTTAATTAATCTTTTTGCTGCCGGCCAGTTGCAGCTTTTTGTGAGCACTGTAGAACTCCATGCGGTAGTATAATTTGAAGTCGTCGGCGTATTCGAGGCATTATTTCCAACACTCTAACTAAGGTGTAGTATGGGCGAGGCACAGTTTTCGTAAGAAACACAGATGGTCACAAACAAAGAGCGTTGTGGGGAGCCATCGATTGAATTTTAAAATATCTGCTGTTCAAATGAGAAACACACGATGCCTGACTTTATTTGTTGTGTATAGAATTTAGTTGACTTTAAGGATTTTTTTTGTCAAAATAAATTTTTTGTTAACTTTGCAATTACAATAATATTTTACATCAACTTTTGGTTTGATTACACTCGGTAGGCCTAATTTGTATCATTTCTAATAGCTGCATCAATGTGGACTAATATAACGCGATTTTAAATTACGTACGATCAACGAGATTGTCGCATTTTGGAAATTAAACATAGGCGCGATCAGGTTTTTCAAAGACATTGCAGATAACAGGGCATTAAAATAGGCGTGTAGTTTCTAGAATGTTCTAGTCGTCATGCGACCTCTCAAACAGCATTTTTTATTGGATTTCACTAAAGAAGTGACTTTACTGCTGTACCATACTAAAGGCATTCTACTTGAGATAACGTTGTACTTTGGTTTCAAACTAGAAAATACCTCATGAATAGGATATCCAGAAAACATTATCAGCCCGTCTCTTCTCATTCGCGGATCTTAGAAGTAAAGCTACTTGCAGTACCATTATGAAGTCATAATACAAGCTGGCTATTCTGGGAAGCGCTAATACCATAAGAACGAAAATTAAGGAAAAATGATAGAAAACATGTTTCCTCGCATTCGCTAAGTGTGATACGTCGGCTCAGCGTGCGATAAAGTTGATTGGCAAAGAAACACGGGAGCCGAATGCCTCAATCAAGCTATAATCAGAAGCATACGGCGTTAGTAGCGTAGTTAATAGCAAGGCGTACATGATTTTAACAATGGCGCAAAAATCAACACACTTTTTATAGATGGTTACACTATACCTGCCACAGGACCAATAAGATCAGAATGTGGAAAATCTGCACAATAAGTGTCTATCAAAGTTGCATAGCACATGCAATTGACGGTGTTTTGAGCAGGCTATAAAAGAGCAATGTAAATACATCGCCGAGTTCTAGTAAATTACTCTGAATGAAAATGAATTAATGAAAGGAAAAGTATCTGGGAAGGAGGGTCTGAATCTAACAAAGAAGCTGCAAGGGAAAAGACGATAAGATTGTGGCAAGAAGAATGGGATGCCATTCCCGCAGGCTCATCGGGTTATTCACTTCGCCTGCTCATCCCGGACATAAAGAAGTGGATTGACCGCCCGGCAGGAGAAATGAACTTTTTCCTCACGCAGTGTCTCACTGGCCACGGTGATTTTCAAAGTTATCTATTTCGTATAGGCAAAGCTCCCTCGGTAACCTGCGTGCACTGTGAAGACGGCATCGACGATGACCCCGAGCACACTCTCTTAAAATGCAAGGGACTAGAGCAGGCAAGGACAACCGCCATAGCGCTGCTACGATTGAGATGGGCCAAAGAAGCAGGAAAACAAGGATTCGGGATACCAGACCCGCCGAAAAGTAGCATGAGAACGTTTGTAGAGTACATATGCAGCACAGCATCGGCATGGAGGCTGGGCGAGGAAATGGCAACTGCGGTGATGAAAAAGAAAGCGGAGCTTGGCAGGTACAGAAGAGAACGGATAGCGCTTACGACATCAACAGATGACGTGGCTTGTAATCAAACGGGTTCGCAGGTGTTGGGACAAGCACGTCGGACTGGTGGGGGAACCCGTGAGTGACCTCGGCCAAATGATCCGTTAGGCGCTCGCCACTTCTCCTAATGGCCCATAGTACTGTTCTATGGATATCTGGGCCATTAGAGAGTGAAGCTTAAGGGGGGAGGTATGTTTAGTGGGTAGTGGTCTTGGCGGACCAACATCCAACCGCCAGGGTCGAGCCCCACACTGCTCTCGAGAGCGGAGATAATCCGTACTCGAAGCGTGCGTAAATGCATTCACCCTCCTCCAAAAAAAAAAAAAAAAAAAAAAAAAAAAAAATAGTAAATTACTCTATAGCCGGTGGAGACCAAGTTAAATTCAACAGCAGTGGAGGAACTCTGAGCAAGCGCATGTGTGCGCAGAATAGGTGTTATATATATATATATATATATATATATATATATATATATATATATATATATATATATATATATATATATATATATATATTGTAACAAAACCTTTTAAAGGGCGATATATGGAATTGTAGAGCTCGTTAAAGCAATTTTTTTCAGTGGAACATAGTCTCTGAGAAGAGTCTCTGTTTCCGAGTAAGAGTGAAATTACTACAATTTGTGACACTCGTGTTTTGCCCGACAAAGGAGCATAGCATGTGCTATTGCACGACAAGCAGTCCCCACATACAGAAACTAAGCACACCGTCGTGTCATGAGAAAAATTCCGCTTTTTCTGAAGAATATATAACGCCGGCCAGAAGATGCGACATAGTCGTTTAGAACAGAATTCGCAAACATTAAGTTATTTTATTAGCTTTCGCACCAAATACCTCAAAATTAATACCCTACAGCCACTTACAACGCTCTAAGCTAGCACATTCAGGCAAACGCAAAACATTTCATGAGGATGATTTTGGTACCAAACTTATGGCGATGCGAACTGTGGTTGCGGAGTAATTAAGATTTTTCGGCGCTAACAACCGTCGACATGTTGCGCGACAGCCGCAGCGTCGCCACCCAGTCATTTATGCATGCACTAACCTAGACATCCTGCCGAAAAATAGTAATTATTCCGCAACCACAGCTCGCATTGCCATAAGTTTGGTACCAAAATTATTGTCATGAAATGCGCGTTATATATTCGTCAGAAAAGGCAGAACTGTTCTCACGAACACGCTTGTGCTTAGTTTCTGTATAGGGGTTGTTTCGCAATTGCACATTTGGTGTTCCTATGTCGGGCAAAAACACCAGTGTCACAAATTGTAGTAACTTCACTCTTACTCCAAAACAAGACTTCTTAGAGACCATTGTCCCATTGAAAAAAAAAACATTTGCTTTACCGAGCTCTACAATTCCATATATTGCTCTTTAAAAAGTTGTGTTACACTTAGTATATATATATATATATATATATAGCTTCCTTAAGGCGAAGAAGTGGTTTATAGATGCAAGATTCAGAGAGTGTAGTGGGATGTCAATAAGACGTCTATTTATAAAACTGGTGTTACTTATGTGAATCGCGCGTTGTCCTAATGAAAGGTGACCCTTTCCTCTTCACGAGTTGCGGACTCACTTTTCTTGAACTCGTTAGAATTCTTGACGCTGATCGCTTCCTTCTCTTCATTGACAACGCAAAATAACTTAACTTGAGTGGATTTTTCGCTTGGGTACTCCGCTGAGGAACTGCGTCTTTCCTCGTACCAGATTCTTTGTCTGCTTATATTCATGTAGAGGACCAATTATTTTTTCAATGCAGATTGCCAGACGATCCGAGAACGAAACTTGACTATGGCGATAAAGGAGGGAAGTGCATGACTCGCATGCTCTCTAATCTGTTGACGTTACTCAATTTGTTGCCGTTGGATTTTGCTGTATCTTTCGCAGCGCAGAACGTGCTCCTCCAGTAAAGGATCGACCGGACCTTAAGCCGTAGTCCTGACTAAAGTCTCCGCCACGGACTTGGCAAACCGCTTTTTTGCTCCGCTCATTGATTAGTGTACTTCGGCAAGCTACAATAGCATTGACACTATTTTGAAACTCTTTAGCAAAACAATCCAATTTTGCATTTTTTAATTTACCACTTCTCTGGCTTCTCAGAAAGCAACTAAACTTTGAGCGCCAAAGCGGAGGCGACGACTGGCTGACGCAGTATTGGCCTCCTTATCATATATGTGCCTTTGCCATGTTGACGTCCCATTTTAAGAAGTGATAGCACATGTTGAACAAAAAGTGATAACACTTGCTCCCAATGGAATGGGTGAGGCAGAAATGTTTTATTTAAGAGTTAAGGTGAAATTACCTGAATTTGTGGGATGGTCGAGCATCATGACGCAAAATGAGCCATTGTGGGTGAAAGAGTTGTCCGGTGTTCGAGAATCCAGACATACTATTGTGTACAGCAAAAAAATCTATTTCGTCTGAAAATCACTTACGCTGGCTATAACAAGGCAAATAGTCACACTCGGAACGGTTTGCACCTTTATGGGACTTGGTATATCCTCTTCCATAGCTTTCACGTTCAAGAACTCCAACGTTTAGTATTACAGTTAATGTCCATAATAAAATGACGCTGCACAGCATCCAGAGGGTACAGGCAGTCCGAGTATCTAGAGCATTAAATACTGCATTCATCGTGTAACCGTGATGTTTCTAGGTGAAATAGTGTCATGGGACATGCTATCTAGAAAAAGAGCGGCGCTGCTTCGGGATCAAGCGTTTACTCAGTTAAAAGCTAGTGAAAAATTCCAAAAAAATGGCAAAGTAGTTGAAATGCGAAAGAAAGTATACTAGACAAGCAAGCTTATACCAGACCTTAAGCACCTAACATCTTCACGGGAGGCTTTAACAAGAACTATCAGCATAGACCAAGTGAACGCCACTACTCACGCATCCGGGTCGGCAACCCCTCAGGGTTCTCATGCCTTGACGGCCAGGTGGAGCAGACGACTCCCCACCTCCAAAAAGAGCCTCGAAGAAATTGAGAATGATACCGAACCGTCGGAAGGTATACGAGAGGACGTAGGGTTAGCCCCAAATCACCGAGGCCAGACGATCTGTGGGACGGACCAAAGAGGGCAAGGATGATACTGTAACATGCTCAAGCACTGGGTTACATGCTAAACGCTAAAAAATATCTTCGGTCATGCAACTTAAGATGGAAGCGCAAAGAGCCACCAGATACAAAAAGCCGTTAGCCACGGAAGAACTTCCGGAGGAGTGTAGAATAATATTAATATTTTGCTTACTAAAGTCCTTCTGCAACCCTGACGCAGTACGCTTAATATCTTCCGGGCACGGTGGAAGACGTCGGTCAATCTTTATCAAACATTATAGTGACCATATGCTTTCATACCACGTTCCTTAAAAGTATGTTTGCATACCAGGTTCCACGCCAATCTTACAACTCCCTTGTACAGGTAGAGTTTCTTACTGCTTTTTTTCTTATCCTGCATCCATCTATCTAGCTGGCTGGATAGATAGATACAGAATGGCCAAAAAAGGCTAGCTGATGACTCATCCTGTATGGCTGACGAGCGTAGCGCTATATTCTGTACTAGTATACTATTTTATAGATAACACTATTATATATAAAGCTACTAAACTAAATCAATGTACATAATATATAATATACAAAGTAATACGTCTATAATAGGGTATATTTGTTCTATTATCAAGAACACATTTACTAATACCCTAAGATGCTCTTCTAACGCTGATAGCAAACTATGTCTGTTTAAATGTTTTATTTGCAGGTATCTGTACACTACTACCGCGGAATTTGTTTTCGTTCCGTTAAAAGGCTTACACAAATAGTTCAAATTAATACATTGACTTCATCTTAACATTCCCGTAACAAAGACTGTAACTCGTATGTTTTAGGTATCATCCTGTCTTCCAGCATATTGGCGCTAGGCAGAAACAATCAAAACGAATAAACGGATCGGAGCCCGATTCTCGAATGGCTTCACGCTTAAAAAAATACGTTTTGAGCAATGGGGATGATAATAACTGGTCACAAAGTATGCGATAATAAACAACTGACTGATTGTAGTGGCCGACTACCATCATAAACAATAATAACTATACAGCGATAAGATGCTAGTGACAAATGTAACAAATGCACCATAAAAAACGACAAACCATGAGAATACATTTTAATAGTTTTTTCTGCTAAGCTTTATCGTCGTTTTCTCGTCTCAAAACCTACGCACTTTTTGTGCAATAGCCACACTACGCAAAATCTAAATCTGCAATTGATAACTGCAAAAGATAAAAAATCCGATTGGAACCAGAAGCGTACAATCACTTACGGTTGATCGAACAAACAACGCGTCACATGATTTGGGTTAAACTAAACGTAAGTATCAAAGTATAAAACTATTTATTTACTGTATAAAGTTTTAAACGTACTTTAAGATTGGGATCTTCCGTTAGAGGATGTCTCTTTTCGTGTTCTAGAAGGTTTTGGGAACGAATGATGCACATGTGTCACTAAAAGCCGGTCGTGACTAGTGAAGGCCTCCAAAACCTACCAAACTTTTGCCCCATCCTCTCAACTTGTAGACCTCGGGAAAAGCATAACTGCAGAGCAGTGTGTTTTACGTCATCTGCCTTCCCAGAGTCACACAGCAACCTGAAATGGTAAACTCTCCATTTCGGCTGTTATACTCATCATCACATTTATTTCACTCATATTGAGTATGTATATAACTGTGATATTCAGACTCTCGCCAGCTGCTCACGGAATGTCATTCGAGAGATGCAGTCTAGCAATCGCTTTGAATGGGCCAGCAAGCTGACGCATGATACATTCGTACACGCTTGAGAGCACAGCCGATAGATGCACTCTGTTTACTCCTTGTGGCACTTCGTATTCGAACAAGGCAAGTGATAATAGCCATGCTAGTCTGCTCTGCCGAATGGTACTTTTCGCGGCGCCTTTGGTCTCAAGTCGAGTTATCCAGCCGATGCACAGCCCTCATTATATACACAAAGCAACCCCTTACCCGCATTAGCAGGAATAGTGCTTGTTTTATGTTCATTAAGAAGTACATTTTAGGGAAACAAATTTTGCCTGAATTAAGTATCCCCATACTCTGGCAAGACTATTCAGTAGCTTTGTAACAATCTTGCGGCGGAAGAGTGCTACTGCCGTCGGTGTGAACAGTCGCCGCAGTCAGATTCACAGTAACCTGTTCTAATGTAGGCGGGCGCTTAATCATTGAAGCCAGGATTGCCGTGTCGCAGTTATTTAGAATCCGTGCTGTTTTCTCGATTCTAAGATGGGCTTGAGAACATTGAAACTTTCAACTTTGTCATCAACAATATTGTGAAACAATAGGTCAATGGTGCTGCGTGCGTTATTACCTACACACATGTGGTCTTCGCGTACATTTGTGTATCTAAGACCAAGGCCTCCCATCAACTGGAGAAGCGTCTTTATCGTTAGTAGCCCCACCGTCAATACCGTCGATGGTTAACCTAGACAAGTCGAAAACAGGAGGGTTTGCCGTGCCTAGTCAAACCTTGGGAAAACAGCTATATTCATCCCCGTAGGTCGAGAGGCCCACATAGAACCCGTTCTTCTGCAGACATTGCGCCGTCGGTAGGTAAGTAGATTGATAATCCACCCCATATTCTGCCGCGATCTCTCCCAGATAGAACTGTCAGCTTGCGGAACTTCGCATAACATCGATATGCGGTCCCTCCCGTTGGTAAGTCTTCGTAAGAAGTGCAATGTCCACCGACAACCACAATTTCAGCATGTTTTTGGGATCCGACGTTGGGGACTTGGTCCAGCTCTACTTTCTCATTCCGGATGTACCCTGCGCCCACTGATCACGCCAGGCCAAGATAGTCGATTTCCTGGCCCTAGCATGATTCAGCTTATCCTTCAGAAAGGTCTGGTTTCATTTTTCCGCTAGCAGGTTTTATGGAAGCATCTATTTCATACAAGAGAAACCTGCTTAAATGCGGCAGCCTGGAACACATGGATAAGAATTGCAAAGCGGAAATACCATAATGCTCCGTTTTCGGGATGAATTCAAATACAGAATTCCGTAGAACAGGTACCGAAGTAAATGGGGATCCCCAAAACCCAAAAGGAATTGTAAAAGCACCAGAGGGAGACGTGAAGAGAAAAAGGCGAACAAAACGAAACAAGGTAGGACTGCGAGCATGATATGCCCGAGCTGCTGCCTCTGTCCAAGCTAAATGTAACAACAATCATCAAGCAAATGAGCACCTTGGTTGAGGCGGATGTTTTGTTGTTCTGCAGCTGCTATTTTTTACCCAATAGGGTCCTAGGGAATTTAAAGGGCTCCTGAAAAAACTAGTCAAGAGCGTGAGCAATTAGGGAAGCAAGGGTCTATTTATCACCTAAAACTTTAAGTTTTTCAGTCCATGGCGAAGCCGATACACATTCCAGAGAGCGCATATTCTACACAACCGGATAGCTGGAGATAACCGGTCGGTACTCAATGATGAAGAGATTGCTATTTTTTTCAAAGGAAACCAGACACATTTTTTAGGCCTAACACTTGTCAGTAAATCGGTGTTTTCCGCAATAGGAAAAGGTCGCGTTCCGAAGAAGGATTACACGTGCATCGGTTTTAAGGGACTCCGGATACCAAAATTACCCAAGCAATCCGCAAATAAACGCTGGCAGATGCGCGAATCTAACATGGAGACCAGAGGGGGAAGATCGGACGGGCGGACGTGGGTTTTCCTACTGGCCGAGTATAAGTAAAACCGCCGTACCCAATATTTGGGCTGTGTACAGATATTTTGTATAACTTTTAGCGGAGATTATATGCATTAGATTGTTTTAAGAAGGATGAAGCCCAATCATTAAGGAGTGCGCACAGATAATACGCAAAATATCAAACCCCCCGCTTTACTCTGTTGATCGATCTTGTGAGGGATATCCAAAAACAACAAAGAGTGAGAAAAATTTAGCCCGTATAATTTGTGATTGTCGACAACGCAAACGTAACAGATGCATCGCTAAGACGCTAGACGTTGGGCTTGAATGCCCTGTCCCTTCATCATATCCTTTACGATAACTTCACTCCCTTACGAACTCACTAAAACTTAACGCTCACCGTGTGATTGATCACAAAACGAAAGAAAGGCGCATACCATTCCGGTTCTAGTATTTCTAAAAAAATCAACGTTTTCTTTATTCTTCAGATCCGTCACAGGTGATAAGATCTCTACTCAGGTCCCAGAGCTCGTAGTAGCCAGGCGATGAAACATCTTCTTCCACAAAAATGAAACACCAACAAGTCAGCTGGCAAGGTAAGGATTGCCTTCGTCTTGTTCAGAAGGGAAATTGTGGCAATGGTTGAATTGAAAGAATGCAGTAAGCGATTACTATACTGCCAAATGCCTACCCAAAAAAATCGCTATGCTCACCAGAAAAAGCTCGAAAGCGTCCCTATCCCAGGTAATGGTTTCTCCAGCATGATCACGCGCCATCCCACAGGGATGAAAACACTGAGATTTTCATTGCCGCCTCAGGAGTAAAGCGCGTAGCTTTTTCACTTGAATTGGCACACTGAGAGGAAACCAATATAAGAGGAATGTATTTTATAGCGAATCGGTGCTTAAGACCGTCGAGGTAAAGCTGACCATCTTTGGAAATGTATGAAACTTGATTAAAATTACGCTGAAATAAAAATAATGGTTCTACTTTCAGAGCAAAGCTATATATCACAAAATGTTTGCGACAATTTAGTTAGATCCAAATGTACTTGGTATAATAGACTGGTGGCTTCTGTTTGCTAATAGCCATTCTAGAATAAAGCTGTACCAAGAGTCCTCGAACTACTTGAATAGCCTGCTTGAGAATTTCAAGCTGAGCTAGTACACGTTAAGCGTTGGCAAACAAGTGCATTAATTATCGATTACTATGGACGAACTTTCTCCGATTATTTGCACCGAGTTTGCTGATATCTTGGCGGAACCCCTATCTACGATATCCATCTAGTGCTTTGATGGAGGCGTGATTCCCCCAGCCCCGTTCTGTAATTCAGCCGTTACACATGTATTCGGTGCTTTGAGCAAATTTCTATGTGCACTTGACACACAATGGAAATATTTTTCAGACGTCTTCAGATGAATCTCGATCGAATAGAGCAGCATACGAACCAGCGGTACGCGCGGCATGTATCTCGTTGCACCCGCTCTTTTGGTGGTTTCTCCCGTATTGCCCGCACTCAGTTCCAATGGCGCAAATCAGTTTGTGAATTTGTATTAGCATTTTAACATCCTTTGTGAGCGAATGTTGTTTTTAGCACACCCGTTTTCGTTCTCCGGTTTAAACCGTAAAAACGGTTTATATATACGCAAATACTTTGCCAAAGTAAAGCATAATCGTTTATTGCACTCAAAGTAGGATACTTGGGCAAGAGTTGCCTCACGAAGTCATACTTTATACCAAGCCAGCCATGATAGAAAAAGACACAGCTATTCCTAGTCAGGTCAAACAGGCTATGAAACGAGTTGCAAAAGCACCAATCCAAGGGAAGCTTAAGCATATGAAACCATGTTGTATATGCATATAATACCACACATTATCGAATGGATCAAACGGTTTTTGAATACATTGACATTGATTCTGTATTTTCAATAGTCCAATATTATACACTTGTGCCAACGGTTTTTCCAATCTTCGAAGCACTTCAAAAAACCTTTTTTTAATCTTGTTCAGCTCCTCCTTCGATGCCGTCTTTATCCTCGTCAAGCGTAGCGTAACGTCGTCCTTTCATGGGCCTCATCAGTTTAGGGAACAAGAAAAAGTCACAGGGGGGCCAGATCTGGGGAATACGGTGGCTGCGGCATCATTAGTGTTGTTGTTTTTGGCCAAAAACTCGCGCACAAGCAACGATGTGTGAGCAGGGGCGTTATCGTGGTGCAAAAGCCAATTTTGTTCTTCCACAAATCCGGGCGTTTCTGGCGGATTGCTTCGCGCAAATTGCGCATAACTTGCAGGTAATATTCCTTATTGACCGTATCTATACCCTGTGGCAAGAACTCATGATGCACCACGCCCCTGCAATCGAAGAAAATTGTCAGCAAAACTTTCACATTCGACCGAACTTGGCGCGCTTTTTTCGGTCTTGGTTCGTGCGGCAGCTTCCATTGAGATGATTGAGCTTTGGTTTCCACGTCATAACCATAAACCCACGATTCGTCACCAGTTATGACCCTCTGGAGCAAATTTGGGTCGTCGCGGACAGAGTCCAACATCTCATTAGCAATGTTCATGCGATGCTGTTTTTGGTCGCAATTGAGCAATTTTGGTACGAATTTCGCGGCGACCCGTCTCATGCCCAAATCATTGATAAAAATCGAATGGCACGAGCCAATCGATATGTTTAGGTCCTCAGCAACTTCTCTAACGGTGATTCGACGATTGGCCAATACCATTTTCTCCACTTCATTAATTTTTTCGTCTGTTGTTGAAGTGCTCGGGCGTCCGGCACGCTCTTCGTCGTTCACATCTTCTCGGCCTTCTGAGAACATTTTGTACCACCGATAAACGTTGCTTCGGTCCAAGGTAGCTTCTCCGTATGCCACAGTCAACATTCGGAATGCATCCGCGCACTTAATTTCGTTTTTCACACAAAATTTGATACAGGTTCTTTGATCCATTTTTTGAATAGGTAAAAATCGAAGACGATCCAAAACACGTGCAAGCAAAGCAGCTGTCAACAATTAAGTGAACATTCAAAATGGCCTTATATGAACTCGAACCAGATGATGGCGTTGCTGGTCAAGCAAGACGTCGATAGCGAGATAATGAGCTATATAACTTATCTCGTAAGTCGTGTCAAGTACTTGGAAGAAGAACTCATCAAGGTGAAGTCTGCATCCACACAAGTACTGACGAATCCGATTGAAGCCTGCCAAATAGAACACGTGAAAGATGCACAGCAGAAGACACCAGAGGAAAACGTTCTTATTACCGGGGACAGAGTACTTCGGCAGCTTAGAAAGCGAGGTCCTCGCCTACATGCCAAAGAAAAGCTCGCTGTGTTTTCGACCGTCCTCAAAAGTGTTCTCAGATCAAACTCTGTCAGAGGCCGAAGAAGTTTATCAACGAACATACACAGCCCATCCATGTGATTCTACATGCTGGTTACGAGGAGTGCATGGGATTCGAAAAAGATAAATTCTTAGCAAGTGTAGCGAAATTTGCGTCGTTCTTGAAGACTAAGAGACCTGATTGCTCAATGTGGTCACGGTCCCTGAATTCCATAAAGATTGCAAAGACGCGAACGACGTTCTACTTAATCGTCATCAGGAATGGAACATCGATGTTATCAACACAGTGCACCTACACCGTCTAATGGTTCAGAGAGGTTGTTATTCCTATACGTCGTCACAAGAAGCGGCTGAAGCCTGCTCGAAGAGTCTAGCACGGCGAGCAGCATCCTTCCTAGCATGCAAAATCCGTGTACCCCTCCTGGAAATCAATGGAAGGGCTAGCTCGGGACGATCGACCGCACGGCGTGTCGTAACAGACAGCGCTGCAAGTTCAGAACGACCACAGAGGCGCCAACAGACCCTCTCTGAGCCACCTGTAGTGACGAAAAACAAGCAACAACAAGGGCGGCGGAGTCAGGACGTTCAGCACAAGACGAACAGAGTCACCGAGAGACCGCAAAACGGAGGTAACCGCAGGAGTCCGAATCGGGATTTTGTACCTTCTCCGAAAACACTTCTCAGCGACCTAATAGCAGCGGCACTTCAAGGGATGTGCTGGACCCCTCCCCCCAGACAGAAAGGTCCTCCCCGAAAACCCCGCAGACACTAACTGTAATACAGTGGAACTGTGAGAACATCTCGTCTTCACTGTTGCTACTCCCCAACACCGCGATACAGCAAATAGATGTTCTCATATTGACAGAGACGTGGTCTACCTCACCTCTCACACTGCCAAGTTTCTACGCTGTATGTTGCCCTGCTTCTCGGATCAGCGCAACCGGACACGCTAGCGGTGGCGTTGCGGTGTTTTATAATCACCGTCTAGGAACAATGAGACCAGTTCTTGTTGAAGATAACTGTGTTGTTATCGAGGGATAAATAGTCACCATCATAGCAATGTATGTGCGACCTTCCAGAGCGGAAGGTACTGACATGCTAACTGAGAAGCTGACACGATGCTGTCAATCCGTGCGCAGCAGAAAGCCGGTCATACTAGCAGGAGACTTAAATGTCAGACTTGACTTACCCGATCACAGTCGGACAACTGCGTTTATGGATATCTTGGGTGAGTTTGGCTTATGGAGTGTGACGAACCCACAAATCCCAACCTTCGTTGGCCCTATGGGATCATCCGTAATAGACATGTTCGCCACAAACATCGCTAAGGGCGGTGTGCGGTACGTCGGGCCCGAAAATTTGCTCAAAGAAGGCGGACTAATAAAATGGCACGTACCCGTAGGGATTGAAGTCACTGTCAACCCTCACGACAATTCTCCCCCTCAGAAAAGTCAAACAGGAAGTAGGAAGCTCGACATCCTCAAGCTTCAAGAGGCTGCCTCGATTATTTACCCATACAACGAAAGCCCAGACGTGGAGTCGTACCATAAATTCCTGAGCGACACGCTAAGGAGCTGTGTAGTCCCGAAACGACCTCCACCCGCCAGGCCGTGGTGGAACCCTGAATGTTCAGCGGCAAAGCAGATCTCTCTCCAGGTAAGGGAGCTAAGCCGACTACAGCTATGTCTAGAGTCGTCCGTCGCCCATGTCAAGAAATTTTATAAGGACTGCTTGAAGAGCGCAAAACTAAAGTTCGAGGAGAGGCAGGAGGCGAAGCTTCTAGACGAAGCTACCTAAACCCCACACGTTTGGCTACGATTCTCAAGACCTGCTAGACCAAGCTGTCCCGTTGATCCGGAGAGGCTCCAGGCACACTTTAGGGGGATCCTGAGCTCATGCGACACGGTTCCTGTCGAGGTGCCGTATTACTACTCCTGTTGGCTGCTAAACGACCTCGAAGACATCGTGGATCTTCAACGTGAGTTCACGGTTGCCGAAGTCACGGAGGCCATCTTCAGGTTACCCAACCGGAAAGCATGTAGTCCAGACGGGATTTTCAATGAACACATTAAAGGAGCCATGGCGTTTGTACGTTGTTGGACCGCCTTGTTCAATGCGTGCCTGTCCAGCGGAAAAATTCCAGAAGCTTGGAGAGAATGCACCATGGTCGTGATCCCAAAAGGAAAGGGAGATCCAACAGAGCCCAAGTCCTGGAGAGGAATAGCGAAGAAGTCCTGCACCTACAAACTGTTGTCCAGCATCCTCACCCGACGTCTCAAGGCATTTTTGGAAAGACGTGATGCCCTACCAGAAGAACAACACGGTTTTCGGTGCGGTAAATCTACGATGTTGGCGTGCGCGATACTCCTAGATGACATCGAGAGGACACTAAGGAGTGCGAGGCGACATCTCTTTGCTGTCTTTGTCGACTTTAAAGCAGCATTTGATACCGGCTCAAGATGCATTGTACTTTCCAAACTTTCACAGCATGGTGTGACACAAAATATCCTAGGGCCTACTGAAAGATATCCTACAGAACAACCAGGTATCTATTGACGATGGAGTAGCTGAAGAGAAATGGAATAGAGCAGACAACAGGTTTCGCTCAAGGCGACAACCTAAGCCCACTATTCTTCGCTGTCCTCGTCATTGACCTCCCCTCACGCATCAAGCAGCGACACCCCCACGTGAAGGTAATCATGTACGCAGACGACCTCGCTATGTACAGCCCGAGTAGATTTCACCTACAACAAGCGCTGATAACTCTGCATAATTATGTCGCGACTGTAGGACTTCAAATTAACAAGACAAACCGAGGCTATGAAGTTCAGAAGAGGTGGGAGGCTGGCAGGTAGCGATTCATTCCGCCTTGACGGACAAAGCTTGAAAATAGTAAACTCCTTTACGTACCTCGGCCTCACATTAACAACGACGGGTAAGTCATTCTCAGCTCATATCGAGGAACGAGCTCGGAAGGCGATCGTGGCCGCAGCTATGATCGAATCCCCACAGAAACTTGCGGTTGCTACGGCCGTGAGCATATTCGACCTGAAGATCGCACCGACAGCAACCTATGGAATCCAGATCGTCTGGGAGAAACTAACCGTGCGTGACTTGACAACCTTGGATAGAGTGAAACCAGCATTTCTGAAAATGGTGCTCGGGCTGCACACGACATCGAGAAACAGATTGGTCTACTTGTTGACGGATACGCCATCGTTTGTAGAAGACACACGCGAAAAATTTAATCTCCCATTAACTTCAGCCTACTGTACCTTCGTTGAAAAACAGAGATCGAAGCGACTGGAGATCGACCCACAGTTCATCACAACACCAGCAATGACTGACTCGAGCTGGAAGAGAACAAACAGAACGGATCGTCATTTGGTCACCAGGTTTGCCGTGCACGGCTTCCATCATTTGACGTGCATGACACAAGGTTATCACGAACCTCAACAAACCTGTGTCTGCAAATACTGTCGAAACGTGTGTGATAGATATCATGTGGGAAATTGTAATCAAATTAGGTCATTGACCCAACTTACAGAATTGAACGTTTATCTTCCTGACGATGTTGGTATATGAACAGATGTATTTTATAAGTAGAAACCTAAATGTACGTATGTGTATACTCACCAAATGTCAGCTTATAGGACATAACTAGGTATAATGACACGATAAAGTGTGAATAAATTGAAATAATAATAATAATAATATATATATATATATATATATATATATATATATATATATATAGTATATATACGTTACCTTACGTGCATTCAAGCGTAGCCAATTTTTTTCGATGTAAAATAATTATAAATACTTTTTTAAGAATAAGGGTTTATTATTATCACTATGTACAAGAATCACAATTACTAATATATGAATTTATATAACATCTACAGTGTTGCTTATATAATTAATATTCTCAAGTGTCAGTGACCGCTCAACATCCTCTTGGCGTTGCCTCTCTGTAGTTTCAGTAACACCCTCTGTCGGAGGAACGCGGTCGATTTTAGCTCCGCTCTAGGTCTTAGGGAGCTTCGTTCTAGGCTCTTTTGTCAGTTTGATTGCATCCCATTGCCCCAAACCTCCATGACTCGAGACTAAACGCCATTAAAACGTGGCCTTTAAGAAGGTGCGCGTATAGGCGCCGTTTGTGCATCTCCCATTGGTGAATGATGTCGCTGGCGCACGATAGCCGAGGGCGTACGTGTCGGAGACAGTGACGTCCCACGCCAGCGGCCGATTATGGTTCAGGCCCGGCTGGTAAGGCCATGCGGTCGACGCCTGTCGTCGCTCTGCAGGCCACCAGAGTCCGCTTGTGTGTGACGCAATTGCCGGCTTGTCTGAAAGCGCGTCTGAGAATGTCATTGATGGCATCGTGGCGGCCCTACGTAAGCCCCGCCAGCTTAGTACAGCTAAGCCGGTGCAGTCTACGCTCAACCTCCGTTCCAACACATGGACATTCGTCTCTCGCAAACATGGCAATACCAAGTCTGAGGCCACTGGCGACACGAAACTGGTCAGATACAGGTATAGCAAGTCTTTAGAGACAGCTTTTGATAACGAATAAAGCGCACACAAGTAATACAAGTGGCCGCTTTCCAGACTTGGGCAACCATAGAGCGCTTCTTCGACAAAGAATCTCTGCAGCTATTAGTTCGCTATACAATGGAGGCTCGACATACAAAATGTGTATTCTTACCGACTATTTAAAATGGCACTATATACACGCAACGTATATAGCTATACGTTTGTCGAGGTGATTTTTTATAGAAGCTTAGGCGTCACTTTATGATTGCCCAACCAAATTTGGGATGCATGCATCAAACATAGGAGACGCAAGCCTCCAGAAGCGTTTTATATGATAGGAAGTTTTATAAGGTGAACCTTCAACACAATATATACTAGCAGCGTTAACGTCTATGGGACTGCTTTGCGCATTGCCTTACAGACGAAAACCCACAAATACAAATGTGCAACGGTGGCGCTCGAACCCGCGCACCTATCTATCTCCTTCGGTCGCAAGGCGCAGACGAATGCACCACGCCACCGGGCTCGACGCAATATTAGGCTTGCAACCACTTCTAATAACGGTGATCTTACGTATATATATATATATATATATATATATATATATATATATATATATATATATATATATACTAAAAATCAAGCCGCATTCACTTAAGTGCATTCAGCCTGATGTAGTCAAAACCAGGCTTAGAAAATATAAACATCGAAAATCATGTAGCCTCTTAACCTGGTCTAAATCCCAGCGAGCCTTCATCATGCGCTACTCAGCGAGTTGTTGCTCGATAAAGGGTACTCTTCGTTACACAACGCTTCAAGGGTATCAAGATATCATTTAGTTCGTATGATCCCAAGGATAACGGGGATGTGAGAACAGCATCTAATATTTTAGATATGAATCAACGGTCCGATCGCGCATGATGATACGAGCCGTTGGATAAACAAACAAAAAAAAATGCAGAAATTAACCAGAGCAGCATTGAACGTGACAGGTCCTTATCTACTTGGTGATTAGTGTCCAAGTTGCCAAGCCGGCTTTTGCATACAATATATTATGGGTGTGTATTCTGTGATTCAAACGTAAAATGTATACTAATTACAATACATGTTGAAGGGAGTAGCATTGCCCAAACATGTACATCCGCTTGTAGTCCGTATGGATGTTTATGTAGCTCTTGCTTGCTAACGAGAGTGTTCGAAAGTTTTATTTAGCCTTTTTTCAAATCAAAATTGCTACTGTGCTATCAGCGGCATACATTTTCTTTCATATCAGTCGCGCAGCATGCACAAGTTGTCAAAGTAATTCTGGCCCGATGTTGTACACGCAACTTTCGCAATAATACATACGGGGACTTTGCCCGTTTCTGTGCACACAAATATTTATATAGCACGAACTAATGCGTGATGCCACAATTCCCACAATAGCTACAGAACCAGTTCTACAGTTTAGTATTGACCTTGAGGCAGTTTTGGGCTATCCTTAGGTCAACATAGCGCAAATTGCTTAATAAAGACTAGGTGGCCAACATAGCTTGCTCTAAACCTTCAAACCTTGGTGTCCTCTGTATTGATTAAAACTGTGTTTAGTCATTCTTCAGCTTTGTAAAGTCGATCAAACTCCCATACACCCAACGATTATACTGTTGGGTTGAATATGGGCTATAATATGTTTAAACTTATACTTTGAACATGTATCAAGGCAATACAATGGCATCCCGGCTGCCAAAGACGGACGGCAGAATCTCTAGTTAAAGCTATAATTATATTAAAGCAGCAACACCTGTAAAAATCACCCTTTTCAACTATAGGCGTACATTAACCATTATCCCTTAAATAGCAGTGCTACCCGGAAAAAAAATATAGATACATAACGGTCACACCAAAAAGATTGTAGTATCCAGCTGGTCAATTCGTGAAGCATTGCCCGTACCACTGATTACACCCTATTTGTACTGCAGAATTTAGGGCCTACCCCTTTTCGAGTCAGTAATACATTCTTTTCAAGTCAAGGAGATTAGGCTGAGCAATTTTCGGTATTGGTGTTCGTGTTCGACAAACGACTAAGCGCTTTCTCCTTGACCGAGGCCTTTATCTGAAAAGGTATCAGAAAACGTGTCAAAAGTCTCAATGGTGGTTGAAAGAACTCACTTTCGGATTATCCGAAAAAGCCTTGAATTTTGGCTTGTTTAGTACTGGCTTACTGCAGCTCACGCCATTACACATGTGTTTATATGATAAGGTCCTATGTTTAGTGGAGGCCACTCGGTTGAACGTGCATGCGCGTGTATATCAGATAGGCCAAGCATGTCAATCATTCCGAACGGTTGGTTGTCAGTTGTGTAGATCAGCTTCCAGGGTGATTTATATATATATATATATATATATATATAAGTGTGCGGGCTACTTTACGACCTGGAAGTACGTGGGTCGCGCATCTTGGTTGAACACCTTCGGGCCTGGCATTTTGCGCAGGACCATACAAATACATCAACGCAGCATACGTGTCTCTACTCTTATATATATATATATATATATATAAACCTTAGCAGTATCTTCTAGTCTAGTACACTATACGCAATAAGGCTCACTTTTCCGCGGAATGTGATTCGTTTCCGACACTTGGCCGCTTGGTCTCGAATGACTCAAATTGTCCAGAGTGTCCGAAATTCGATTGCTGATATGTTCTGGATTTCACTAATCTGCATTGATATGGGCTCTGAGTGTTGCACCAACATCTTCAAGACGCTGAATCTCGTTCTCTCTTGTTGTTACAAGAAAAACACAAGTTTAGATTGCACAGCCGACAGTTCTTGTTCTCTCTCTCTCTCTAGTTAAAGTTATTGTTGGTTCAAAGGTTTCTGTCGTCGTCGTCGTCTGCTAACTACATCAAAGGCAAACGAGATAATCTGTTCAGAGGTCAACCAGCTTTGGGCAGCATATAAATGATAACCAAGGCAGATGAAGAGATTAGATAGGTGAGGCAAATAGCTCTGTTGTGTTTCTTCCCTCGCCACCGCATGCGTGCACATGCTGTGGTCGAGGCCACAGGTCAGCTGCAGCGGTTGGTTTGTACATACATTTTTTACTGCAGACGTTTTAGAATAGATCTTGTCTATTTCGACATGCCAACACACTATGTCTGTCCTCGCAAACGCCGACGCGCAGCTCTTCTTCAGAAAAGTTGCTGACAGCCTAAGAACTGAGAAAAGCCCGTGTGTTCGCGTGTCTAAGTTGCTATCGAAACCGGCTAATAATGTACTATACTTGTATCTACATAGGCTACGCTAGTTACGTCAAGACCAATTGACGTCAAGACCAATTGATTTCTTATCGCAATTTCGTTACTACTATTCGGTACCCCCCGCGCCATTAGAAGCTAGACCGTTCCAGGCCGCCGTTTCTTTCTAACGTCGTATCGTCGTAGCGAGTCGTCAGAATGTGTCAGACAGGCGTGCCGGAGTGTGAGCTGCGCAGAAGGATTTTCAGAAGGATCCGTCCATTACGATAATAATAATAATATCCAATATCTGCCGCCATTTGATTCGGATTAGCTAGCTACAAGACAGTTAAGTGCTCTGCAAAGATAACTCTTTTAGCTAGTTATCGACGCGACTTTTAACCAACGACTGCACCAGGGGGACTTCTCAATCAAGATCATACTCAAGCAACACGTAATCTGCTCTAAGGCACGTTGTATGTGTCCGTATCTCATAGGTGCACTGTTCTAAACTAAAGTTAGCCCTAAGTTTCCAAAAATACATCATACAGGAGCTATGTAGTCTCCGATGCCTGTCGGATTAAGGAAAGCTTCGACGATTGCCTGAATGTGCGCAGTTATGCCTTACTGTCCCGCGTGCTACATTTTATCATGCGAGAGCTTACTTTACATTGTAGCTCAACATTTAAACAATATATTGCAGAAGCTCACTAATGATTGACAACCGTTAGATCAGAGGTCAATGACATCGGAGACTGTCTCCGCCAGAAACAATTTTGACAAGTCAAAATCTCTCTCAGGTCTCAGGTAGGAACGCAGTTTTACTACCGAAAGCCGACATGCCATTCCAACTGCGGCTAAATTAGTGACGCTGTGGATGCTTTAAATATCGAGATGTCTTTAAATGCCCGACCAGTTTTCTAGTAAGGGTTGACAATGCGTTTTTCTTGGATTTTACTGCTGTTTTACTGACAAATGTGACATCATTATATTCAATGGCAGTTTAGCCAGTGCACGCTGTCTAAGAATGATAAATAAATTATCTGATAATACTGACACAATTCTGGACACAAGTATTAATCTGCTGATACACGTGGGCTTGACTTTGAACTCATTTCTGTAGCTTTGTAGATCTGGCTGCTGTGTTCGGTTGTTTATCGAAGCGTTACAAATAAATCATTACTTTTTTTGTATGAATTTTGCATCAGTTGAGTTATATTTTCATCATTGTTTACACGTCACTATTTATTTTACTCACAATTTACTGCGTCTACGCCGCGTTATCTCGCGCGAATTCTTTACGCCGGTTAACAATAAAATAGCTAAACCACACGACAACAGCAACAGCAGTTGACCAGCGTCGTGAATTACAAATTCATAACAAGCCGGGCGTCGTTAGGTTTGTTAACCTTTTACCGTTTAGACCAGCGCAGAACTACATTCTTAGAGTTAATAGCTTAGGCGGCCGAACGCGTTGGCAGTTACACTGCGTTGCTGGCTTTGCTGCAGTGGCAATTACCCGCTAGTAGTGTTTATGGTACGTTCCAAAGTGGAAAGTGTTTCTGATGACAGCACCAATGTGCCAACGCACGGCGACTCTGCAAAATGCTCGAAGGATGATTCTTGCTATACACTTTCCGTCTCTCAGTTCTTCAATTCTGCTGAAGAAATCGACACAGTGACAGCTGGTATGTTTGGTGGTTAGTCTGACAGTGTCAACTGTCATAGTT
>QVRM01004800.1:0-33185 GCA_003439945.1 Dermanyssus gallinae
TATATATGTTATAGAGATGTTTGTTATATAGGTAAACTTATAGAGGTAGTAAGCTCTACCTATGCGCTTGATGGATGTTCCAAGCAGCTTATCGAGGAATATACCACTGCCTCTGCCGTGTATTAAGTTTTGCATACTACATACAATCTGAGTAGGTAGATGTGACACACTGCATATTTTGCATTTTAGATGGAGGTTCCGGAAATGCATGATAGCACATGCGGCGCCGACAGCTAGCAGCCGTGTAGTGTGGAACTAAAAAATCTGCTAAACCCGGATACTTCCCGACCCTCCTCAGACACAGAATAGCGTTGCATTGCTTCGACAATGGATTAAGTCTTGTATGGGGAATCCAGTTATCTTACAAATATATTTTGAAAAACACGTATCACGGCTAGGGGACCATGTTTTCAATGAGCGTCTGCACTTTTCGTTAAAAAATTCAGGTTCAACAGATTGACTTTTTGTTCCTGATTTTAACTGAAAGTTCTGATCCAAAGCACGATCCCGAGCTTTTTGTGATTTGATCGATGTGTTATACCGTCTTAGCACGACGTAAGGTTAATATGCTTTGGATAGATGCATGTGTGTATTACTAACGCCTTGAGCCTTGACAACATAGGCAGTTGTTTGTCCCCTAACAAGTCAGCTGGGGTTTTTTGCCAGAAAAACCTTTGCATAGGCACTATGTGTTGGCGGCGCGTGCAATTAAGTAGCAGTAGTCCCGATTGAAAAGCAGCTCTTGTTAGGAGGGACAGAGTCTTCTTCAAGTCGAGTAGGCGGCCGACGTGAATAGATCTCGCGTGCATATTCTACTGCATACTTGTGCTTCTACCCCCAATAAGAAATAAAAAAACTCCCACGACGTTTTTAATGTAGTTTCTATCCGACTAAGCAGAGTCGGCTCAGTATCACATCGGTCTATTTCGTTCGGCTTAGAATGCGCATATACGGTATCGGACAAGTGAGCGGTATCATCCGTACACTTGGATTGGCCTTCCGAATTCCTTCCGAGAAACCGCTTATTCGACCGTGTTGTCTACCGATGTGGCATCGAGGCAATACCACCAAAAGGTCCCAATCGAATATATGACAACCACCATTGTAAGTAGGTTCGTAACCCGGCGCAGTGCGTTTACTGTGAATAGAAGACTATAGAATTCACCCGCCGATCACTGCACTGGGTCATGATGTGTAGCCCCCCACGGTCTGTACCTAAACACACTCACATTCAGTACGCATCACATTTGTTATACTTTCGCCTATATTTGGAAATAGCCCTGTAGCAGCCGAATTGGCGCCAAATCCCAAATTAATAATGGATGGCGCGCAGTAGGCAGTTTATCACAAACGATGTTACTATTGTCAAGCACGTTCAAAGTGCGTATAAAACTCACAATGGCTAAGTCAGCGGCATTCTGTTCGGATAAAAACTAGCCCTTGCTAGCTCGTTGCTACCTGCGGTATTTGCCTGTTTGCTTAGTTAGAAAAGCTGGTCCGTTTCTATATCGATCGAAGGCATTTTGTAGGTGCTGACTAAACGTAAATTCAGCAATTTGACGCTTTATCGTGCGAAATTTGTTTTGGATTTGTTCCAGAGACAATAGAATGATAGCTAATATTAGGCAAATCTAACACGAATAATTATCATTAACTATTAGATTTAAAATTAATGTAAAATTCCAGCCAAAACGATGATTTGATCAACGTGTGAGCAAACTACTCGTCCGTAATACAATCGAACACTGAAGTCTACAGCTTAATTAATACCTTTGTTTTGTTTAAAACGATTGTGGGTCGTCCTTAACCTCCCACCTGTGTACTATCTTACTTGCGTCCTATATAAGCTCTGACTAAACGGATCTCAAGGCCCTATAGACTGAGACCCATAGCTCAAGATATACTTACTGCATCGCAGAGGACAAGCCAGCAAATAGAGATTTCACTATATAACTGTAACGTAGACTTATCGGAGCATACCGTACTAGCTGTCATAATGTTAGACAAATTGTAAATTCCTGCTTATTGCTATGCTGTTTTTAGATATCTCATTATATACATACATGTTGTTTATTTTGCAATAATTTTGCTAACTGCTATATTTTGTTGACTGTGGAATTATTCTTAACAAAAAATCTAAAAATGTTCGAAAGCTTTGTAAGTGTGCCTAAAAGTTGTTAATGCAGGAATGCTCTTATCAATGAGATTAAAACAATTCTTCTTATTTTCTTTATTCCTTGATACTCTAGCATGTCCGATCACTGCCTGATATATGACAAGCCGAACGGATATTTTTTGTTATACGAGCTATAATTTTGAGTAGTCACCTTTCAGTAATCCCCAAAGGTACTGCGCTTACTGAACCCAAGAGAACGTACTCGCATGGCGTATCTCATGAGGAATACTTGAAAATGTAGCTATGCAGTTTGATGTCAATGCGCGAGCTACAATCCATGGCTTTTGTTATCTGTTAATGTTCGTGTACATTTGCTATTTTGCTTTCAAAACTAGCAGAGTTTAGCGGATAATTAGCATTTGTGGACACATGGACAATTTCGCAATGGCCTTATCAGTTTATATATATTCTCTTTATCTATTTATTAAGTTCATAAAATAAGTTCATGTTGTGCACCTGCCGGTTCTGCCTATAGAGGTGTGCCAAGTACCATGCAGTGGAATGCACAGCGCTGGACAACAAATCGTTGCACTACTTCTTTTGCCGAAAACGAGAAAAAGATAGAGTATTATGAAGAAACATCTTGAACTGTATAGTATACTCAATCTGAGTGAAATAAATATAATTGAATTAAGTTCATAAAAGTAAATTACGTTATCTGTGATACGGAGGTTCCCACAAAGCACTGCGCTGCCTTTGTCATTTTCGCTGGTTGCGGTAGCAAGCCTCGGAACCATATGAGGTTTAACATTTACTCCACATTGCACGTTTACAACTACGAACGCAGACAATTCCTAGCAGCACATCGTAAGAGTTGGCGTCGCGCTGTAAGTTATGTGCTACAACTTGGAGAAGGAAATATACCTCCGCAATAGCTGGTCCTGCATTCCTTAGACAATTATGTTTGCCCTTGCTGTGGAATCAAGCTTCGCCTGGCGGTCTGTCTATGGCCTAGCTGTGTATGGTTAAGGAAAATGTACCTCCTGAGGTGCTGTTTGTACGACGCGTTCGAACATAGATCTTGCATAGAAAAAAGAGGGCCAGCATTTCTCGTTTCCAAACGAGAAAAAATATTTGGTGTTTTCTTCTTTTCGCTGCCAAATCACTCTATTGACAGGTAGAAGCATCACACCTACTGTTACTGCACGCGCATATCTTCACGAAACCTCACGCGAGCACTGCGACATCGACGGCAATCCAATCGGATGTTTCGCTGTTAATGACGGTATAAGCCGGACGATTTTCTGCATTTCCAACGTTAAAAACGTGCGTGTGCACACAGCCGTTATTCAACTCACAATTGCGCGGGTCGTCAACTACCACACTGTCATAGCAACGATGACAAAATTACGTGGCCAGCGTAGCTTTACATTTGTCTACGCTAGTATTCTTTGTCTCTCTTGTTCGTTGGTGTGTAGTGGTCAAATGTATTGGGTCTACAAAAAAGTTTCTTCGGGAAAAAACGGGAAAACCGAAATAACTTTTTCGTCTTCAAATAAGTTTTTTTCGGGAAAAAACGGAAAAAAACGAAAACACCTTTTTTTGTGGACCTAATATTTGGCCGCTGTGGTTCCGGAGTACAAACTCGTGTGAGTCTCGTATGGGTCTGACACTGTGATCAAGCTACAGGTAGAGATCAAGTGACAGCATCCCGTAGTTGTTTCTGACTGGCCAAACAGTAAGGACAAGCGGGGGTTTGGTGAGCTAATAGGTTTTAGCCGTGGGTTTGAGAACATATATATATATATCAGATTTAATTTAGTGAATGAAACAATTATCACCCATAATATAAAAAAAGAGATTTGTAAATTGGGTACAGTTACCCAAATTACAAACCTTTTGAGAACAATCGTATTCAAAGGGCTGGCCTCAAATAGTAAGCATCATCCACTGCATAGCCTGACAATTCGCGGTTTGTTCTGTCTGTCACATCCTTTTTCGCTCTCTATCTCTACATAACGTCTATTTTCCCAGTCCCACTGCCCCAATCCACCAAGTCTGACAAGAACAACTGGCAACAGCAGAAAAACACCCTGGGAACTATTCGGACGCTCTCTCTCTCTCTCTGTTATTATCCTGCACTGTTTGCAGCGCTCACTCAAAAAAGCTGGAGAAGATCCTAAATGTCCACGGCATTGCTTAGTAAAACAGACCCCATAAATACAACCTATGTGTCTCCTCCTCCGGTCACAAGACGCACGCGAATGCACCACGGCACGGACTCGACCCAGCTATCATCTAGCGTTCCGTTTGCATGTACTATATCCTGTTACTAGTTGCGATATATATATATATATATATATTTTTTTTTTTTAGATTTTCCGTAAGGCTAATGCCCGTGTGCGTTTTTTTTTCATGTCATGGCTAATTTTTAATCCACTCCGGCATTTACCTTGTCTAAATTGGAAACCACGCAAACCAACTTAAGAGTGGCCGGTCTGGGTCTCGAACCCAGTCCTCCCGAATGCAAGGAAAAGGCTTTGCCCCTAAGCCATCTTGCTCGCTAGGTATATATATATATATATATATATATATATATATATATATATATATATACATACATAGTATACCAAGAAACAAGCATCACACTGTAAGGTGGTAGGCTCGCCAATCGAACGGATTTGATCTGCTCGGTATTCAACGCAGTAGCAGCAATGACACTCACGACGGTAGAAGTTGTTCGTCGTTCTCCGTCTTTCCTCCTATTAGCAGTCTTCAGCCGCAGTTGGTCGCGCCGCAGTGGTCAACCTTGCTGATGCGCAAGATTGACCACTGTGGTCGGTCGGTCGGTTGGTTAGTCGTCAACGGATGATGATTACAGGGAGGGGCGGCCCAATAACGCACGCATAGGCATCATCAACAGACATGAGCTGAAGAAGCACGGCAGAGTGAAACGCCAACCAAAGCGGCTCCAAGCGGTGGCGTGCTAAAGCAGTAGCTAAGACGGAAGCATATGAGTGGCGGTGGCGCTCGACGAGAGCGTGGCGAGCCAACTCGAGCCACCAGACGAGAACAACAAAAATAATGAGCAGGAGGGTGAAAAATAATGAGAGGAAACACAGGAGACAAGCCAGGGGAGTGTAGTGGGCGGGGTAGCGAAGAAACAGGGGGGCACCGGAGGGAGAAAAAACCCGGAGGGAGGGGGAGCTGAGACGGACATCATGAACACGCCACAACAACCCCGAAAGCCCCAAAGGACTCAATTTACGCTAGCTGAGCTCTGCATGCCAGCCATAGCCTCGGCAACAGCAGCCGCGCCTGCTACCGGCGGCCCTTCGCTGGACGTCCGTGGTCATTTGTGGGTCGCTGCTCGCCCGCTGCTCGTTTCTCGTCCGTCGTCGGAAGCTAGACCGAAAGGGTGCTACTGCCATTGCTGCTGCTGCCGATGATGGGATGGTAAGTCGACAGCCTAAATACGGAACAGGGGATAGATAAACGCCGCCGTATCCGGGGCCCCAGGCCCTGGCTTTGGACTTCGCCGGGCCCTGAATGACGACGAACCACAGGACGATGACGCGGGCACGGCGGATGCGGCTGGACGCCGCCCTTTTCGATCATGATCCATCGCCTTCGATCCATCGCCGTGTCTGGGCGTGGTCTTCGCTTAGCGGCGCTTCAACGCGCATAGATAGACAGACGTATGGTGCCACTGTTCACACTGATCGACTGGCTTCGGCTGGCCTTGCCACAACTATTACTTTACGCACACTGAGAAGTGCTACTTAGTGGCGGGCGTCGTCGTCGTCGTCGCTCTCGTCCTTGTCAACATCATCGCGTTGACTCTCATCGTTGCCGTCATCCGTGCCATCATCATTAGCATAGCAGCCGTCAGCAGCATAATTGTTATCGTGACCATCAGTTGCTGCTGAAAGAGCGCCACTACCACCATCGACGAGAACCTCCTCGATGGACATCGATGAGGACCTTCTCGATGGACATCGAGAAGAACCTCCTCGATGGACATCGATGAGGACCTTCTCGATGGGCATCGAGAAGGTCCTTGTTTTGTTCGTCGCCGATCTACCGCCGTCATTGGCGCTGTTTGTGCAGCTCTGCTGTAGAGGGCCGGTCGATCGGCTTGCCTGTGTCCTACTTTAGTAGTAGAGCAGCTCTGCCTACCCAAGCTTCACAAGCCGCTACAAGCAGAGTTTCCAGTGTGCAGCCAGTCATTCATCGTATTTGCTGCTAGTTCAAGCTTGCATAGATAGAGCAGATACAACGCGTGACCCAGCGTAAAAAGGAGAACGGAATGCGTGTCAGTACTTAGCTTAACAGCAGCAGCAGCAGCAGCAACAACAACAACAGCAACTCGCAAACAAGCCCGACCGATCTTTGCTTCGTTCTGCTTTGCTCGCCGCCGATTACCGAACGGTTAACGACCGAATACAGCGGGTACTGCTGTTGCTGCTGATACTCCTGCTCCAGCCAGATGGGCGACAGCCGGGATGCGGGAGTGAACACACTACTGTCTGTTCCCTTGCTTGGACTGCCGACGACACGCATACACGTTGGGGTGCTACTGCTGAAGCTTGGTGGGTGTCCTACTATCGTCATTGCCGCTCGTCTAAATGCATGCGGCCTAGTCACTGTGGCGAGCCGACCTCAGAAGCTTCCACAAGTAGACGAACGATGTGGGGTAGTTAGGCTAGCCAGGCGCCAGCCAGGCCGGTGGAATTGTTTTGCAATACGGCGACCGGCCCGTCGGTGGTGCATATAGCTGTATTCAACAGAAGAGCAGCATTCGAATCGATCGAACATAGCTGCTAGTCGTGTCCTGATCGAGTGTTTTGGACTATGGGATGTTGGCGGGAAAGGGCGAAAGGAACGTTCCGCTTTTTTAGATGATGAAGTTGCGTAAATGAACTGTCGAACAGCTGCAACCGACAGCAAGTTGTTCACAAAGCGCCTTCTAGACGTGACCGGATCAAATCAGATACTTAGCATCGCGCAAATGAGGGAAACGTTTCGAAGAACAACAACATTCTTTTTTTATAGACTTGTCGTGTTTTTCTCTCGAGAACATAGTTCATATTCAACGTATAAACGTAGGGCAAAAGTAGTAACATACCAAACGCAACTCGTTGCAGACCTAGATTGAATTTTTGATCGGTATGCAGCGCATCCAATTTGTAAATTGATTTTTATTATGGCTGATTATATTTCAGTCCGGTATTCTCCTAAATATAGCGAAGGCCAATATAAGGTAGACTGGTCGTGGATTTAAACTCACAATCTAGCTGCATTGAGAATGCGATGGCGTTGCTTTGCAAATAAGTCATCTTGATCGTTAGAAATCAGTCACTTACGGGCATTACCACCCGTTTTATTGATATCAGGTGAGTATGCAATTAATCAAGAGGTTGTTTATTATATATTTAAAAAAAAAAAAATATATATATATATATATATATATATACATGGTCTAACATCACAATTGTATATCTTATACACATAAATAAATGATTATATATATATATATATATATATATATATATATATATATATATATATATATATATATATATATATATATATATATATATATATATATATATATATATATATATATATATATATATATATATTTATATTATATTCCTCCGCAGAAGAGAACTCGGCTTTCTGTTAGGGAAAGTGCTGTTTAGGAAGAACATTTAGTAATGGCGTCCTCTTTTTGAGGAGGGGCACTTTGAGCCGGGCTTCGTCGTGACCAGGACTGGGCTGTACCACTGGAAGAGGGCTGTTCGGGGACTGAGGGAGGTTCTTGGAGCTAGGACGAGGGAGGGGGTTGTATCCGGTGTAGTCTACTGCTTGATTTAGTGTGTGTTCAGAAACTGACCGGGAGCAAGGGAGAGAAGCCAATTGAGTGTTGAGCTATGGACGTCGTTCGTGGGAAGCAGGTTCGCAGGGAAGGAGGTTCGTTAGCAAAGGGAAAGCGCCTTGTTTGGAAAGCGAGGCGTTCATTTTTCAGCACTTTACACATTGCGGCCTAATAATGAACGCAGAAGCTGGTAGTCGAGGACGATAGCATGGAGTAATGGAGTGATAGTAATGACCGCGGTGGCAGCCGTCGGAAGTGATCAGTAGATAAACTACAATAGTTGAGCGTCAAAGAGAAACGACAGAAAAGCTACATGACTGTAACAGACCAGGCCAGGCTTGACCAGGCCGTTTGTGGTCCTGTGTTCCACCCTTCTGACATTATGTGGCTATAAAATAATGCTAAGCTGCCTTGCGCTGGTCACATGCCGACGTGGTTTTGTTTAGTTCATTGCTGGCTGGACCATGTCAACTAAGATGTGGACGTACGATGAGGCTGCGAAACCACCACGCACGACTTAAGTGAAGTTAGAGAGAAAGTACGCCAACTGAGGCCACTATATGTGATGATGTGCTCTATTATTCGGTTCATTGTGAAGAACCGTGCCACGGCACTAAGGGGGAACACTGTCTAATTAGGTACGTATGATATATGGAATTTCGCGCCCCAGGCATAGATAGCATGAGATAAAGTAGAAAGGTCCGGAGTTTTTAGAATTCCCCCCTATCTCTTTCTCTCTCTCTCTCTCTCTCTCTCTCTCTATATATATATATATATATATACATATATATATATATATAATATATATATATATATATATATATATATATATATACGGATATCTTTCTCTCTCTCTCTCTCTCTATATATATATATATATATATATATATATATATATATATATGAATAGTATATACGGCCAAAGGATATAAATCTCCACCGTGGGATCGTACTAAAGGTATGTCCGCGCAGAGACCACGAAATAGCGGAATGGCGGACGCTGCTGCGGCAGTAATACCAGTTCCTTAGTGGGAACTCTATGATGGCACTTACCAAGTAAGTACCTGTCGCCATGGCCATTATTTTTTGTTTCTCCAAAGTTATTAATCCAGCCGTGTTTTGACCAAACACTGAGAAACAGAGAAAGAAAAAAGAGCCCGCATGGGGGACTTTAGATCTCGGCTCAATGTGCGATACATGTCGTTCTGCATGTCTGTGGACACTTGCTGTGGACTACGGCGCCACGCCGTTGGAAAGAATCGGAGGCATCGGTAAGTTAAACCACAATGAGGTTTCCACTCTGAACGGTTTAGCTTACTCTTTCCGCTCGCTCACGATCTCTCTACTCATTTCTCTGGCCCACCTGTACCGCTCTTGCCACGGGCGGGGAACTTAGTATCTGTTTTCCCGCTGCTTGACTTTGATTTTCCTGCCAACTTACCTTCGTTGCCTCGTCCCCTCTGGAGCACTCATTGTCTCTTCTCGAGCGCCTGCCTCACTTCGACAGACCTGGGCTCGGCGCTTCCCATTACTATGACCACCGTCTTTGCCACCTATTCACCACGGCGTATCCACCAGCTGGCCAAGTGGATGATGGTCGTGGAAGTAGTATGTGGGCGAGTCGTCGTCGTCATTCACTGAGCAAGGCAGTCAGACGGACAGACAGGGGGAAGTGTGGCTTGCCGGTGACCGCCACCGCCAAGGACGGTCTTCAGTTGACTACGCCTACCTACCCAACTAGTGAGGTGCTAGCTGTCTACGACCGCCACAGCGCCATTGTCATCATCATATTTCAATGAAGACCGGCGGACGCCCCCCCCCCCCGTCAGCCAATGAACACCGTCCGCGTGGCAATTCAGAGCTTGCCTAAGGTCGAACGGAGCAATGTTAGTGCGCGTCGTCCCAGTAGCATGAGGCCGGGAACGTGCTAGGCAACTTAAGGGCCCCTTCTTCTGAAGCGAGGCAAAAGCGTATCCGGCTCCAGCAGGGAGTAGAGGGAATGTCGAGGGACGGGGCACGGAACCTTTACGGGCTGAGACACACAAAGGTCATTTGCGGGCAAACTTTTAAATGGCTTGCTTCTCACACACTCATCCTCTTTCGCAGTTGACTATTTAAAAGCCAGATAGGAATCTTCGTCAGCCTTTACGTGCTTCAGTGCGCCGTGATGTTACTATGGTTTTTGCTGTTGCTGTAGTACTGAATCTATTATATTTTCGTGCGCCATTTTCGGTATTACGTATACTTTTAAGAAAAAGTGAAATGAAAATGACATTTATGTGTGTGTGTGTACATAGTCTATTTATTTCATTTTCGTCTCGTATATCCAAATAAATGTATGCATACATGCAAAAGTTTCGGATTGCTTGAAACGTTTATTAAGCTGTTCGGCGAATAATGTCGTTCCTGAGGGAAGATATGGAAGTAAAATCAAAGTGAAGCTCTGTAAAACTGCATTTTTATTACAATATAGGGAATGCAGGAAGTTTCACTTGTTCAAGTAAAGACAAATAAAATCTAAGTATCTGAGAGGTTATGTCGTCTTCGTGGCAGTGTGTATGACGTGTCCGTACATTTCTAGGTTTAATTAGGGCTCTTAGAATGTAGAGACATTTCATTTACGGATTCTCCAGTGACGCACAGCTATTAGTACCTCGTTTCGCATACAGTCCGCAGTGTAGACTCGAAATTTCTCCAGGATGGGGTTAGCACATCGATTTGTGGAAGTGTCAGCTGTTTTTGATGGCCGTATATTTGTGTATGCAAAGTTAAATATGAAGGACTGCAGAAGGGACAGAAGACAAATGGGGCGAGAGCGACACGCGACGTTGCCGTGGCTGGCACGAGTCAACGAACGACTCTGTCTGTGGGGTAGAGTACGTATACGAGAGTATGAGAGGAATCCAATAGAAGACAGACAAAAGCAGCTGATCAGACGACGTGCGGCCAGGATCTGCACTTTGGCATCCAACAGCGACACAGCCTGGTTGGGCAGCAGTTCTGCCAGTGGCCCTGGCGACACTACAACTACTGGTGTTGACGTTTCTGCAATTTCGATCCTGCAACAACTGCAGCAGCTGCAGCAGCTGCTGCTGCTTCAACTGTTGTCCGGCAATGGCATTGTTATTCTTACCAAAGAGCGAACGGAAACGCGCGCGTGTCGACGCGTCCCGCGTCCGCCCCTTACGGCCCTTGTGTCCCCCCGTGACTGGCCCTCCGGCGCACGCGGAGGGCCAGTCACGTTGGGGATTGTTGACAAACGCTTGCCACTCATTCACTCACCCGGTCCCTTTTTGGCCAGATGTTTTGCGTTTACTGTTTCCTTTCCTCCTCTTTATCTTTCTTCTGTTTGCTTTTGGGTTTCTTTTTGTCGCTTTATCTTTCTGCTTCTCCTCCTCCTCCTCCTCCTCTTCCTGGCCAACAACGACAGCAGCAACAACAACAACAACGACAACGACGACAGCAGCAGCAACAACAACAGCAGCAACAACAAAGATAACAAGTATTGCCACAACAACACCACCAGCTCTTGCTGCTTGCCGCTGTCGCCCGACGGCCGAGGCTCGAGGTCGTATCCCCCGTTACACTCCAAGAAAACAATCACAACTCATCCAACCGTTTGTCTGATTATTGCAACGAGGCCCGTCGTTCTCTGTGCGCGCATAGAACCGTCGTCGGCGTTCTTCTTGTTGATAGATAATATGTTGCTTCTGGTGTGCGCTATTCATATATATATATATATATATATATATATATATATATATATATATATATATATATATTTATACAAAAGGAAAAATCGCCCAAATTCCAACGACCCCGCTGTCTAGAATATTCCCTGCTCGGAATGTGAAATTAAAGGTGAACTTTTTTCGTACCAAAGGCTGTATCTCGCACACCGATTATGCTCGATAAGGACCGCTTATATCATTGTAAACGTAAATGCTGTGGAAGACTGCTCACATGCAACGACTACTATTTAGTAAAAAAAAAACGAATACAAACGAACAGATGGCTTAACTCTGACTACCAAACAAAGATAGATCGTCTCTGAGTCTGGTCTCCCCGCTGACTAATAAAATTATAATGACAATTCAGTTTTTGATTACAGTACTAGACTTGTCAGTTTTTTGCAGGTTGCCTGCTCTCGTTAGAGAGACTGTAATTTTTTTCTTATATGGGAGGTTTGCAAACGCTAATGCACTATCAGTACTGGCAACCAATAGCACCAATAGCATTGTGAGACTTTCACCTACCAAAAATCTCAATCTTCCCCACCCCCCAGAGTTCGGAATTGCGTGACACTACTTCAAGACCGTAGAAGGGGAGCCTCGTGCTCTACCGGCTCTCATGGCTCTTGTCGTGTCTTCAGCTCACGAACCCGAGGGGATGCGTTGAGCCACTCTACAGAGGCCTGGGTTGCCATAGCCCCTTGAAGGGCACCCTCACCTCCATCACGCAATGGCACCTGCGTGCCTTCGTAGAGCGCATAATATCGTCTAAAAAATAGACGCCTACCGCCCATGCGGCGGCATCCACCAACATGTGACCGACAATGTCTCGTGTCGATCTCTCGGCATAGCAATGCGTCAAACTTCTGCGGACTTGGGCCAAGGCGGAGCAGGACGAGACCGTATGGTCAACAACGTCCGGCTGCCCGACGTGCAGGGTGTGCACGTGTCCACCTGCGACTTCCCAATCCGCACCATATAGATTTGGAATTGTCCGTGGCAACAGAAACATGCCTTTATCCTCTCGATCGTAAAACATCCGGGACAGATTCTGCTCAACATAAACATGGCACGAGCACGTCGCACAGAAGCTCTAACCCATACTTCTTAATTAATTTTCTCGGGGTTGTGCGTCGTCACCCATGTGATAAGCCTGCAAGTTAACGAGTCATTGGTTTCTTGACAATCTCGAGCAATCGTTGTTACAAAACGAATTAAACACGTGACAGAAAGAGAAAAATTACATAAAAACCCGCACGGATGCAGGTCACGTTTAGTCGGCCGAAATTGGATTATCTAATTTTCCGACAACAGCCAGGCGAGTTTTGGTACCATTCAGAACCACGCTCAATTCGACAAGCACACAACAAGCTTGATCGTTTCCTTTTACCTTGTTTTACGGATATTACGTTATTTGCGTCTTTGAAAATGCGCGAGATCGTTGAAAACAAGGAATATATATATATATATATATATATATATATATATATATATATATATTCTGCAGCCTAGCTTTCATGCAAAATTGCCTAATATGCCGTCTACGGCCTTAGCTTTTTAATTCTCTCTCTCTATAAATATATATATATATATATATATATATTACAAAAAAAGAAACGGTTTATTAAGTCAAATGGCTTTTTGTGAAACTTTTTAAATTCCCCTTTACATACTGGGATGTACGTTCAGCCCAGCCAAGTTGCCCTTTCTAGGCAACCTGTTTAATCTTCTGGACAGGCGACAGCCTCTCATTGTGAGACTACGTAAGAGTACAGAGCGGGGGCAACCTTACATACTTTAGCATGACATTATGATGGACTGCTAGACTTTTTGAACGGCAAAAAAAAAGAAAACGGGGCCGATTTTCCAAGCGCGTCATTTAAGTTGTCATTGTCGTTGCGGCGGGAGGTGTCTGAGCAAAACCACATACTTTTAAAACTATACACTTCTACCAGGTGCCTTCTAACTGTGTCATCCTAACTGCGGAGCTTCTTCGCTAAAAACCCGCTCATCTTACGAGGGAGTTGCCTATATATAAATAACACCGCAGCACATTCAATGGGACACCCGATTTCTGAACATTTATTTGCTAGAAAGCAGTCACAATGCGGCAGGATGGCGGCGGCAAGCCTCACGTGAAACGCGTGCCATTCGTTACGCATTCAGTGCAGGCAGGCCATTGTTGAAGTGCGAACTGACGACCTACATACGTGAGGGACATATGACGCCCATGAATCCGTTGCAATTGTCCCTCTCTCTTCTCTGCACACCAACCAAGCGACTTAGTGGCGTGAGTAGGCGTCATTCTACTCGCGCGTCATTCGCATAAGAACGTGGTATGTGATAGAACCCCCCCCCCATCCCTCAAGAGGAAATGAAGAAGCATTTGCTGGAGTATTTGCACGCTCATTCAAGCCAATGGACAGGCGAGACCCTTTTTGTGGTCCGTCCGGTAAAGCACCAGCAATACACCTCCGCCGCTAAAGCAAAATTAATGTTCACATTGTGTGGCAAGGCCACACGATCAGGTCTGTTCAGAGAAGTGTCGAGCCTATGGATCTTGTAACACCCCCCCCCCCCCCCAGGATAAATTGATGAACTACAAGACCGACAACTCCTTTTTCCAAGTGCGACAAAACCAAATCCAGCCCGCCAATAGCTGCGGGACGGGTTCGGTTTTGTCGTCCTTGTAGAAGGATGGCCACCATCGCAGGAGAGATCGAGAATATTAAGGCGAGACAAGCTAATTTGAAGTAGGTAAGATGATAGATCTGTTTCGGGAAAACATCTCAGTCGGCATTATCAGCCCGTCTAATCTCGAGCAATTCCTGATGCATGCCACTGATGCGTGAGGCTAGAGTTGCGCCCTGCTCATATGTAACTCTAGTCATTTGAATATTTCATGCATTAGAAGGTCGTTTATTGATTTGTCGGCGTCTGGCACCTACTGAATAAGCATACGTAGCGCTGATTGCAAATGATTGCACACTATCAAAACCACACATGCACTACAGATAGTTCATTTTGTGTGCTTTCAGAAGTGGTTTTGTGTTTCGGACCCCGGACTACGTTAAATAAGTCATGTTCGTGCCATACGCATATGTAAAGGTTCTACGTATGTATATATGCTCCTATATACAAAAAAACGTTGTGTTTAACGGTGTTTGATATATATATATATATACAGGTAGTTCAATAAGTTCTTAGAATGAAAACCAAGAGTTTTCCAAATCATTTTTTTAATTTTATCTTATTCGATATACTCCCCGAGATGCTCAATACACTTTTCCCACCAAGATTTCAGAGCTTTTATACCTCTTAAGTAGAATTCCGCGTCTTTAGACTGAAAATAGGCATTGACAGCAGCCTTAACCTCTTCATTGCTGGAAAAAACGCTTTCCACCGAGACTATTCTTCAAATGTCCGAAGAGGAAATAATCAGAGGGGGCCAGGTCTGGAGAATAGGAAGGTTGTTCAATAAGTTCGAACCTCAGTTGGGCCAGTTTTGCCGTTGCTTGCCGCGACTTGTGTGCGGGAGCATTGTCCTGGTGAAACAGGACAACCTTCTTCTGCAAAGCGGGCCGTTTCACGATGAGTTCTTGCTAAAGGCAGCCTAACAGTCTTGCCTAATATTCTCCTGTGATCGTTTTACCGCTCTCAAGGTAGTCGACCAGCATTATTCTACGTTGGTCTTAAAAAACTGTAGCCATCACCTTTCCGGTCAATGCCGTTGTCCGCACCCTCTTCGAAGGTCCTTCATCAGGTGCACACCATTGGCAAGATGCTTCTTGGGTCTCGGGAGTGTAGTGATGGACCCAGCTTTCATCGACGGTCATGAATCTGCGCCAAAAATCCGACGGATTGTTCGACATCTTGACTAAATTTCGCTGTGAAGCGAAAACAGGCTCGTTTGTTTGGCCTTAGTTGAGCAAATGCGGCAGCCATTTTTCTCTGAGCTCTTTCATCTTCAAGTTTTCGCGCAGGATGAAATGCACACTACCCAAACTGATCCCCAAGGCCTCCGCTACCTCCCTAATGTTCACTCGCTTATCTGCGGCAACGATTTTCCGCACCTTTTCCACGTTTTCCTAATCAGTTGCCGTTTTTGGGCGTTTTGAACGTAGTTCATCCCGGTGCTCCTGCGACCCTCTTTTTAACGCATTAATTCAGTTGGAAACAGTGGCAAAACATGGCGCAGAGTCACCGTACACCTCGTCTAACTCAGTTTTCACTTGGGTCGCATTCCAACCTTTGAAATAAAATGCTTGATAACCACTCGAAACTCTTTTTTTCTCAATTTTTCAAAATCACGCCGATACGTTGCACGGGAAAAGCGATCAAACCAAATCGCAACGGCCAATCACCATATTATTTTGACTGCTGGCAGTCGAAAAGTTGCAGTTCCTAATAGCGGCGGAAGCGCGCCAAAATTCGAATTCTTAAAAGCTCATTCTAAGAACTTATTGAACTACCTGTATATATATATATATATATATATTTTTTTTTTTTTTTTTGCAATGATCTATTTTTTTCGAGGCTTCTTAGCTTCCATCCCAATGGGGAACAAAATGCCATGACAGCTGATACGTCGGGCAGTTCGTCGCATGACACCTAGCGCATTCGTACGAGCAGAACCAGCAGCGGCATTCAGCCCCCACCTAATCAAATCCATGGAACATAGCAGGTGGTGCTGGCCGTCCACAATGTGCCTTGTGCACACATGAGGACTAGTGCATAGCATTTCGTCCCACAGGTTGCTAGTGGGGTGCACATTTGCATAAACAACCTCTTTTATGCCTTTAGCCGCTTTACCTTGCAATTCCCGCAAAAAATGCTGGAAAGGCTTAGTGACTGGTGACTTCAGCCTGATTCGAATTGTTTCCACTACTGGCCCGCAGTCTACTAGCGGGCTCAAGAACCGGCTCTGTGCCGAACCGGCAGACAGAGAACCCACTTTTGCTGCTGGGAGGAATTTACGCTCTGAGGGGTGCTAGGTTGTTTGCCAGTAGCCTTGGAAATATACTACCGCTGCCCATAAAGGCAACGACGTGTGTTAACTAGTGACCGTAATCGCAATTTGAGAAGTTAAGCCAGAAATAGAAAATATTGATAAAGATTGTGCTTTGCACTACGAGCATTGTCTAACGAAATCTGTTACTACTACTACGGCTGCTGCACTGACTGCTATAGGCTAACGCAGCGGAAAGCGGGGTTTTCCCTTTTCGTGGGACTTCCTTCCGCCGACGGGTCAAATCTGTTTTGTACTCCTATTTTTGCGGGCACGCTTCCCGCATCGGCTTCGTGAATATGCAAATATCATTATTTTTAGAGACGGAGATAGCTATCTATAGAGCGATAGCATGGTACGCAACTAGTGTGGAGCTAGGGGTGGGGGGCTATCATCCGCTGTTGGAGATCTATGGGTTCATAGCGGCTGTTATATCGTATTGGAAGTGGATCCAGATAGGATATATGCGTTTTCCTTGTTGGGTATGACGAAGCGGTTAATAATAATATTAATATTAATTAACATTATTATTATTATTATTATTATTATTATTATTATTATTATTATTATTATTATTATTATTATTATTGCATCACTATTTATATTTATTTTATGATCAATGTATTGCCAGCAGGTATATGTTTTCGCATGGCCCAGAGGTTCAGGGCCATGCCAGGTCTAGTCTAATGTTGTCATATTTGCATGGACGTGTGGTTTCGTTGCACGCGGCAAAGCCGGCTAGTCTTAATGTTCTAACGCGCACATTTTTATGGTGTTGTGGCATGCCTGCGTTGTGCGATAGCTCACCTTATAGTGATCCTTTGCATTCGCCATGTTTGGGCCATAAAAACGTAGGTGAGCGGCGAAAAGATCAAGACCTAGACGGAGGCTGCATACGGTCCTGAACTTCTAGATTGACAGTACAGTGCCAGGATTGTTATCCGGTTAGACGTTCAGCCAAAAACAGCTCTCCGGTCTTGACGTGTGGGCGAAACCGATTGAATCTATCAGGTTTGCGGCTAGAGAACTTTCGAGGCGGCAAAAATTACTTGCCCCTATCTCCTTCTTGATCTGAGTCGCCACAGGTGAGCTGACGGCTGCATCCAGGTAAGCTATTGGATAGTCCGGCCGTCCAAGGATGGTTCCAGCAATTTCCTGGCAGGCAACGTGGTCAAGAGAAATTCAGGTATAGCGAGGCTGGAGGGGATTCTAGGCCTGACACCACCGAGGCTGACCGGCAACTGGAGCTGGGAGCGCGCCCGTGTATGGAAGGAAATGTGTCGGACACACCTCCGCAACAGAATCAAATCAGCCTATTACGAAGGTTTACTTGTATCTTGAAGTACATTGAAAGCTGGATTTGTTCTCAGGAAAGTATCTTGAAGGCTGGACTTGCTCTTAGGAAGTACGTAACCCTCTGCACACCAAGTGAATAGCGCAGCAAGCAGAACGCCGCCGGCCACTAACCATCATGCATAAGTGAGACACAAAACCCTCCCTGCTGCCTGAAGGAACACAGTGACTGGGCGACGGGAAGCGTGTCGGCGAAGGTCATGGTAGGCGTGATGCCACCCAGACCCCCTTTTTTTTAGTAGGGCAACGGGCTACATGCGTCTTATGCAGCTGTCTCGTCACCGGCCGACAGACATAATATTTTACCGCAGCACACACACACACACACGCGCATGAGCTTGTCATGGGATATTAGATAAATTACATATCGACGCTACTAGATAATGTCGCTCAGCGTAACTACGCTACACATATGCTTTTGCGACACTGAAAAACTGCACCTTAGCCGGAAAATGGTACGCATTTATCATCGAAAACGTTGGACTTGACACGGTTTGCAGTCCAATTAGCGAGCGTTTCTAAATGAAGCTCCAGAATTTCCGACAATTCCCACAGCGACGGACGTCATCGTTGTGTAAATTGTGCCAATCGGCTGATTACAGTTTCGGTGGCAAATGCAAACATCAGCATCACATTTCGTTTCGTACCAAAGGCTTGTATTACCGTTTCGCGTAGAACGCTCTTCATCAAGCTCTAGCGCTCGGCGTGGAGGCGATGGTCTGTAAAGCAAAACAACAACTAAACCGATGCGTCGAACGTTGCCTCGAAAGGATTTTGTGCATTGTTTTGCTCTAAGCGAACAACAGGGAACGACAGACACAAGGACGGGAAAAGCGGGCGAGCGGATCCGATAGTTTTCTTTAGACGGCCAGTTGTGTTTTCCGATGGTCGTAATGGGTGCTCGCCGTATATTGATGCGAACGAGACGACATCGCCTCGAGGTCGGTTCTCGGTCGCGACAATAGCTACCAGTGCTGCAGGACCAAGTTGTAGCAGTAAGGGCAGCAGCAGCTGCCTCGTCGAGTGGGGCGACTACTTGTCAGGCGGCTTGTCCGCCTACAGTGGCCGACTGTTGCTGTCGCCTGCTTTTGGCTGCTCTCACGCTGACTGACTCTGATGTTGGTGATACTCCTGCTTAGTCGATAGGACCAGCTGGCATCTAGCAACATCTAGCATCTCTACCACGACTGCTAGCAGGAAGGTCGCATACGTCTGTCCTGCTGCTTTACGATGGATGCTTTTAGTTCTTGTGTCCTGTCCGCCTCCGCCCCCCCCCCAAGCCATCTTGGCCGCCCTAGCCCTATTCCACAGGTCTGGTCACAAGGAGCAATCCGGTACGAGAACCGAAAACGAGAGAAAGTGGAAGGGGAGGGTGCCAGACGGAGGAGTGATTCAACGAGACAGGTAGGGACGGGGAGGGAAAAATAAAAATAATGAAAAAAAAAGGAGAAAAAACTACAAAAGCTTGCATGTGAGAGCACCCTTGGGGAAGTTTGGAAAGGCACAGAGAAAATGGAGAAGGAAATAGAGAGAGACAGAGCGAGGAAGAGCACTTTCATGTATTGTAGTTGTCACCGTTGTCCCCGTCGCCCTATTACATGCCTATAGACATACCGGAGCAAGCAACAGTGACAAGGTGAGCTCTGCGGCTATATGTTATGGCCTATGACCGCTCGCTTGCTGACACGTGCTCACACGTGGACACCCACGCACATACATGTCAAGCTACACTTAGACGCACGCAACTTCCCCCGTCCACTTCTCGAGACATAGACACATAACTCCATTCTATTCGAATGTCTCGCTACTGCTTGTTGTTGCTGCTGCTGCTGCCTCAGACAACTGTCGTACAACAACGGTTTCAACACGCCTATCTAACGTCCTTTTTTGTTCGTCGAGTTTTCTCTCTGTTTGACAGCCAGCCGTAAGATGCAGAAGAAGCAGCAACCGCATGGTGTTCCCACCGTACATCGCTAGCTGACGGGTCTTGTTGTGCTCTGCATCCCTTTATGGGTGGCCACCTACAGTATCCGTCCTGTTTCCATTGTTGAGCTGCCTCAGCGCTCTCTTCCCTCTGTTTTTCTTGCTCTCCTTCTCTTTACTTCTTACTGATAGGTCGACGCAGCATGGCCTCGTGTCGCAATCCTATTGGCCTGCCTATAGGACTGTCGATACATCACCGATCGCCCCTAGGATCATTGGATGTAAGTAACCCGCTATGTTCCACCTCGACATTGTCTTACAGGCCTACGATAAAGACCAGGCACGAGTATAGTATTGCAGTTGGCGCAATTCCGTAGCAGCGTTCGTCGTTCCAAGTTTCACGTTTCAGGCTCATTGGCTGCCCAGTTCATTTCTGGTGTAACGTCCTCCGCTGTGTACACTAACGGGGGGCGTAAGGGACGGAAGGATGAAGAAGAAGGATATCCCGAGGTCGAAAACCAACAGTGCCGATGCAAAGAGTGGAAAGGAGCTGCCTGTTCCGGGTACAAGGCCCTTAGTCATTAGGCTGATGCAAGTCGCGTGGATCGCAGACGACAAAGGGGAAGGAAGGTTCAATAGCAGGCCTTGTCGTAGCGTCTACACTCGGCCGCCATTCTGCACTCATGATTCTTGATGGTCATAATGGCGGCTGTGATGGTTATGGGGAAGTCAAGGATGATGATAATGGTGATGAAGGGTAGTAGTGATCGGGCCACTGAATGCTACTGGTGGCGACAAACACATACATACGACGCAGTTTCGCTCCACTTAGGAGGATTGAGACGTTGGCAAGCAAGCCTTCTGCGTTAGGGCAAATCTGGTAAGTCACCAGATCGCCGAATCTTCTTCTTCAACAGATTAATGGAACAAAATAAGCTAGATACATAGAAGGACAGAGAGAGAGAGAGAGCGAGAGGGGGAAAGAAAAAAGAAAGCGAGCGCTAGAGAAAGAAAAGTGCTGCATTATTTATGAAGGAAACGTCGAAGGGTTAACTAGAGAACGGGCACGACCGACCGAAAATCAGAGTGGCCAGCCAAGTGTTAGTGCAGGTTCGGCTCAGTGGTGGCTCTTTTGAGATCCCGCGTGCTTCGTGGCAGACTGCCGGTTGAATAACAGCTATTCATTTGGGCTTTCTTTACCTGCCTGTCTACTTCCCTGGGTACGTACCAACCGACCGCCAAAAGGCGCGGCTTCTTTTGTAAACTTTGCCTGATACATTGAAACGAGCGCGGTCCAAACGACGAGCGCACCCAATATGTGCTTGCTTCACGCTCCCGTTCACCACGACTAATTCTAGCCGAACGGCGCAAGACTGCGGCCTGCTTAAGATGCATACGCTTTTCTCCCCTTACGTTCACACATACGCCAGCCCTATCTTTCGGCGCTTTGAAAGCAAATAACGGGCCTGCTTCCGCTTTTTTCACTGCCGATCCATAGAGTACACGACCACGCTCTGCTTGGCACAAACGTCTTACACTCGGGCGCTGGAGACGTCCGGGCAGAACAATCAGTGGTCCTGCTCACGTAAACAATCACTTTTGCCCCATTCTAAGCCTGTTTTTGTCTACCTTATACTCTCTTTTTCAAATGCTTAGACAGTAGGAAAGCCGTCACTTGACCATGTTGATCGACTTCGGCACTCTGACGGAGGTCGCTTAATCCTGTTATAGCATCATCTTAATGGAGTGTATGGTGAAATACATGCGCCGCACAATTTTTTTATCGCTATTACCAACACTTCTGCACAGTGGTGGGCTTCCATAACGTCACGTCCACGTGTGTCTGCAAATACTGTACGGCAGCTTACGGAGAGAGTTACGCCATTAGCTGCACTGTGCAGCCAGTGTGTCGCTGACATCACTGGTTAAACTGAGTACTTAAAAAAATCCTTTCGGGGCTGACTCTTAGCCAAGATTTTACGTCTATAGAACTGTTTTTCGCACTGCTTCATAGACGGACCCCCATAAATACAAATTTGCAACGGTGGGGTTCCAATTCGCGCACCTATGTGTCTCCTCCGGTCGCGAGGCGCAGACGCATGCCACCACGCCACCGGGCTCGACAAAAACTGAGTACTTAGCAGAGACAGAGGCACACATATGTATGCTTATTGCAAATACAATAATAAATATGAACATAACAGAGTCAGCAGACTTCGAAAGCTTACTAGTCGTACAAGTGTACGGCATTTATTGGTAATTATACAATTTTTATTTGTAATATATATATATATATATATATATATATATAATATTGTCTAACATGTTAACCCTATACAGTATGCATGCCTTGGACTTAACCGATATGACTCGACTCCAGCTCATTGCTTGGAGTTTTGCCGCCGTTCTTACATTATCGATTCAACCAGGCGTCTCTCCATTCCAGGGACAAAGGGAGTTGCCGTCATCTCCAGTGGGCGTTTTCGCCTTTTGCCGCCTCAGTGCACAGACGTCTCTATATCGTTCTATATTGGAAAAATTTCTACTCTACGCCTCCTCGCCGCTGGGACGCTAGGCACTTAGCCGCAGCTACAGGACACTGCTGATCGCAAGATGGTGGAGGTGCTAACGATCAGTATGATGATAACGACGATGACGATGATGACGATGCTAATGGTGTTGTTCGTGTTGATAATGGGACTCCTTACGCCCAATTCGCATTCACCGGCCGCTTGTAAGTGTGTAGAAAGCTGTCCACATTAGCGCCTGATTTGTGGCAGATAGCAAGCAGCCTGTGCCCAGCTGGTCACACAATTCCAGACAATGGCGGAACGAACCTGGAACCGCCTAGCCGGCGCCAAAAAACTCATCGGCCTCTCTCTCTCTCTCTCTATCTTCCTTTTATTCTTCCTCTCCCTTTATCTCGCCCGGTTTTACTCGGATTCTGTATCGTTCTCTATAGGCGTCTCAGTGTTATGCTCTCTCTCTGCTGCCCATCATGCATATATCCTTCTCCCGAGGCCGATCTGCGACAGTCCGAGAGTGTCCTGTTCTTAAATGTATGCTGGTAAATACGGAACTGACTGATTTGCAATCTGTCCCACCACGGGCCGCCATCAGGCTCTGCCGGCATAATAAACGAATTTGCCATGAACACCTCGCACTTTTCCAATCTTCATTAGAATGAAAGCAAAATATCGGAACATTAAGAAGCCGGCACATTGTCAGTAATACAGCCTTCAATTGCATCCTTCAGAGCTGGGGCTGTGCGGTTTGTGAGCATGGAGTTTTGGATTAAAAAAACAGAAATAAAAGTCCGAAGGCATTAAATCGCATGATCTGGTGACCAACTCCGGTCGCTCAAACGGGATATGGCACGACCAGGGAATCTCCCTCCAGGTTGTACGATTGCCAAAGTGTAACTTCTGCCCAGATGGACCATATGGAGCATTAAACGCGTGAAAGGAGAATCTTGGCTTAGCCGGATTTTATCACGGCATTCTTCTATATTTTGTTTTTGTAGCAGCAACGTTAGCGACAGCGACAAAGAATGACGTCAAGAAACTGCCGAACCACCAGTATCGTAGTGGCAAACAAAGTCATCAGGAGCAGCGACGACAAGTTAATAACGGAGAAACCGGACATCAACAGGCAAAACACTAAAAACGACAACAATCATTGGCGGCAGCAGCAACGTAGACCGAACTGTACTCGGGCCAGCCGTAACGGCCACACCGTAGCCTCTCTTGCGCCTTGAGCTCAGGTCGTCGAGCCCGACACGCAGCACTTAATGACACATTTAGCCGAACCTTGAGATCTGCTGGTTTTCCTTGCACTCTCGAGCTTCCTGGTTTTTGCATGAATGATGGAAAGAGATCAGACAGACAGATCCTTAAACACCCATTGTGGATTCGCACGAGGCGCTACGATGAAATGTTTGCAACGTGAAATGGAACGCGGAGGCATAATCGTTCCGTTAGTTTCAAAGTGGAGCGGGGGGCGGGAATAGTATGAGAATCAAACGCTTTTATATATTGCCGATCATATCATGTCACGGACATTACGTGCCAGTGCTTGCACGTGCGCGGAATTTGCTGATTATCTACCAAACCGCAGACAGAAAATACAGGCCCTGCCTCATCGTGACGTTTCCACTTATGATTTATTTTGCTAGTTACTAACAAGAGCATCTCTGACCTGAAGTTTGCGGCTTCTCCTTGTCCGCGTTTTCTTTTTCCATAATTTAGTGTGTTAGTGGACTGCCACAGAATTTGTGGACTGCAAGCTGAAGTCCCCTTACTTAAAGCAGGCCCGCGTCTTATCAAGACGATACGATGAGCCCGGCGAATGCTATGCCAAAACGACGAAACGTCCGGTAGAGAGCTAGGCGTAACTACTAACGGCCGGATATTACTGTCATATAGGCGCAGTGGCCCTTTGCCCACGTCTTCCCCCGCAGCCTACACATATTTAGCAGGAAAAATAGCTATAGCAGCACACGATAAGACGATAGGAGGAGATTCTCGGAGGAGTGGTGGCCCTGGAAGAGTGGGGACGGCGACGACTGCGATGATTGTTACTATTGCTACCCGATGTATAGGCGGCGTACATACAACTATCGATTTTGCGGTGGTTAGGGTCTAAATCCCTCTTTCTGTCTTCGGCCCTTCTAAATGTTTGTTGTTCCTTCGCACGCCAATTGAGACCATCTTACTAGCCAGCCCGCAGTAGCCCGTGTTTGTCGTTGTCTCTCTTACTCTGCCAAAGAGCAGAAAATGGGACAGACTTTGCAGCCGAGGCGCTCGGAGCAACAGAAGGAGTACAAACAGACCTCTCTTGAGAATCCATAAGTATGCTATGCAAACGGAGAAGGTCGTACAAAAGGCGCCACCTATCGTAGTACGCCTAACAAAGTAGGTCGTGCGCCTAACAAGGGCAGTCGTCCCATCAACGACGATGACCATAATGCTATCCTTGCCCCGGTGACTTTCTTGTCCTTGGTCTTAACGTCTCGCTTATGACAAAAAAAACAGCAGCAAAAACCCTCTTATTGCAATATCTACTCGTATTGACCTTCCGCAGCAGCACCTACAGCAACAACATCTTAACACATCAAAAACACTAGATATCTAGATGAGTAGTTAGATATAGAGCGAAAGGAAAAAATAAAAATGGAAATGAAGCGGAGAGAAGGACCAACAGACAGAGACAAAAAGAGCCAGCCAGGCCATAGCTTTTATTTGCCCTCTTTCCCTTTCTACACTTTCACACTCCTTTAACCTTGTACCGCTGAAATGCTCCTTTTTATGTTTGGACATGCGTCGAGTGATTTCTGGTTTCGCTCAAACTGCTGGCTTCACTTGACAGGCGGGCGCGGCCTTCAGAAAGATCACGCCTCTACCTACGGAAAACGTGATATATATATATATATATATATATATATATATATATATATATGTGTGTGTGTGTGGTAGTCCGCATAAAGTAATCTATCAACAAAATAGAACAGCACACGCAAATACGTAGAGATTCAACGCATGCACTACTTTAAAACTTTGCCTGCTTGTCTTGCAGACACTAGACGGATCCGCTAACCATATGACGATTCAACGCGGCGACAGAACACAATAATACCGGAAGTTCCAATGCGCCAACATCCCTTTACGCTGATATACAGAAGCAAAATGTCACAGCTGTTCTAGGCCAACGAAGGCTGCTGACCTGGCGAGCGCTGGTCCTCTTAAAATGCTTCCAAAAACCTCGTCAATTCCTCCACTAATAGCAGAGGGTAACAAAAGTGCGGAAAAGCATAAATGCGTATTAATATTAAATATTTCTCTTACCTTAAGGATTTTAAAAAAATAGTACAACTCGGCGATACATAGAATACAAATATGATAAAGTGCCTGGGCATGATTTTATGTAGAGCTGTCACAGGAACACCTCACGTGGGCTATGCAAGAACAAAAGCAGCTAAAGCCTTTGGAAGACTGAAAAATCCTCCCGCAGACCAGAGAAGCAACTAACTCTTGGCACCAGTAGTAGATAGCAGCATGCTATATGTCGCACCCTCATGGGAGCGCATGACTTCTGGGGTTACAACACGCCACCCCCTCAACAAGACCCAAGGTCCAATGGCACTCAACATTGCATGGGCTTCCGCTTGCTTGGTACGGTACTAACTGGTAAGGGATTACGGTGCCTGGAATGCCTGCACCGCACTAGAAATTAATTCCCAATATGCGGTGTGTAAACTCACTTTCCATTATGCTGTGTGTGTAACTCGAAATCCGCTGGATTTTTTTGTGAGGGGCGTAGTTAAGCAAGGCTCTAACATGTCTCCACATCCTAACGCTTCATCACTGCAAACTGCCACTTTGCTAGCATTTGAGAAATTATCCCGAGACGCGATGCAAAGAGCCTGTGCAGTTTGCGGGCTTTGCCTTGAAACGGTTATTGAAGTGAACCGCGGCTACGTTAAACAAACGGGCGCGCAAAAAGCCGTCGAACACACCGAGTCCAAACTTATCATTCTAGGTACCCTAATAACAAAAATATGCCAATTTTAATAGCTGCCACAGTTTATCTTAGTTTAACTGGCGAACCCTATATATATATATATATATATATATATATATATATATATATATCAAAGTATGTTGTTACATATAATATATATATATATATATATATTCGCAGATATTTGGTCTTGCTTATCCGAAACTGTAGAGTTCTCAAAGAACAAAGGTCACTCCTCGGCCGTCGTCAATTTTCAGATGAGTACACAACTACATGGAACCTTCCCTCCTATTGCGAAGTTGCCAATCGGGCCGGGGGGTCAAATCGTTACCCTCTGCAGCTGCGACTTTTCCACCCCTCAATTCCACATCTTCCTGGGTTCACTCTTCTAGGGGTTGTGCCCCCGTAGATCGCTCAGCCCGTTTTCCGAAGTCGAATAGGAGTCGAGGATGCTACGCAGTTCCGCGGCTCATCGCCAATGTCTGACGGCAAAATCGTGGTTGGCATTGTCGTAGCCGAAGCCTGCCGATTCGTCAGTAGTCTCCCCCGCTGCGTATGACACCAATTTTACTCTAGCTTTTACTTTCTCTCGCTTTCGCACGCGCGCTCTCTCTCTCTTCCCCGTCGGCAGACATTGCAATCCAAAACGACCTATTTTTTCCATCAACTTGGCAAAGATCGTCGTCCGGCTCTAGCGGCCTGTCATCCGCTGTCTGCTATTCGACAAAACCCGCTCTCTTTTCGTACTGCTCTTCTGGGTGGGCCCGTAAGGCCTCATTGGGTGCTGCGAGCTGCGAAGATTGCTGGTGTTTTCGAAAACAACAGACTGCCTGCTCGCCTGCCTGCCCGCCTGAAAGCGATACGGCGGGAAGTGGTGGGCTCGCAGAACGGGACCATTTCGACCAGCCGTAGATGGCGCTGCCGCTATTTCTACTTCGACACTGCTGATAGAAGACGCTGCTGCTGCTGCTGTTGTTGCTGCAGCAGCCGTGGTTGTTGTCGTCGATGGGTTTGTTGGCGTCCTCTCCGTCGCCATGACCGCAGCTTTGGCGTTGCCTGCAGCAGTGGCCCGAGGCATGAGACGTTTCTTTTTGTTCCGTCTTCTTCTTCTTCGTCAGTCGGTCTCTCCACGCTGTCACGCGCCTTTGAGCAATTTTTTGCCACACCAGCTATTGATTGGTTCGTTCGCTGCAGGCTCGCAGCGGCAATTCTGCTGTCTGCTGTGCGGTATTTGATGACGACTTTTCGTATAGCGCCTCCTTGCTGCGCTTCTTGTAGTCTGTAATTTTCTCTCCCGCCGTCATCTCTTGGTCTTTTTCTTTGGATGCCTCTTTAGCCCGCTCCCTGCCGCCACCAATCTTGCCGGTATCCCTACCCCTCCGTTTCTTTCTCACCATCCACTTGTCATTTTATCTGTTCCTCTCTAAAGAACTCTGCCCCTCCCTTCCTCCCTCCCCTTCTGCAAAATCCTACCATGTTTGTATAGAAGCTACGTCAAATACGTCTCCTCTCTGCCATATCTAATATAATTCACTAATCACTGGCTTGTGTCTTCTAATTCAATTCATGTGTCGCAACACGATCGAGTGTCTTCTTCGCGGATCTCCTTGACACCTCGTCCGTCGAGGCTTTGAAGCAATTCTCGGTCAGTATAGCGGAGGGTTGCTAGTTGCTTCAGGCAAGCCTGGTTTTCCGTTTTCAGAATATCAAGTTGGCCATGTTTGCGAAGCAATTAAGCATGTACCATATGGGTTTCGACCGTTGTACTACAGCCGTGTTGTAGTTTTCGACCAGTCGACTTTAATCGACTAAAAAGATCTAAATCTCACGTTAGAAAAGATTGCGCAATATTCCACTGCTCTAGCCATTACGGGATTGATTTCGTGTGATCACTATGCGGAGCTTGCTTGGCCATGATTCGTTATCGTTACGTGCAAGCTATTTCAGATGCCTTGCTTAACAGTTGGCCATATATGACCGAGTGCCGTCATGAAGAACTTTTGAGAAACACTGATCACCATAGCTACATAACAATGGATGACAAAGGTCGGTCGTTCTAACAGCCGGACGTGTATTACCACAAAAATATCTTGGCTCCGGTGCGTAATCTCCTTAGCTTTAGCGATGCCTACAGACGATTTTCAACACATCAGGTATCAGTACTATGCCACAAGCGTCAGACATAATGTCCGATAAAGCAAATAGACTTGCTCGATGTCGAATGCTCCTGACTTTTCCCAAGCACAAAGCAGCATTCCGTGCCCGATTCTTCTCTGACGAGCAGATGCTTACCGTAGACGCAAAGATCATGCAGCGACATTATTTTGCATGTAATCCAAGAGATATGTTTACTATAGGACGGTACAAATTTCCTGCCTGTGTACGCGCCTGGAGAGTGGTATCTAGTTAATGATAGCATTATACGTTTTTTAAAAGGCTAAACAAGGACACAAGAAGTTTATTTGCCTCTTCTGCAACCTGTAGTGGAATCCTTAAATAAAGAATGTGCCTAAATATTTGCAAAGTGTGATTCAGCAGGGCGGCGCATCTCAGTCCAAGGGTTCTGACTGTCTGTGCCGGCAGAGCATATGAGCATTTTCTGTAACAAGGATTCGTAGCCGCCAAAGCTGAGTTCCAGATGTAAGTCGGCATAATAACACCGATACGCTCCCTGCCTTCATTCTGTACGCATTTGCAAATCTTGACAGGCAAATTTGAAGGATGCCGGTGAGAGCGGTCCCCAGAACATGCTCACACTCAGACAGTGTGGGACTCAACTACCAAACAGCAAGACCCTATCTGGGTCTGGCCTGTGGGATCTGTCCTGCGGTTAGAACCGGGCAACCGCATCTTTCGATATGTGCATAGAAGGTGCGTTTATGCCCAACACAGTCTTGTTAAAGCCGTACACGGCCGTTTCAAAGACGGCCACACGTAGAGGCAAATACGCAAACATCAACACCGGACGTTTCCGGATAGCGATCGAGTGATTGAATCCGCGACGAGTTTCTGGAGGAAGAGCCATGCATGGTAACTGCCATCAGGCAAGCAATCTGCTTACCCGTACACTACCTCTACTAGCCCCCATACACCTAGCAGGGTAGCAGCCCGTTCAGAGCAGCGGCAGTGGCCTAATATGTCCAGCAGGAACTGACCGCTAATTATCTTTCCTGTCTGTCGCTCCGTTGACTATTCTATGCGCCGAACTTTGGCCATAAGCTCGCCCCCCTCCATCGCTAATAACCCTATCGTTGCCTCCGCCGTCGAGGACTGGACGAGGTCGTCAGAACACCGGAGGGGTTGTTTCGATCTCGAACGACGTCCCTGCTGCAGTCACGTTCGACTGCTGCTCTGCAACCGACACGCTAACAATGCCCTCCGGCAGCGAATGGCGCACGACTCACATAACAGAATTTCGACGACCTAAGGCTTTGTTTAATTACGGGTTACAATTCTGCAGGCAACTGCACATGCATCTACTACTGCTACTACTACTACTACCACTTGTACCGTTTCAGCTTAACTTCCGCACGTTTACGCTCCACCACCCGCCATACCGGGTGCAAAAATTACCGCGCCAATACGCCAATACGCGCCAATACCTCACAAAGTCTAAGGTGACAAAACTCAATACGATTTTATGTCTTATCTATCACTCGTAGATAGGTCAGCAGCATATAGAAGCGAGGACAGGTGGTGTGTCAAATCAACATCTTTTCGAATTTACTGCCGCGCGCCTGGCTTGGTCGATGAACAAACAGATCAATAGGTATACGTCCATTTGTTTCCCGAAAGAAATCAATCTACTTAGTTGCCCGCACCAGCCACCTCTGTTTTGCTGTAATTTTTGGTTATCCGACACATTTTCATACAGTAGTTGCGCATTTAGACAACTGGTATTTTGTCACGGGTCTGGGTATTACTAGAATGAGTTCGAAGGTTTGCTGGTATTTCTGGGATGTTCCGACATATCACTAGCGTATTTCAGAGGCAGAGGGAGGCCAATTCGTTCTCGAAACAGGTTGTTGGTCTCTGCTCCCTACGTGGTCATATTGGGTTTAATCCTAAGCCTAGGCCATTTTTATCGTTTTGTACCTAGTCTGACATATAAAAGCGTATGGTTAATTTACCCAACCTGGGTATCAATAAAAAAGAATAATAGCATATGGTCGTCCCGGCAATATTAGCCTATGGTGCGTATGCAAACCTTTGAAAAAACTGCGAAAAGCGAATGCGTTTTTTAATTAATTTAATACAAGATACCGGAATTGTTATTTTATGCCCCAGACCCAATTTATTATTAGTCTTTGGTTTGGTTGTTGTCTTCGTCTCTTAAATTATATTTAGAAAGATTTAAGGCGACATATTTCACGACATTGACATTTGCCGCACCGGTATTACCGTGTGCCAGCGCGTTAATTAATAGACAACAAACGCAAGACTGATAGTAAGCACTACGTCAACAACAATAACAACAACCTGGGTTCCGGTCTACCAATAAAGTCGAAACTACGAAAAGGCCCAGTAATGCTAAAACATTTCAGAAATCTTCACGTTTTCCACCTCCATGTGCTTACGAAATATAATGAGAATTCGCGATGACCCACATGCGATGTTGTTAGTAATCACGAAGTCTGTGCATTAACAGATACTCAGTTATGCTGAACGTAGACTGTACGATGAGCTCGCCAGCATACTTATTTAGATTTCCTTTGCCATGACAAATTTTCACAATATATACGCGCCATTGCGTTAAGTAACGCCCCATCTTGAGTTGGCGGCCCTACCCTGTTCTGTTTACGAAGAGAGCTGAGCGCGGAAACTTTGAAGGATTCCAGCTGATTATTTGGATGCCATATATATATATATATATATATATATATATATATATATATATATATATATATATATACATATATATATATATATATATACATATATATATATATATATATATATACTGATGGATCCAAAGACCCTTCTTTATAATGCAATATGAATGTGTTAAGTGTTCAGCAAGAAAATAACGCTACAAAGCAAAGTAGATTCTGTTTTGTTTAAACGCAGGCGTGGTTAAACGAGCAGTATACAGCCCGAATTTTTCGGTTAGATTGTTGCGTCCACGACATGCTTGTGCTCATCTTCTCACACCGCTGACTGTCCAGAATCGACTCGAATGTTCCGCCAAACATCAACAAACATGACGCTATATGTCAGTCGTTTCGATTTTTATCTCACCCTCCACAACGCGGTAAATTTCCAAAATGTTCTAATGTCCCAGCTACGACGGGGTTGTAGTAGTAGTAGTATTAGTAGAAGTAATACGTCGATCCCGGTGGCGTGGTACATTCGTCTGCGTCTCGCAACCGGAGGAGACACATAGGCGCGCGGGTTCAAGCCCCACCGTTGCACCGATTTGTATTTATGGGGGTCCGTCTGTTAGGCAATGCGAAAAGCAGTTCCGTGGCTGAGGGTCAGTCCGAAAACTTTACCTAGTAGGCGTAATACGCCGAGCCCCTGGCGTGGTCCATTCGCCTGTGCCTTGCGACCGGAAGAGGAGACACAGAGGTGCGCGGGTTCGACCCACACCACGTTTGCACCCCACTTGTATATATGGGGGTCTGTGTATGCGAAGCAATGCGAGCAAAGAGTCCCGTGAACGTTAAATCTTGGCAGGAGGAAAGTTTATTTCAGTAAGTAGGTAGGTGCAATACAAGCAGTAGATGATTGACAACAAGAGCGGCCGGCCCGGCGTTATCCTGAGCCCGATCGGCGAGATAACGATCGCGGCAGGCTGCCGTGGGCCAGCTGCTGTTAGCTAAACAGGTAAGCAATCAATCCAGGCTAACTAACATCCACTAGCCAGTTATGGCTAATAGGGCAAACAATGGGCTGGCACACAATTATAATCGCGCCGCTGCTTGTCACCGAAACGAGCCCCGTGCAGAAGCGGTTCGACACGCACGCACGCATTATCGTCGTCGTCGTCGTCATGGTTTAATGATTATCAAAGTCGTCGTCGTCAATCCAGCGAACGAGCGAGCGAGCGAATGACCAGCACCAAGCGGACAACGGCGTCCTTAGCTAGCCCAGTGCGTTAACAAGGTTTAGTAAAGGTGAGTGATAGTGAAGTGCCGTTGTTGTTGCTGTTGCTGCTGTTGCTTGTGTTGTTGTTGATGTTGTGGTAGTTTTGGTTTTGTGTTGTTGGTGTTGTTGTGTTTTGTTTGTTGTGTTGTGTTGTTGTTGGTGTTGTTTTGTCGCGACTGTTGCAGCTCTTGTTGTTGTTTTCTCGCAGTGTTGTATTGTAGCCGCTGTTGTAGCTGGTATTAATAGTGTTGTTGCCTCTTCCACTGACCTCGGCAGCCACTTAAAATTAGTCGACTAAGTGTAATGAGCGTAGTTGTGCTAGCAGAAGCACTATTCGTTGCAGGATTGAGTCGAATTAGTCCATGATTAAGTTGGCAAGGCAACAGTATTGTCTGTTGTAATAAACTGTTGTCGCCTTTGTACTGTCCTTTTTTCTCTTTAGTGCAAAACTTCCGCGCTCGGTCGGTAAGGCCGCCTCCTCAAAGTCCAATCACAACAACAACAACAACAACGCAACAACAAACAAGAAGTTCGGCTCTGTAGGCAATTTCACGTAAATCACCGCCT
>QVRM01004801.1:0-31850 GCA_003439945.1 Dermanyssus gallinae
GTCCATCACTACACTCCCGAGACCAAGAAGCATCTCGTCAATGATGTGAACCTGGTGAAGGACCTCCGAAGAGGGTGCGGACAACGGCATCGGCCCGGAAAGATGATGGCTACGGTTTTTTGGGACCAACGTGGAATAATTCTGGTCGACTACCTTGAGAGCGGTAAAACGATCACGGGAAAATATTATACAAGACTGTTGGACTGCCTGAAGCAAGAACTCATCGTGAAACGGCCCGCTTGCAGAAGGAGGTTGTCCTGTTTCACCAGGACAATGCTCCCGCATACAAGTCGCGGCAAGCAACGGCAAAACTGGCCCAACTGAGGTTCGAACTTATTGAACAACCTTCCTATTCTCCAGACCTGGCCCCCTCTGATTATTTTCTCTTCGGACATTTGAAGAATAGTCTCGGTGGAAAGCGTTTTTCCAGCAATGAAGAGGTTAAGGCTGCTGTCAATGCCTATTTTCAGTCTAAAGACGCGGAATTCTACTCAAGAGGTATAAATGCTCTGAAATCTCGGTGGGAAAGTGTATTGAGCTTCTCGGGGAGTATATCGAATAAGAAAAAATTAAAAACAAGATTTGGAAAAATTCTTGGTTTCATTCTAAGAACTTGTGAACTACCTGTATATATATATATATATATATCCTACCGTTTCGAAACCCAGTCCAAAACTATAGGGTAGCTGAAAAAGCCTTCAAGGGGTCGAGTTACCAACATTTAGTTTAACTCGTATCCACAACAAATCCGTATTCATTTAAAATTATAAACACTTTTAAAATTATAACCAGCTTAATTGGAGTGCCAATAGCACTGGAAACGTTAGCTGAGTGAGTCGAGCCGAAATAATAGTGTTGTGCCGTCAGCAAAAACGATTGCCTTTCCTAGGTTATCGCGTATATCGAGAGCACGAAGTTCCATTATATAAACTTCAGGCAACTCCAGGCATAAAAAACAGTATCCTGCAGAGTCCTCAGGTGAACGAACTGGCAAGTGGATTGACAATTGATAAACCAAGCTTCACAGACTAAACTCTTTTCTCAAGATAGGACCTAAACCAGTCACCAGCACCAGAACGTGCAACCCAAGCTGGTCAACACCACGGCTAACAATCCGTGGTTAAAGCAATTAAAAGCAGACGCCCTTATTACGCCCAGAAGTACGGCCAATAAAACCTGGGCCATGTCGATCTAGTCAAGCACATGTTACCACAGGTGTGCTAGAGCCAAGTTTATCGATCGGTTCGTGCGAAAGCCGAGTTGTTCTGAGAAGAGGAATGTCAGTGTCTTTTAAATAACGAGTTACGCTCTGTAGCACTAACTTTTCAACCAGGTTTGAAAGATAGTCGACAACTAAAATAAAGGGGTAGCTGCGCGCAAGCCACCTATCTCCTGTGTTTGCGTTTTTAATTAAGATTACGTTGGTAAACCCTAAACATCTAGATAAAATGCCATGTTTAAAAAAGAGGCTAATTACTCCTCGCCAAAGGAACTACAATTGCGGGAGAAGGGGGCTTACTTTAACAGACTACCCAGAACACCCCCTGACTCTATTAGACCAGGCTAACTGTCAAGTTCGCTATCGACCAGCCCTGCTTCCCTGAGGATTCTGCTACTCTGAGGAATTACAGCTGTTTCTAGCACAGCTGCTGCTGCTACTACTACTAGAAGCAGAACCAAATATGTTTCTACTACGGGTGTTACAACAGTGACTAGGTGAACTGCTTCACTCTTCGTGACGGCCCTTGGCACTGACAAGGACGATGAGCTCAATGAAGCGGTAGGCTCCGGAGCGGGCAGTTCCCGTTGAACTCGTCGTGCGCGCGAAGGCTACCGCAAGGCGTGCGTTGCAACCCATCAACGGCAACCACCCATTCCCTTTATAGGTTTATGACAACAAAAAGCGAGGCGGCAGCACACAGAGAGAGAGAGAGAGAGTAAGGAATCGGTGGAAACATGAGAGAAGGAGCTTGTCTATCAATTCATCCAGCCGTTCGACTCCTGTGTCTCGTCACACGCTCTATGTATGTCTGTGCCTGCCGCGTTTGCTGCCGACTGCTTGAGCCAAAGCCCAAAGGCTAGGTGAAGCCCAGCCACAGACACAGAACACACAGAAACAGAAAGAAGAAAGAGACTGACAGAATCATAGAGAAAGGAATAGAGGCGCATAGAGAGAAATAGAGGCGCAGAGAGAGAAATAGAGGTGCAGAGAGAGAAATAGAGGTGCAGAGAGAGAAATATAGAGACAAATGTGTGCGACAACAATCGTTGTCCGTAATTGACGTGTTTCTCGGCCAGCCGACGGCTGAGCTGACATTGCCCGTTCGTTACAGCCCCTCGGGTGGCTCGGGTGGGTGCGTGGCCAGTGGCCCTGGCCCGGTGTTTCACAGAACAACGGACGCCGTCTCAAACGGTTTGATCATTGAACAGGAAACGACAAGAAACACCGTCTTCCCGCTAACGTTACGCCTAGCTCGACCGCCGTTGCCGCCACTGCTGCAGAAGCAGCAGCAGCATTTGCTATTGCTCTGAAAAAAGTTGGCGGTTGCAGGGCTCGCAAGGCTCGTAAGTCGAACCGGAGCGATTTTGACTTCGATACGAATTTACTAGCAAATGTTCACGGCGTCGTTGTCCTTTACGTGGCTGTTGTTCTCGTCATCGTTGTTGTTGTTGCTGTTGCTGCTGTCGTTTTCGTTGTTATCGTTGTTGTTGTTGTTGTTGCTGTCGTCGTCGTCGTCTGCTGCCAACGTCTCTTGTTCTATGTGCCTTCTGCGTGGCTTCGTTGAGTTGCTAGTCGTCAGGCGGCCTGGTCAAAAACAAGAGACAAGAAACGCTGCTCGACTGGTTCCATGAGCGGGCGGCGTTCTTTCTTTTCGTCGAAAATAATTAATTTGCACAGCGCTGCTTGCTGCGAGTACTTCGTACTCGATTGCGGCCATTTCCATCATCCATTTATCGATCTACGTGCCGGCCGACAGTTTACCAGCGAGTGAGGTCTCGTCGACAAGCCGGCACCAAGCAATCGACAAAAGCCACACGTTTACAGCAAAAGAAAAAATGTCCAGCGAAGGATCCGAGAGATAGAGAGAGAGATAGAGAGAGTAGAAGTGACAGTCTTGGGAATACGAATGTTAAGGCAGAGCCAGCCGGCTAGGAATAGGTAGAAAAGGAACGAAGGAAAGGGAAATTGAAAAGTACGACGAAAAAGGGGACGACGAGGTAGGAAAGACACAGTAACCAAAAGAGATTTGGCGTGTTGCCCGCTTTAAAGTTGCTCGCGTTGCCCGTCCTGAGAAGCCGTGTTCCTTTCCGCAGCTTTTCTTGGCACGCGCCAGCCTCTCTACCATCCAACAGAACATTGTCAGAGGCAGCAACGATAACAGATCAAGCTGCACCGCCATCATCATTAGCATTACAGCCGACGTCATCACGACTGTTGTTCACCCTATTTTTATTTTCTTTCTAGTCTGTTTTCCTTCATCCTCGCTTATCCCTATTTGCTCGCTTGCTTACATTCTGCCAGTTTCAGGCTCCCTCTCTCAAGCTCTCTTCAAGTTACCAAGGTCACGAGAACTCGGAGTACCGCACGCTTTACTCCTCGAGTAGAAGGATGACGAGAATAACAGCAACAAAAATAGCAATGAAACACTAACAACAAAGCCACCAAACCATCAACGAAACGACCATAACAACAACAATAACAATAACAACAACAACAACAACAACAACGAAACAACAACAAACAATGATTCTTCTCAACGTAACAAAGCCATAGTCATCGATATCAGTCATACGAAACTGAAGTTGAGTTTTATGGTACAGGTCGCGCGCAGGTTTGTGGTTAAAAAGCTTCCGTTGGCGCTTCCCATCCGAACACCTATCGCAAAATCCAAACCGCCGATGAAGCCTACATCACCGAGCGTGGTAATAGTTTAGCATTACAACATCTAGCAATGGCAAGCGGCTTCGGTCGCCAGCGGTAGAATTAGGGAATATCTAGGCCGTCTGAAGGAGTCACACAAGGATACACAACAAGCGCGCAAGTCTGTCGCCACACGCTTGCATCGAACAAATCGAGCTCGGCAAGCTCAGTAAAGCGCTAGACAAAAGCATTTTCATTCGATCACTAGTTGAGCCCGAATATATATATATATATATACATATTATCATAACACTAGATCAAATGTGCGACCGATGTCACCCTTTTTGTGACGTTACGCTGTCACCTGAAAAGATCAGCCCGGTAGGTCACCGTCTCGGTACGATGTTCTTCGCACTAGTCTCACGTACCGTATATATGCGCGAGAGACAGATCAACCAAAGACTTTGCAGTTATATCCTGGGCATCGGTGCGGAACATAGATGTCACAGACGGCAAGGCGTCCTGACCGGTATTTACGTATGTGAATATTGGTGACATAAAAATACACGTACACTCGTAGCAGTATAATACGTTATTTAAATGCGTGTCAATTTGCACTCAACTAATCGGTAAACACCCTATCTGTGTACATCTATATCCAGACACGACATCATGTATATATATATATAGATAGATACATCATGTAGATATATATAGAGATATATATATACATATGATATATATATATATATATATACATATATATACATATGTGTATATATACATAGTTATATACATATATATATATATATATATATATATTATATATATATATATCTATATATATATATATATATATATATATATATAAAAGTTGGTAACGAGGCCCGCTTCTGGTCGTTCCTCTTACAGTGCAGCACACCAGGCAAACGAGTCCGTCTCTGAGTCCGTCACTAGCCCCGGGGCTAGTGTGTGGCTACACGCGGGCCTAGTCCTCAGACAGGAATGGGTCTGCACCCCTGAACTCCGATCGTTGCGCTACATGCGTGAAGTACTGCGTGCTTGTGCGGCTCCCCCGGGCAAGGTGAGTTGGGGCGCCACGGGCTGTCTTGCGCACGGCACTCTGCGCCGGGTGGGCGAGTCCACGCCGCTCAGCCATCAACGGCACGTTTGCAGCGGCACTTCGGCCAAGCAGGACAAACTGCCCTGCGTTCAGGTAAGGCTCGGCACGCGCAGACGGCAGCAGGTCTGACGGCATGAGTCGCATGCTATTTGAACGACGCAGAGTCACCGACGGCAAAGTTAGCATAGTTGTACGGCAAAGTCGGTGACTTTGCCGTACAACACCTTCTGTGGTGGCCGGTGGACGTGCTACCAAACCGGCCGGGCGAACGCAGTCCGTCAGTCACCAAACAGTCGAGGAGAAACGTAAGTATGCAAACCCTCGCGTGCAGGCACCGCTTCGATCCTCTGGCGTTTGTGGCCAACTACCGCGGGGTACGGGGTCCACTGACGAGCTCACAGGTTCTTCCTGCACATGGTTGGCAAACCGTTGCCACCCGGCGCCACCTGCGGCCTTTGGAGGCACCTCTCCATTGACCTTCGGCCAACAGACACAGCGACTTTCAACTGACCTTGAGCGAGGTAATACAGCGGCATACCGTCATCGAGACGATTCGCGATGCGTCCAAGCCGGACTTTCAGACCCCTCACGGTTCGAGCAATGAAAAGCTTTAGACAACAACACTTAATTAACCTTTGTCATTGAGAAGTACAATCAAGTAATCTTACTATATATATATATATATATATATATATATATATATATATATATATATATCTGAAGTACGTAAGATATCATATATATAAATATATATATGGAGTACGTACGACATCATATATATATATATATACAGGGTGTTGCAGAAATTTTTCATAATAGAATATACAAATTGTAGAGCTCGTTAAAGCAAATATTTTTTCCAATGGAACATGGTCTCTGAGAAGTCTTGTTTCGGAGTGAGAGCGAAATTACTACAATTTGTGACACTGGTGTTTTTGCCCGACAGAGGAGCATAAAATGTGCTGTTGCGAGACAACCAGTCCTCCTATACAGAAACTAAACACACTGTCGTGTTTGTGAGAAAATTCTGCTTCTTCCGAAGAATATACAAGACCGGTCAGAAGATGCGACACGGTCGTTTAGAAGAGAATTCGTCAAAAATGAAGTTTTTTATTAGCTTTCACGCCAAATACTTCAGAATCATAACCCTACGACCACACACGTGTTCAAAGCTAACATATTTAGCAAATGCGCACTTCATGGCGATCATTTTGGGACCAAACTTATGGCAATGCGAGCTGTGGTTGCAGAGTAATTACGATTTTTCGGTGGGATGTCCAGATTAAGTGCATAAAAAATGACTGTGTGGCGACGTTCACTACCGCCGACGTGTCGCGCGACAGCCGCAGCGCGTCATTTTCATGCACTTATTCTCGACATGTTCGCCGAAAAATCGTAATTACTCTGCAACCACAGCTCGCATGCCGTAAGTTTGGTACCAAAATGATCGTCATGAAATGCGCATTTGCTAAATATGTTAGCTTTGAACACGTGGGTGGTCGTAGGGTTATGATTCTGAAATATTTGGCGTGAAAGCTAATAAAAAACTTCATTTTTGACGAATTCTCTTCTAAACGACCGTGTCGCATCTTCTGACCGGTCTTGTATATTCTTCGGAAGAAGCAGAATTTTCTCACGAACCCGACAGTGTGTTTAGTTTCTGTATAGGAGGACTGGTTGTCTCGCAACAGCACATTTATGCTCCTATGTCGGGCAAAAACACTAGTGTCACAAATTGTAGTAATTTCGCTCTCACTCCGAAACAAGACTTCTCAGAGACCATGTTCCATTGGAAAAAATATTTGCTTTAACGAGCTCTACAATTTGTATATTCTATTATGAAAAATTTCTGCAACACCCTGTATATATTCCAGAGTACAAGAGCAGATGCATATACATATACATACGCCAAAGTGTTCCCAAAAAATACGGATATCTAACTCGGCGTAGCGGTTCCGGCGGACGAAAACCCACGCTGCCACGCTGTCTCCGCCTTCCGTGAACGTTGAATACTAACAAGTCAATTAAAACGCAAAGCGGACATACACATATTTACGCACCATAATAGTATTAGTGTGCGAAGCAAATACACGACTATGTTAAATACATCTATTAAAAGTACTTATTTTTAAATTGCCTAACAATTAGCCTTTCTTTTCTTAATGAGTGTAAAATAATGTAATATATTTGGTAGCACTCTAGAGGTTGAGGTTGTTGTTGTTGTTGCTGTGTCTCTTCTTCCATTGTCAATCCCAAACAGCGCACAGTCATTACGTGATTATAACTATTTCTCATTGTTCGCAGCCGCTGTCGCCGACCCACGTGCTGCTATGCGCACTATGCTAACACTGTCGCGTAGAACGACCACACATTAGTAGCGTTAGCGGTAGCTAGATCTAGATCTTGCAGCATACGCACGCTCTCTCCTCGCGTGCAATGTGCCCCACATGTACAATACTATCGCATGCGGGCGCCAGTGGTTCTGGCGCTTTTATTCTTGATGTCGCTGCAACTCACTGGATATGGGGCATACGAAGAAAAAGTCTCACTCTGCCTACACGGGTAGTAAGTGGCAGGAATTTAGTATCAACGTATCCTGTTTAGGCATAGGCAGGCCCTTTTTTGTTATCCAGTGTGTACAAATGTGGTCAAATTGAGGAGCTGTGTGGCTCACTAACCTCTGACCGTCGGAAACGACGATGCGCAAGAACAACAAAAATTAACAACAGCCCCTCAACAGCGACAAAAACGATAGCAACAAGTAGAACAGAGCCCGCACCTTTCTCCAGTCTTGACGATCGGCAAAACCGGCACTTCACGTTGAATTTTGTCGTGTGCGGCTTTAACGTTCCGCCGTGCTAAACGCTGGCTTCGTTTGATATGACTATGTCAAAGAATTGCAGTAATAGTAGCTGCAGCAACAAGAACAACAACAATTACCTCAACAACAACTACAACATGATGAAATAATCACAAATATATCGACGAAGATTATTTGTAACCAAAGTCAGTACAAAGACAACAAAACTTGCAGAACCAGCTGCAGCAGTAACAACAGTTAGCAAACTGACCAAAGTATACGCTAGCAAAACAAAAGCACACACATATTCAGAGCCAATGGCATAAATGTCGTAAATCGAACACTGCCAATAGCTTTATTCGTAAAAACTAAAAAAAATACGCATTACAAAGAAACAACAAGCAAATAAGATATGATGAATTTTTCGCCCATCGACAACATTAAAACGTGCGACTGTTCAATTATACTTATTTCTGAGTATGATCATTTACTGTACGCGTAACGTACAAATGCGTACAAACAAATGTACTAGCACCACCACTATACTGACACTAGAATATGCAAGAAAACTCCTAGTTAGAGCGTATACATAACAAAATACAAAAGGAACAACCGAATGTCAACCGCATCGACGGCATGTGTAGACAGTAACCAAGGTGTAACTACTACACTCCCCATAGTATAAAGAATACCCACGACAACAACAAGAACAACAACAACAATAACAACAATAACAAGAACAACAACAACAATAACAATAACAACAACAACAACAACAACAACAACAACAACAATAACAATAACAACAAGAACAACAACAACAACAACAACAACAACAACAACAACAACAACAACAACAACAACAACAACAACAGTAAGGCAGTTATCACCACCACCGACGAGTTGATGATCATGATGGTGGTGGTGGTGGTTGTGGTGGTCAAGAACCGATGAGAGACGACCGCCATGACGCCGGCGACTGTGTTGTGCGACGCGCCGAGACAGCTGACTCGTTTAAATATGCGGCCCCTTATTTAGTGCACTTCCGCTATTCCGCTATAGGGAGGTCAGTGCAAAGTGAAATTGCTGCACGAAATAATAGTTGTGCGGTCGGTCTGTCGTCGTCGTTACGGCCCCGTCCGGGCCCCGAATGTCGGCTGTCGGCTGCCCTGCCGTGTGTGCGGTTCGACGCACAGACAAACAGACAGACAGACAGACAGACACCGACCGATAGACATACATAGATAGTCTGTCGGGTGATAGTGGTCGGATGGGGATCCGACGGGAGAGAAAGTTGTCATCTCAACCACGATGATGATGATGATAATGTTGATGTTGACGTCGTCGTTGTTGTTGTTGTGTTGTTTTTGTTGTTGTTGTTGGTGTAGGTGTTAGTGTTGTTGTTGGTGTAGGTGTTAGTGTTGTTGTTGTTGTTGATGTTGTTGTTGTTGCTGCGGTTGTTGTTGTTGCTGCGGTTGTTGTTGTTATTGTTGCCGTTGTTGTTGTTGTCGTTGTTGTTGTTGTTGTTGTTGTTGTCGTTGTTGCTGTAAGCGTCTCATCAGGTCACCATATCTAGTGAGTGTTCCGTGAGTCTTCAAAAAGGACTACTCGTATAACTGCACCACAACAGGTGAGGCGAGAAAACGAGAAACGCCACCAAAAAGTCTGTCACCGTCTGTACCGCTGCGTTGCAGTTTGCGCAGCTGGAATAGCAAGGGAAAGGACACTTCCCCAAAAGGGTAAGCCTGACCCACAGTGCGATCCGGCGGCAATACGTGCGGCGGAAAAGTATGCTGCTGACAACAACTTATACGGCTTAACACTCTGACATACTCACCGAGTCAAGCATCTATGTTATTATTATTACAGGTGTTCAAACGTATTTTAGTGGGGTGCTTTTTGACGCAACTGCGAGCTACATCATAGACAGTGGCTTCTTCTTTTTCTCTCCGGCTAGTTCTCGCCGGCAGTGTCTCACCACTGGTGCCGTATTAGCCGAAATATCAACCAAGATACTAAGATACTAGACATATCAACCCATAATCGCTTCTGATACTGCTACATACTTCTGTTACACTCACTGCAGCTAACACTAGTACTTCGATTATGACCCTGCTAAGTACGTCAAGACCAAACTAAATCTACACCAGTTATCCCGCAGCAAAATAGACTACTGGAATGACATCAAGCGTTACCTCTTTTCAACAACAGGGAATTGTCCTCACCATTATCAAAATTTCATCGACACCGCGATAAACATGATTATCATACTCATCGCCGTAATATGGATGAAGTCGCACCGATCTCCTTAACTCTCAAATTTAAGAGACTGACTGACTGAGTTGCGTATGCGTTCGCGTGACCGGCATCTACTGCTCGCGGCGGATAAAGTAGGATGAAGCTAGAAAATGGGGTTTCCCTGCCTCGGAACGTCGTGTCTCAAAGGTCCTTTATCAAGGGCTATACGATAAGCGAACACATCGAGCCATCATCGACTTCGCTTTGCCTTCAACGGAGCTTCAACGAACAGCGACATTTTCGCGCCGCCCGAGTGCTTTGCTCCAACGTTAGGATGTCCTCGACTTTAAAGAAACAGTTATGTGTACATAGAATATATATATATATGTTTTTACTTCTCGTCTTTAAATAAACATGTATTTAGCGCTGGCTTCACCAGAGCTTGGTACAGTCAATGTTAGAATTTCTTGGCGAATGTCTTGTCCCATTCATATAGAACCAAATATTTACAGTCTGTTTGTCGCTAAGACTTTTCGTTCTAAGTAAACACTGCTATGTATGTATATGTATATATATATATATATATATATATATATATAACAGGAGCCGCAAGCTACATTTTGAAAGTGAGGAGCGTTGCGAAGGGCCTTTGATGGCAGACAGACAGCTTTGACGGAACGAGCGCCAAACTAAGCTATTGCTGGCCATAAGCTCAATGAAATAAAAACGCGAAAAAAAAACATGCTTTAACAAAGAGAATGCTGTACGACCATTGCCTTTTCAGCTATTAAGATCATCATTATTCTTATTTTTATTCTTGAAAACAATTGAGTGAGGCGTACACATCTAGTTGTTCTATCATGCGCCGCTTGTTATGTGTTAGCCTATAGCACTTCTTAAGCCACGACGGCTGCCTCTTAGAGTTATCATGTAACGGTTGACCCAGATATTTAGAAGTGAGGGGATTGGGCTCTTCAAAATAGCCACACCTCTTGTGTCTACAACGCTTTTTGTAGTGTAACGGAGCCGCGTTGACAACAAGTCCACATAAGTAATTGAAAGTCTTTAATAATTCCTTCAACCTGGACAGGAATCCGATACATATCTGTATCGGATTTTATGGAAGGATCCATGCGGAACAGTAGAGTAGTGTTATTTGCATAGGCAACCGCCAGACAAAGTCGTTTGACCGGTACTGAAATGTAGGGAGGTGAGGAACATAAGTAAGGTCTAAAAATGGACTGCTGAGGTGTTCCGATAGCGACATGTCTCCGTGAGGACGCCACGTCCTTCATTTTCATAGCTTGCCTCCTACGTGAGAGGCAGGGCCGGAACTAATCCGCTGTCGCAGGCTCACAGCCGACATGCTCAAGCGTTCAAAGAAAGGGTGAATGATGCGGAAAATTAAATATCGCTGCCCCATTAAGAAAAACGCCAAGGCAAATCCGTTGATTTTTCACGAAGTCCACAAACTTTCTGCCACAGATGTACAAGAGCTAACCCATTGGCCAGATAGAATGTGGCCAGTATAATCCGAACTTACTGTTTGAGAGAAAGCTTATAGAGTTTAGGTGACTTTCTAGACGTGTAAATACAAGATTCTCGGTAACCGTTAGTAGACAATCCACAAGCGAAATCGGTCTTTAGTTGGATGCTTGCGACCGTTTTCCCTTTTTTTACGCATGAGTAATAGTGGAGTATTTTAGCCGCGTAGCAATTACGTCTGACTGATAAATGGATTATTTTGACTAGCAGCCCGGCAAGGAACGACGCTCCACCGTGTATAAACGATTGTGTACAATTATTCTAAATAGACTCTAGTTCTGGCCGGATGTTGTTATAAGTAGTGGAAATACGTACGCCGTAGTTGAAAAATGACTGATTCATTTGTCTGCTATAGAAAGTGCCCGGTCTGACCTATATGACCTAGCAGCGGCGGGACTTCCATAAGTCTGGTTAATGAACTTCCACAACTGAGACAGGTTCCCGCGTAACTAGTTAGAGAACGATGTATAGAATGAGTTTCTGGCAGAACGGAGTTCATAACGATACCTGCTTTTATGGCAGCGGACACAAGCGGGCTTGGATTCCGGCGATTTTGTCTTTAGGTGCAAACGCCAAAAAGCTTGTTGGTGGTACGTCTAAGAAGCCCAATATCAGGGGGAGAACTAAACCTTTCAATTATCGTAGGAAAAGTGTATGTGAAAGTCTTATTGTAATATTATGTCACTAACGCACAAAAAGCTTCAAATGCGCAGTCGACGCCCGCAGCCTTAAAAAATCCGTCATCAGTTTGTCAGCTATACTCGGTTCATGATAATGCCAAAACCAATACAGTCTAACATTTGTGTGAGATAATCGATAGTATGATACAGTTCTTGCGACGTAAGTGAACTGCATGCACACATGATATAGTCTTTAGAGTCAGATTGCCTTTCACGTTGATGCAAACGGCTTAAACGTCGCGTTTGCCACATTGACGGCTCAAAGCAATACATGTGAAACCCGGAGTACCATTAGCTCCCATATCAACGCTTTTCAGCCGTATTTTGTTCAGTGCCACGGCATCGAGACCAAGGCACTCCTTCTCAAAGAAAATCCTCAGAGTCTCGAACAGGCCTTACTTTCTAAGTCCTGCTCTCGGTGCATTAAACTGATCGATATAGCAAATCGGCTATGTAGCTTCTTTTTTAAGATTTTCCGTAAGGCTATTGCCCGTGTACGGTTTTTTCATGTCATGGCTAATATTAATCCACTCTGGCATTTACTTTGTCTAAATTGGAAACCATGCAAACCAATTTAAGTGTGGCCGGTCTGGGTCTCGAACCCAGCCCTCCCGAATGCAAGGCGAATGCTTTGCCACTAAGCCATCTTGCTCGCTATGTAGCTGCGGAACATCATGTTACAAATTTCAACGTTAAAAGAATGACATGCGTTTAGATTACTAGTCGTGTCCCTTAGATGTTTTTAAATTAAGTATAACGGTGATAACTAGCATTTTGCAGCACCACCAACAGTAGTATAAGAACATTAAGTTACCCCTTAAATATTCGGCAGTGTCGAGACAGAGAACGTTCGAAACTGGCATAACGGGTTACAGAGTTTTCCCCAAGATCTTCTTAGCCAGGTAGGCTTAACGAGTCACAGGTTTTAAATTTTTTTTTATCAGATTTTAAAAGACTTTTTTCGTAGGAACACCATTTAACGGCCACTAGTTGATCAAATTCACACCAATACGAAGTTCACTCCGTCTACTGTTTCAGTGCAATATGTCGTTGCAGCAATATGACAAATTGTGGACGTCGCGGGAGAGGCGTAACGCTTTACAGAAGCGCAGCTTTGACCAAGTATCCTGGAACTTGGTACAGTGACCGCAGGTATTCGCAGTGAGGTAAAGTTTGTAGTAGTCCGGAAAAAGCGTAGATTGGGGCATGGGGCAACCCCAGTTCCCAATGTGGACAAAGCTAATCAGACAGATGAGCTACTCAGGCAGCAAGACGTAACATAGGTCGCCCGATAGCGATCGACATAATGGACGACAAAACGGCTGATAACGGCGTGGCACCATCGGCCCATCGCTCTACTGCCGGAATTCCCTCCGCTCGCGATAATTAGCGTCCAATTATTAGCTTGTTATTACCGATGGGAGCCATACGAGTCAGTGATGCTGAGACCGATGCGATAACAACCATACTGATTGTCATCAACATAACCTAGTATCCTATAGTCTGCTGCATCCGGTGCGACACACCGGTTGGGGAGCTGCAGTCGCCGTGTCCGTATCGTGCTGTCATCTCGGCTATACGGTCTGACGTAATCTGCTTCCCGATCCCGGCTTGGTTTTGACCAGCTGCCGAGCAGTCGTCGATAAGACGAAAAGAACCGAGCAAAAGCTATCGGAACGGGTCCAAAATGGTGACATTAGGCATCTACTGCAGTATATCGCAGGTAAGGTTTGTAAGCTACATAATCGGTAAGAACAGTTCTTACGCCGATACGAGGTTCGTATTGAGCGACCGGGTCGAGCGACCGTCGGAAAGAAAAACACAATTTCTGGTGTACAAAAATCGAATATCTGCATCAAAAAAGAGAGAGATGAAATGCAAACATCCAACGCTTAAACTGTACGAAGTTGGTTCAAAACCCATGTAGCATAGAATTCGATCACTAAAAGCATTGCACTTCTGAAGTAAAACTGACTCCTTACACTATAAATAACTTAATAATTGTAATCGACAAGGAAGGTTTTCGGTACCCGGAAAAAGGTCGTTAGAACTCAGCCGATAGTAGCCTAGTTATTGGCATCATAGCGGTGTCAATTCTAATATACTAGATCACATCCCAATACAGAGCGAGCATCCTGCAGTCCTAGATAATTCTGAGATGTGTGGTTTAAGTATAGTGCTATTCTTTTGACTTTAGTTCTACCGTTAGAAATGCTAAGAGCAAGCGCACAGTTTCGTTCGTATGTAGTTGACCCTAACGACAGCGTCCACATTATAGTCAAAGAGGGAGCCGAGCCCGGTGGCGTGGTGCATTCGTCTACGCCTCGCGACCGGGGGAATCATATAGGTGCGCGGGTTTAAGCCCCACCGTTGCACCAATTTGTATTAATAGAGGTCCGTCTATAAAGCAACGTGAAAAGCAGTACCGTGAACGTGAGATCTTGACTGCGGGTCAGCCCGAAAAGCTTATTAGCCAAAAAAAGAACTAGAAGTAGTCAAGCTCAGAGACGCGCAGTGGCTCCGCGTCAAGCTAACCTTTGCATGCTCAACATGCTGGGGTTCAACACACGCCCCGAAGGCTACGAGTGTAGGCTGCTTTACTTGCGCAGAAATTTCGTCGCCCCACTTGTTCACTAACGACGGCTGCTTTGAGGAATACGATCCGGCTTCTAGACAGTAGATCAATTTCAAGTCCACTCAAGCATGATTTATTTACGGAACTGCATACACATATCATATTAGAATCAAGATTTTTTATACAAGAACATTATTTTAAGGTCTCGGTCTGATGCTGCTGCCGCCTCTGCTTCTGCGGGTATGCGCAATCTATTTGCTGTACAATGGTTACATGACTGCTGAACTTCGCCTGTACCTCAGTGAGTACGTGGGTGCAAAACAACAGAAAAACAGAAAAGAAGGAAAGGGGGCAAAATATAGAAAGGCAAAAAACGGATAGACACTGCCGCTCCAATTCTACCTAGCTTGCAGAGGCGGTAGAACATGAAAGACACGAGGAATTTCAGACTTACAATGAGAGACCGTTATCGGTGTCTTTAGTTAATTGCGCTGACTGGTAACTAGTGTTTCGACTAGGTCGAGGTTTCTGGGTGCCTCATGAATCACTCACAACTGCTCTGCGGCCGTATCTCCTACCTGCCCTAATGGCCAGCCCATCTAGCTGCTTACCCTACGATAGAGCCATAGACGCTGCACTGTTCCTGTTGCAGCGTTGTACTGGCCCATGTTCTAGTCTCTGCGGTTTTGGCGACCTCTGGCCCTCGGTACTGTGTCTGTGTGTGTGTGTGTGTGACCTTCCCAATTTAAAATCAGGTCGTCCTCGCCTGTCACCCCCCAGCGCGCCTAGCGCCAGCATCGGGGGTTGGCGGCCATCGTCGAGGGGTGACAGAGCACTGCATTAGCATGCCTCGGCAGCCGCCTGAAACTGGAACAAACAGCTGAAGCTGTCTGGTCATAACCTCTGCCGTGGCGCCGCCGGTGACCAGCAGCAGCAGTAGTCTAACATCTGGCACGCAAGCTGCTCAAAGCGTTTTGCCCTCGACGCCGAGTTGAGGACTGAGCGCGTCGAGGCCGTGGCTCGAGTCCGCAGCATCCGCTGCCCCCTTCAGCTCTTGTGTGTTGATTGTTTGAGGCCGACCACCACCAGCATCTCATTTTGCGCAAGTAGCACGCACGCACGCTGTTGTTGTTGTTGAAATGCTCGCCGGCCTGTGCTCGAATTGTGCATACGAAACAATGATTACGAACAGGTTAGTTGAAGTTTACGAACTGCTGTGAATGCCCGACGGTCGGCCGGTCAACCGACCGGCCGAAGAACGCAACTCCCCCGAGGGCCTCGATAGGTATAAGCGCTTTCAGAGTTACGACTATATAATACGCACATACATACACACACACACACACACACACAAGTATACGTACATATAGAGATGTATATACATACACGACAGGTCTGGACTAAGCCTGGCTATGCCCGCGAACTCGCTGGTACATTTGGTGGGCGCGTAAGCACGCGCCCTGCCCGACCGGGAGAACCCTGCCGTTCGACATGGGAGTTGCGTGAACGGTTTTAACTTCGTCTCGCTTGCAGTAAACAAGAGAACATGATGCTCTTAGTTGAACTGAGTAATGCCCTTACGTTTCTTTCTCAATTGCCATTCGGAATGCTGTTGGCGCTGCTCGCGTTTGAAGATAATCGCCAGATACTTCATTGCTACGCATGCCGACGCAGATACTTCATAAGGTATACGACAGGGTATTCAGTCTTTTACCTTAAGGGTAGTTGGTATTTGATAGAGAACTTCGTTTATTACTGCGCTACGCGCTCGAGAAACATCACCGAATAGAGATTGCAAAAATCCGTTAGCGCGCTGTACTTGTTTAGTATTGTATGGTGTTTACTATGGCCGATGTCAGTCGTGCCTGCCACGGGCAACTGTCGCACGCAAGGTTGATTCTTGGTTGCCAGAGGGTATAAGGCAATGCGATCAATCCTGAGCGTGCGCAGACGGCATCTGTACACAGGCATTACGCATACGGTGGTAATGACAAACCTATGCATTTGATAAAGTGGGAGTCGGCAGATCGCGATCAGTTGCTAATCGATACAGATGGCACTGCAGCGTGTGGCAGCCGATTGGTGACGAGTTTTCTACGTCGCTGGCTTCCAATTTACACACATGTACTCATATTAGGCTGCGACCGTACAACCATTACACTGGTAGCTTTATTTACTTTTTGAATCTAAATTAATGTCCCAGGTCTACGATGCTGGCGCTGCTGCTTCAACAGGCTATGTCGTCAGAAAAAGAACAAAAACGCGTACTGCTTCAGTTAATCGAAGTAGGAAGAGGACGACTAGTAAGAGACATCGTTGCAGGGAAGATCCTCAATAATGGCGACAGCAATGGCGGCAACGATGATAACAAAAATAACGCAACAACAGCAACAGCAGCAACAACAACATCAACAACAGCAACAGCAACAACAACAACATCAACAACTACAGCAACAACTACAACAACAACTACAACAACAACAACAACAACAACAACAACAACAAGAACAACTACAACAACAGCAACAACAGGAATAACGACCACAATCACACGTCCAGTCACCATCACGATGACTGGATGATGATGATGATGATGGTGATGACGATGATGGCCCCCGCCTTGCAGATGTGACGAAACCGGCAGCACAAGGAGTAAATCCCTCTTCACAGGACGCGCAGCAAGCGCAGCTTCGGCGCTAGGGCGCGCCTCCGCCCCTTCAACGCTCCTGCGTCCGTCCATCAGCCCGGGCCACGACGTCTCCGTCCGACGACGAACTCGCTGTCGCTGCTGTGTAGTGTAGGTGCAGGATTCTGGCCGACGACGCTGGCGGGCGCTCATGCAGGACGCAGTTCGTCGGCAGTTCGTTGACATTCAGTTGACGCAGTTAGCCTGCTTGGGTAGACGATCGTCCGATGGCCGGTTCGGGCCGGCCGGCCGGCCAGCCGGTCAAACAACGGCTGTCATTATATCAACACTGTAGAGCCCTTCTTCCCGCCATCGTCGTTTAAGCTCGTGCAGACGAGATAGGCCACGTTGAAGCACGACTTCTTTTCTGCTGCTTTCCCTTCAGCTATTATCAGTAGCACTACTGCTACCATTACTACTACTACTGCTACCACTACTACTACTATTCCTATGACGGCCTCTGCCAACATTACGACAGTTACAGCAATTACTACTACACCCCCTCCCGCTCCTTGCGCGCTTAGACTCTCGGCGCCTCCTCGGCGTCTCCTCGGCGTCGTCCCTTAAACGGTATGCGCTGGATGTCACAGCTTCGTCTATTCCCGCTGTTCCCGCTGCTGCTGCTGCTGCTGATGATGCTATTGCTGACGCTGGCTGGTTGTTGGCGCTCCCTGACTAGTTTGGTTGGTCGATGGCTGCTGCTGCTGTTGCTGCTGCGGGATGAAGCCTCGAGAAAGTTGGCGATAGTTTGTTTACTATAGCCGGCCACTGCGGACAACGCCGTCGTCTGAAAAGTTGTCACCAACCAACACGCTTGTCGGCGGTTGTCGGCGTTCGGGACGACTGGCCAGAGTGCCTCAAAAGGCAAGGCAGGCGTGCAAGTTGCATTCGTCTGTGTACATATCAGACGTACATACACACAGACATACAAGCATGCACACATACGCCTAATTATGTATATACGTATATACGACGTGTGCGCACATACATATGTGCGCCACAACGAACACGCATATATATATATATATATATATATACATATACGTGTGCAGACGTATATTTGTCTCATTGTTACGTTACCGCTGTTTAATGTAGCACACTAGCACTTGGCGGATCCCACAGCACTTTTGTTCACAGAGCAGAACCAGCAGTAAACAATAAGTAGTTGCGTTGGTATGTCGCGTAGTAGTTATCAACCATAGTAGCAAAACTTTGCAGACAGACGCATATAGCCAAACAAGGTTACGGCCTGAAAAACGTTATTAATATATTATTTAATATATATATATATATATATATATATATAGATATATATATATATTATTTAATATATATACATGTATATATATATATATATATATATATATATATATATATATATATATATATATATATATATATTATTAATATATTATTTATTGTGCACGCCCACAAGTCATCTACACACATACAAGATTATATACACACCGACAAGTCATCATAGTACCTTTGCAACCCACAAAGTTAACTAGTCAGTAGTTAGACTCAACATATCTCATTGACTGGAAATTGCAACATATTTTAGACCTAAGGTTAATAGACCGTGCGTGGAAAGCGTGCGTAATTGGTCAGTCAGTTTCTACGGTCAACGAATGAGCCGGTTGACAAGCGGCCACATATGTACTCAGACGCCAATGGTTGGGGTCGTTGCCCGAGTTGAAGATTGGCGTACTACTATGGCAAGCAAACCATTTGGAAATATATATGCTAGTTTTCCGACTAGGTGAAAAGCACTATGAAGAACATGACCGCCCCCCGTACGTATTCCCAGTAGAAGCCCGCTGCCTTACCTTACACCAAGCAAACCGGCAAGGTTCCTCTAGCAGAGGCGCCTTAACCGAACTATCGCTAATGGTTTCCAACAAGCAGGTTTTTTCACTAAACGGAGACCGTCTCAGCTAGTTTCGGTAGATGGAAAACGAGCCAGCCAGACGGGGTAATGTAACTCCTGTTCAACAGAGAAAAAAAGTGTTGCTTATGACGCAACCATATCTTGTACACTATCCTCGAAACTCGCCTCGAAAGCGACCGTCATGGCTTGCAGAGCTGAACAGGCTGCAAGAAGAGAAGAAAATCCAAGAAAAACTTAAATATGCTGCCTTTTCGGCAGAAATTGGGGCGGGTACCTATGGCACTGAAACCGGGCAGGACTGACTTGGGCGAATCAACTGATATGTTTTTATCGCAGCTGACAAAAATAACTCGAAGGCAAGTGGCGACCATTGGGGAAGCCAGTATTTTGTGCTGCAGTCATCCTTACACGTCCAACGAGCAAACGTCATAACGGTCCTGACGCTAATGGAAGGAGTCAAAGTGGACGCAAAAAGCACTATGAGCGTGAGGAATCGTTTTCACTGCTCAATTTTCTGTACGTCTAGTGGATGCGCAGGAAGATGCATAATATATATATATATATGTCTTTTATCGCAAATATCACGATATTACTTAATAATGCTGTGTACGCTTTACGATAGAATACTTTAAAGAGTACATCGGCAAAATGATTCCTATCGTTTCTGTATAAAAATAAAATTTAAACACCGAGGAAGCCAGGAAATAGAGCTGCGAAGAATTCAAACCTAAGTTATTTCATCATACAGATGCAATACAAACTGTATACGGAGTTAACTTATCAAAGTTGACATTTGACATTGTTTATGTCTTGTAGCAAATTCCAAAAAAGGTCCGTCTTGGGTAATACATACATTCCTAGACCTAAGAATTCCGAAAACGATCTGCAAAGATGTCTCAATAGGCGTAACATACCCTTACTAGCTTAGATAGCTCTCATTGATTTACGAAAGACGCTTGCACGTATACGTTAAACTGAGGACCAATGTTGAGACGCTAAACGCTGGCTGAGCAACGTATTTCGAATGACCTGGCTAAGTACGACCGATGCAAACAACAAATTACAGTTTCTCTTAAAAGCTCTCACGGCCCTGCCCGAAGATACACCTGACTTAACTGAAAATATATGTATACGTACATATTTAGCAGAAAGACAAAGCAAGTGTTACGTTTACAAACGTATGGCTTTGCTTTTACACCAAAGCTGAAAGGACGAAGGGGGTGGGGGCTGATCGGGGTAATCGTATCAACGCGATCGTATTACGACGACCAGTTCCAATAAAAAGTAAACGCCCCAGAGCGCCAACCGCCGCATTGTGCATTGTGTGTCGTCATTTGCGGAACTCCGGCCGGTCGTAGGAAATGAGTGCGCTTTCAAGACTACGTGTAACATTTGCGTTGTTGTTGTTGTAGTTGTTGTTGTCGCATCTGAAATTGTAGCCTGTAGTCTTCTTCATTCCGATGCGACATACCAGGTGCTATCAGATGCGGTTTGAATACATTTTGTGTTGCATTGATTGTATTAGCAGTAAAAGCAACGGACGTTTATGGTCAGCCGCTTGCCAGATCGCTTGCCCCGGAAGATGAAGTTACCGACACAGACACAACACACTTACGCACACTTACAGACAACGCTAACATCTAGGGGAGGGGCACAACAATTGCGCCGTTTTCCTCACCCTGTGTCCGGTAGCAACAACAACAACAACAACAACAACAACAACAACAACAACGGTAGCAATACAGCAGAGCGGCGAAGCAATGACCATATGTATGTATATATACACAAGGCGGCGTACGACGATCGGTCCGACCGCCGGCATCAGCAGGCGAGCCGCGGGGGGTGGTCGGGGGTAGTGAGCGCTGTGATTGCGCGTCGCTGTGACGATGGGCTGGGGCCGAGGGTATTGTGGGGCAAATTTTAGCTGGTTGGCTAACGGACAACTCTTTTCTCTTCCCGACTCGGCGCTACTTGTTGACGACCCCTTCGTGGTTGGCGTTGCTTTGTCGCTCGCCCTTTCTGGTAGGCAGCACGACAGCAGTGACACCAACGGGAGCACCAGTTACTCCTGCTTCGGGGTTTGTTGACAAGCCGAGTGTTGCCTGGGTGGTGCCTAAGACGATACAACTCCTTGTTCGCAACAACAACAGCAACAACGGCAATAAACAACAACATCGACAATCACAGCAACAACAGGGTCTTGTTTCTTGTAACGCGATCTCGCCTATATCAATCATCACAATAGTGAACGCGCGGAGGGGCCACAGTGCCGAATCTCCTACGGCTGCTGTTGTCCTTCTTGTTGTTGTTATTGTTGCGATTGCTGTTGCAGTTGTTGTTGTTGAAACTGATGTTGCAGTTGTTATTGTTATTGTTGTTGAAACTGATGTTGCAGTTGCCGTTGTTGTGGTTGTTGTTGTTGCTGTTGCAATTGCTGTTGCTACTACTCATGGTGGCGGCGGCGGCAGCGGTGGTGGTGAAGCTACCCGTAACGAAGTTAATAGTTGTACTATTGTTCCGCCGTTCGGAAGCCAAAGGGAAAAAGTGGCCCAAAGCGATGAAGAGATTACGTGGCACCAGCGCAACAATGACTACGACAACAATAAGAACAACGATAACAACAATGGGAGCAATATAACAAGAACAGCAAGGGTCACCGCCAGTAGCACCGACGACAACAACAACAACAACAACAGCAATAACGGAGACGCTAATGACAACAAGTGCAATAACAACGACAATAGCAGCAATAACAACAATAACCACAGCACCGCCAACAACAACAACAATAGCAGCAGCAACAACACAAATCAACAACAACAACAACTTTAACAACGTAAAAACAAAGAACAACATGTATAATGTAGTTGCGATTAGCAGTAGAATGTATGCGCATTCAAGCAGTCCATCAGCAGCAACAAAGGAGAAACTGACCTGCACACATCAGGTCATCGTTATTACATAAAGTAAGTAGGTGTAATACAATTGTCAAATCACTAAGCATCGTGAGAGTTGTGCGAAGACAATGGTCTTATTCGAGGTGCGAATTAATACTTTGAATAGCTAGCCGGTTTAAATGCGTTCCACGGCGCTTACTGAGTTTTAGTGAGTCTCCACCGCTTCTAGCTTAGCTAACATATTGAAACGTAATCACCACGTAGTGCTTAATGTAGGGATTACAGCTGACCAAGTATAAATTTGAAACAGGGGGTATTTGACATCAGTATCGTCATCACCCCATCACACGCTTCCTGCTTCGGCAGCTGTAGTATCTGTGTCCGGGGAAAGACGCTTAAAGAATGGCACGAGGAATAAACCAGGACGCGAGCAAACACAACAGAAGCCTGGACCCGTCAAGTCCTCCCCGACCTTGAGAAATGGCTTAACAGAGGTGGAGCATGGAGACGTCACCTATGATCTGACGGAGGTGTTGATGAGGCATAGATGCTTCCAAAAATACCTGAATTGGACAAAAAAGGCTTTAAACGCCAAGTGCGTCATGTGCTACACAGTAAGGCAGAGGATAACGTAACCCACACAATGTTTGTCTATCCTGCGCTTAAGGACGTACGACGGGACCTACCGGAAATGGCGTATCCGAACATGATGGTAACGGACTTAGTCACCGCTATGCCCGAGGATGCTCAGTGCAAATGGGAACAGGTTCTCAGGCTGGTGGAGGGCTTAATGAGAAGGAACCACGTGCTGACAAAACAACGAGCTAAAAGGAGCCGACGTCGCCGAGATGGATTGGTGGCTGGAGACCCACAGTCGAGAGCAACAATAAAAACCGAGCGCATAAAATAACCCTCATTTTAGCGCACTGAAACGACGTGGTTCCGCTTGGAAATGGTTGTAGCATCTACTGAATTAAAAAAATAAACACGTAAACAAAATGTAGTATTCGTAGTAAGAGCAGCAGTGGTAGTAGCGGACGACCATCCAAAAAGCGCCGTAGTTCTGCAACGACAACAATAAGGAGAGCTCAGTCTAGAATTAAAAACACTTTTTAAAAATGTTGTTTTTAATTCTAGACTATCCTCCGTCTTCTACGGCTTGGAACATACCCTGAGGTATATCTTCAATGCCCGAGGGCCAGACATGTTGAGATATCTGGGGTATCTGCCCAACAGTCCTTGTGGCAGCATGGCCGCTGACTCTCAGCAGCGGTATGGTTTATCATCTATTCTCAATGAACATGGCTCAAAGAAATTTCGACCAGCGACAGGGATCAAACCGGTGACACCCCGGTAGATGACAACCATGACTAGCGCCCCACTATTCCCCCACTAGACCACGCCGCCACATAAGGGGAGCTCAGTGAGGGTCGACCATCACTTTGTCTTACGAAGAGTGTCACTGTCGACCGCCAGCCACCACTATTACAGGTTCAGTCAGCCAGCGCCTTGTAGAAGACAACGAGAACGGCAGCGAGCCCGCGGATGACCCAGTGTGGCTGCTACAATCTCTTCTTTGTTCCGTTCGGCTCCTGGTTGAGTCCTTGACGGTGGGGAGGAGGAGTGAGGGAAGAAGATGCACTATGTGTGCCTGAGGGTGTCTGTGTGTATGTATGGGGAAGAGAGTGTGTATGAGAATTTATCGTCACATTGTTTACCATACCCATCTAGTTGCGACGGCCACCGCCATCGCATTGGAAGTGGCAGGCCCGTTATATCTTGCTCATCCGATCGGAGAGAAACGACTATACGTCACTGACACGTATGTATGTACGCATAGGTTTGTACACATCTATATTCTGACTCTCTCTTTCTCTCGTATATATATATATATATATATATATATATATATATATATATATATATATATATATATATGAAGATTCATGGAACGCACAGTTCATAAACTAAGCAAAATCCAATCACTATACGGATAGATATACAGAAGATATATGAGTTGCTCAATAGAGTCCACAATATTGATTAGAAATTGACTGGGACGTTTTGGCAACGTTACTTGCCTAATCAGTGGTTTATGAATAGCATCAATGTTTATCCTCATCTAGACGAAATTGTTCATAAATAAAGAGCATCTCGGACACCTCCACGTCGACGTCACCCGACCTTATGAAACGAGTCGTCTCAACAGATAGTAGTTTAGGTTTCGTTTTCACAGATCGTGAGGACCTTCTCTGTTGCCCAAACGGCATCATGATTACTATCGCCAGTGAGGCCCATGAGGTCGTCGAACAAACTGAGTAAACCAGTTAGAACAGTGTTCCATTCCAGAATACAGTCTTCAGCAGCTGTATACCATGCCTTTGCACAGTGTATGTATACATAAAATCCGAGCTCATCTGTCTCATCCGATAAAGAAAGACGAATTAAGATCCGAGAGACAGCATTCCTATCCCGACCTGAGTCATTACAGAAGTCAGTTCCGCCATCGTTGCGACAGATACAGACTTTTTTTCCCTATCTACGGCCGTTCTGCTGCGCGACTGCCTGTTTTTGGTCAAACGCTTGGCGCGCAGACGTCGTCTCGGGGTCGGGTCTACGCTCTCTTGTCTATATGTCCAGTCAACAGGCTCAAGTGCGCCTGGTTGTCTGTCCTCTCTACTACTCAAACCTCTCTACTCCATATGTCGCATAGAGGTTCCGCTTTGTTCTATTGTTCTACACTCCTGTACAACCGTTGCAGTATTATCATCTATCATTGCCGATATTGAATACGACCATTAGCGCCGTGGCACGATTTCCATCCTGGCCGCGTACCGCGGTATCATAGTCACGGTTTTCTATCCTATTAGTCAGTCGTCCTGCACATGGGTGGCGTTGACTGCAGACATGTGTAGGGCCGATCTGCGGCGTATTAGTGTATTCAACAAATCTCAAGCCTATTGGAAGTCCGCAGGGATTGTACGGTCAGCGAGTCCCGCCTTTTCTCGTTATTTCTTGTTTGCTCTGTTAGGTGGCTTGTGGCGTGACGTGACGTAAATTTTAAGGTGCTTGTTATATGATTTTAGCCATAGCAGTTCGATATGTGATGGTCTCTCCTAATCTGCGCCAACCTTTGAGGAACTTCGTACAATTGATTAAAACTATTAATTCTAAGTAATACGATTTGAGAAAAATAAGATTATGTTACAATGTCAAATATAAGCGAGCAAAGAACATAACTTTACGCTCTATATTTTCGTTCGCCATAATAGCAGGCAGGCACGGGTCGTAAGTTCATGTTGATAGCATCGTAAACAACAAGGTGGTAGGAAAAGCTCGCAAAGAAAGAAGGAAAGCTGTTGCGCCATAGTAGATAGTGTAGAAGAGGACATAAATAAAATCGATTGTGGGCTAGCCGATAAAGAAAATTCGACATCCTTCGTTTGCTCGCGTCGAACAATGATGTCCATCTGCGCCTCTCTTGTGGTGCTCTTTCAAGCTATTCATCAAATTCCAGTAGCGATATATATATATATATATATATAGTCATCTGCCTCTTAATGGACCATAAATATATATATATATATATATATATATATATATATATATATATAAAGACATGAGTTATTCGTTTCGACGCGGCCGGAGGTTTTGTATTTTTATGTCTGTGTTTTTCTTCTTCAACTTTGTGTCATTTATCGATCGATCTACTTTTACTACTACAACTACTATTACTACGACTACGGCGATCTGTCGATCGCAATAGACTGATCAATGGCGCGTGACCAAACTGTCGTATAACTTCGCTCTTCGTCGCTCCCCGTCATCGGTGACGGAACAAGTTGAGCCACCGGACGACCCACCAGGAGCTCACCAGTCTAGTGGGATTGATTGATTCCATGCCAAGTTGGTCAAGGACCTACGACCCAAAAACAACAACAACAGCAACAGCAACAACAACAATAACAACAGCAGCAGCAGCAACAACAACAACAATCATCAGCAAGCCGACTAGTCGCTAGCTTGGCATGCACTTAGTCGTGCAAGTGTCAAATTAAGCATAATGGTAACAATTATACGAAATACACGTGTTAATCATATTCGTCTGTGTTAGACCAGTTTTAGTAGTTAATAATTTAGTACATTAATCGTATAAATAATATAATGTTTACACTACACACACATATGTATATATACATATGTATATATATATATATATATATATATATATATATATATATATATATATATATATGTATATACAGGGTCCGAATAATCTCGTCTTATTGTGGGGGTATAGAGGATATTGAGGATCGTTGGACTAGGTGCGTTGAGCTTTGGGGGGACTAAACTAAGCAATAACAAACTACGTGATTTTTGTTTATCTATTGTAGCTTTTACTTCATCCGGCGAACATTTGAATCCACCTAGTGTCTACTATTACTAATATTATTATGTCTTCAAGATATATATATATATATATATATATATATTGCATTCACGCTTTTGTGTGTACCCCGATCTGTGAGTCCCATTACGGGGCGCGGCCAAAGTAAACAGTGACGGCTGCAGCGCGTAGGGGCGTGAACCGCTCAAGCAGTGCCTCCTTCAAAGTGAAGCCGTACGAGCTGTGGTTCAGTGCAGTGGCGTGGCTATCGTTGTCGGCATATTCCTCGTATGGTCGCGTCAAGGGTCGCTGTGCGACCACCATCTCCATCTCCACCACCACCACCACCAGCACTTCTACAACAGCAGAAGCAGCGGCAGCAACAGCCGTCACAGGAATGCTTGGGTTGGATTGGGATGATGATTTCGTAGACGTATTGCTATTTTCAGTCGCGCAATTTTTTTTTGGCGAAACCCGAGAGTCTCAAAACACTCGGCTACGATGGGCGATGCGCAGTGGCGGAAAATTAGAGCGCCCCCTGTTCGTCCACGATCGTTGTGTGTATGTCTGTCTGTATGTCTGTCTGTACGCCTCTCTGTCTCTATTCCTCGATCGAGGTCTATCTGCCTGCTAAAGCAGCCTCAGAAAGAAAAGAAATTGAAGCCCGCTTGGCCGCCTCATAGCCTGGCGCCTCATAGCCAACAGCCGCGACTGTCCAGTCCCGACGGCAATGGCGGAACCGCCGCAAGTGTCGTAATATGTTGTTATCCGATGTCTCTACGACGTCGGATGGCCGTCGCCATACGTTCACCATACAATTGTGGTGACGATGATGATTGATGATGAAGAGACCAAAGTGAGGATAATGTATTGCCACCACTATTAGATACCACTTTACAGTACTACGACGGTGGAACGCACAACCTGACACCAACATCACTGCTAGCGGAATTGTACAACGATGTGTATGTATATATATTATATATATATATATTTATATTTATATAAATGTGTTGCCTTACACTTAAGAGGCGTCAAGGGAAGACTCTTATTATTGTGTTTGCATTTGCTGTATTATTATTATTCTCGTCTGTATCTATTTTTTTGCACGACCTGCCCCGAGATAGTGTGGGCAAATGAATATTTCAAAGCTGACCAAATATGCGAGCTATTCGGTTAGTGAACGTCATCCTTCCGGGGGCATTGTCGCCGGTAGGCAGTACGTCAACACGTCATCTAGCTGTTTGCTCACCAATTCCTACTACTATATCGTCATTGTCGAGTGTCATTGAGAAGAATACGTACAAAGAAGACGAAAAACAATGCCGCCGCAGCTGATAACCGCCAATTGACATTTCGTGAGCGCTCCTCTTAAGCTCCTACCTGGTTTCACGAGTTCTAGTAACAGTAAATAAAAAACAACCATAATTGTCATTTTGGCACAGCAGCTTTAACAATAACGTACCGTTTTACTCTGCCATGCCTGCACCGCACTGTTGACGGGCAGACTGTCTTGACGCCTAAGTAGTTGTGATTATTTGTGACGTGTTTAGTAAGTTTTGAAAATACTAGCCTTTCCAGGCACTTCAGGCAGCTCACGAATCGTCTTGTTGCCCTCTGCTGCGTTGAAGAACACAAAATCGTAAATGTTTTCTATACTATTGGTAACACTTCTTCTTCTGCTGGCGCTGGAGCAGCTGCTCATCCTGCTTTCACCAACACGGCAAAATCTGTAAATCCGTTTGAACAGATCCGTTGAAGCTCGATCGATGCCTGTGTGTAGCACCGAGATAGACAGCGCGAGGCCGCGCAATGGAAGAATGACAAGTCGCAAGTTGGTCAGACCTATTAAGATTCCGTTATTCGCGTGTGCAGTCGTATTGCTTGTTTATTTTGTAGGTTGTCTTTAATTACAAGTTCCTCTGTGTATAAGAACGTTTTGGTCGCATAGAGTTCGTAAGACTGACGTAAGCCCGTGTACGCAGCACTGGAACATCCAATGCCTATGATATTTTATTGTTTCATACTGCATCTCATACGACATGCATCTTTTGTTGCGTACCAGTTGTTGCCGTCGTCTCGGCGAGTCGTTTTGTCAATGATTCCCACCTGACCTCGAGCGATCCGCTGCGGTGGTCACATCTACTTCCTGCGTTACCGTATTCTACGTACGCTTTCTGACGGCTACTGCTGCAGTCTCAGTATTAGCCAGCAGATCCCCATGGGACCTAGAGACCCTTCTGGAGACCGCAGCCCATCAAGCCAACTTCTCACTCTCTCAGGTGAACACACGACGTCAGACAGTCGTCGCATGGAACAAAGATAGTCGAATATTATTGAAGTGGGCCAGCCAGGTTTTTGGACCCGCTCTATTGTTTTGAAATGTGAGCGAGTAGTTCAAAGGCGGGAGGGGAAGGGTGGTGCGGCTCTTTCAATGGGAACTCCCTGTAAGAGATGCAAACAGATGGCGCGGATACCCTTGAACGACACTCAAAGCTGGAACATCAGTAAGGACTTCGTTGTGATTGTCATCCAACGGAAAGACTTGATACGGACCGCAATGTGACATCTGCCCACACAGCCCTACAGTAACCGTAGGGGTTGAGAAAATATTGAGGGATGGCCTCAGTCCTTCGCCTCGTCTTGAAGACTTAAGCTGATTGTTTTTTGTGGGTATACTAAAAACTGCTACAGCATGGACATCGCGTCAAACTATTGCCGGTGCAATTCCTGACCTGGAGGCGGGGGGGGTACTGGGAAGGATATCGGTTGTAGTCGGTTTGAGAGTGCCACACTTGCTGCTCTTGGCCGCCAGTAGCGCATGTGCATTATGCATATTCGAGACCTTCTAAATAAAAAAGAAGCATCGACATCGAGTCTTACACTCTACCTACACTACGGGTATATGCATGAGTGCATTAAGTCACTTCCTTCTCGTCTAAGCAAACCACAGTTTTAGGAGGCCTAATAAACGTCTGCTAATTTAGCTATATAGTAGCCAAGCATCTGATGCAATCAATGAATTACTAGCCGAGCCGTTTTATTCACTCGCTTCTACTCGCAAAGTGTACGTGCGGCGGTAACGCCAGCGTCTAGCCCGGGCTAGAAGCGCAGCGAGAGAGCGAGTGGAAAAGATCGGGCCCGAGAAGGCGAAAGAAGAAGAATCACGAGAGAGAACATAAAAAAAAGCAGGCCGGGATCGTTGTGGTAACGGCGACGGTAGTGCCAGCAGTAGTAGTAGTAGTAGAATGTAGTAAAATATAATTAGGAGACAGGTGCTCCTCGGGGACGATCTACTTGTTGTTGTAATTGTTGTTGCAGCTGCTGCTGCTGGTGCGGAGTCCAGTGGCTGGCTATCGCGCATTCATTCAGGCTGACCTCTGTCTTCAGGACAATAGCTGTGCATTGGCTACGGCCGCGCTGCGGCATGCCTGGCTGTGTATCCCAAGTGTCTCTCATATCCAGGCTAGCCTGCGCCATCCCCGCCCTTGACGCAGCGGTATTGCTGGGCAAGCTGGAGACATCAAACATGTCAAATAGGTGGACCAACGGATGAGGCAATATGGGGCAGAATTGCCCTACGCTGCACGGCATGGCAGCGTAGCTTCATGCCCGATATCTGTATAGGCAAACTGCTCCGAATAACAAATTGCGCAGGAAGTTAGCCGTCCCCAATCGAAAGTAGCCAAATCTCTCTCCCTCTCGCTTCTCTCTCCTCTCTCTCCTCTCTATCTATATATATATATATATATATATATATATATATATATATATGAGAACGGCCACACTGGAATCAATCCGGTATTGTTTGTTTCATTTTTAGCCTTATTGTCTTTTTTTCTTCACTTGCAGGGCACTTGAGAATATATATATATATATATATATATATAGAGAGAGAGAGAGAGAGAGCGATCGAGAGGTTGGGGGGAAGAGGGCAAGAGTGTACGTCTACCCAATATTCAGTTAACTATTCGGAAGCTGGCCAAAGGCGTGAAGGCCCTCTTCAAAGCCTCAAGTAGTCGATAAATATATTCGCTAGTCGAAGAACCCGGCCCGCCTTGCATCGCTACCGCGTTCCATCGATATTCATAGACGTTTAGAAGAGCTCCTTCTTGACGCGCGCTGCATACGATGGTATTTCGCGTTTCTCGTGGTAACGCCTTGCCGGGACGGCTGCAAATAGCTCGTTTTAATTCAAAACTGTAGAAACTGTAACAGCCTACGCTAAGAAAGACCAATAGGAAAAATGCATTGTTGCGCTTTGATACTTGGTCTCGCTGCGCTAAGCACCGTGCACCCACAGAGACATCATACGATATGACGCATCCTAGAAGGAATGCCCTGTTAATGAAAGCACGCCAAGTCAATTGAGTGCCGATCCGTACAAACGACTTTTAGCAACTGATATGTCGATCAGTTTGCAATTGCTGTGTAAAAATAAGTGGCGCTGAAGATACTTGAAACGCGGCATATAATATTGCCTAGCCTGCTGGGTTGCAACACAGCTGCTAGCACAGGTTAGCTAAGCAGAGGTTGATTATGTGACTTGTACATGGGCTCCAATGTCCACAAGTGTATATACATTTGCTGAAGGTGTATCCAACTCGATTCGTTTTCCTAACAACATATAAATAAAACTGCAACAAGAAAAACAATTCGTAAAAAAAAGAAAGAAAAAAAATCAAAATCGGCAACAGCAGTAACAGCAATAGCAACAACAGTAGCTAACAAAAATATAAACAACCACTATTGAGATTTCCCATTGACATAACTGACTGATGAAGGCGCATGGTCCTATAAGCTGTTGCTTGGCGGCGGGTGATCTCCTGCAGATTCATGGGAAGCACAACAGTTGGCACAATTAAATATGATTTTATTGCATTCGTATATATATATATATATATATATATATATGTAAGTCGGGTGGTTCAGAGGGCCACCGACAGTTGCTGTACTAACGACAAGCATGTCTCCCACGGCCCGAGTCGGCTATTTCTCTGCTTCCGCCTGGCTTTGTTTCATTGGCAACGCTAACCTGTGGCTAATGCTCTGTCGGCGACAGGTCAAGCCATATTATGTGTCCACCACGTCGCACGCGGTCAGCATGAATGAGGTGACGTCGCAGTTGTTTGGGGCGGCGGGAAAGGAGTTCTTAGGAACGCACGA
>QVRM01004802.1:0-10000 GCA_003439945.1 Dermanyssus gallinae
TAGGGTGTCGGTGGGCCAGGCCGAAGTTTCGTATAGGACACGATCGGCCGCGGACTTGATTATTTGATGTATGGATGTGCGGCGGCACGAAGTTCTTCCGCCAGGCTCTTTATATCCTTGTTTTTTGCTGACCGCGTGCTTGATAAGCTTTTATGCTATGACAGCTATCTTGTCGAGATAGTTGCTTGAGACCGCTTGTTCGGGGTTACTCCCGCCAGAAGTTAGTTTGTTGTCTTCCTTCGTAGTAGTATCTGCACTATAATTGTAAATAAATCATTAAAAGAAAAACTAGATAAATAAACATTTAAAAAGGATTAACAAATAAAACAAACATTTATTAAGATAAAGGAACAAAAATAAAAATACTTAATGATAAATTTAGTTCTATGAGGAGTAAATAATTTTAATTATATATTTAAAACGCTTTAAGAGCGTTTTCTCCGCAGTTCTACGCATAGTGGCTTAATGTACACTTTATGTGCGAGCGCTCGTTTACACTTCACAATTATTTAGGTCCTGATGTGTGTGTGTCTTAGGTGTACTATATGCATATACTTTAATATCCACGAGATTTTGAGCGTACACCTCAACCTCAAAATTGACTGGTACGGGTAAAACTTCATGGACGCGCCGGTAGAGCGCTTCCCTGCTTAGGTTTAGTGGCAACGGCTTCTCTCTCTTGTTGAACGACACCAGAGATTGTAGCTGAAGGTCCTATTGCAACTGGGATGTGCGACCTAATATAGAGCACCCTCTCTCAGCGAGTGATTGATCCCAATCAATTTCACCTCGTTGACATTCACGTTTGTTGCAAACACGTCAATTACAGAGCTTCCGTTGTGGTTGTTGAAGGTGGGGACAGTAGGCGGACTGACATCCAAAGTCCGAAAGCGTTTTCTTCTAAGGGCCTGTTGTGCGGCTCGAGGTCGGCCGATCTAAGCGAGCGTTGAAATCTCCACAGACAATGAGCGAAACTGCGGCAGGCACTCCGCATAAGCCTCTAAGGAGCTTCTCTACCAATAGTCAGGGTCGGCTCATTCTCGGGAGGACGAACATACGCTGCCACGATGCTTATACTCTGGTTATGTAGAGCAATGACGTTATCTTCGACAAGCGCAACATGAAGGTCCCCGACCCGATGATTGTAGAAATTGACACTCCTCCGCTAGGGGCGCCCAGCGCCCTCTCTTCCTCTGGGCCAGAGAGTTGATAGGATAGAGGCGAGGCAGATTGAACGCTTTAGTGGCCCACGTTACTGTCAACACTAAAATATCTACGCCTTCTAGAGCTGTCGGGGAGAGGAGTGACAGAGTGTCAGCACCTTCGCAGTTCCATAGCGCGATTCTTAGTGATTCGGTTTGGGCCGACCTCTGCTTTGTAGATGTTTGCGACCCTTGTGTTGAAATGCAGCGCTGTGGGGGCGCGGGGTCCTGGCTTGTAATGCCTCGAGGGCTTGTGTGAGAAACGCCTCCAGGGAGGGCGGAGATGGTGCATGGTAGGTGGCATTCTCCTCCCTGCGTTTCGCCGACCTATCGTTGGCTGGGTTCAGAGGATGGCGGAATCTTCCTCGGGCCTGAGCGCGATCGTGTAGAGCAAACCTTGGACGCGTTGAGGGTACGATCTGAACTGAACTCATTTGAGCATACGAGGTCTGGCTGCTTAAGTGACGCTGATTTGAAGGTCCATGGGGGTTTGTCGATTCCACGACCGTTGCCTTTGCCAAGCCACGATTCCCCTGAGTTCCAGTCTTCACAAACTTCACTCCTAAAAAAGGTTTAATTCGTTTTGCTAGAATAGCAGCGATCTTCCCAGCGATTTCGCCTTTATGGCTATATCGGCCTCTTAGTACGATTTCGCGCTGGGCGAGTGTCAGGGGAAACACTGAGAAGGTAGTCTGGTCTATAGAGGCTTTTCTAGCAAGAGCATCGTTGGCTGCTTTGCAGTCCGCAGATAATAGAGGTACAGATAACACATGGAGTTCGGATTCGGGGGTGATTCCGCTTCAGTCTTGCACTGAAGGCTTCAACAGCCGACCCGTATGATTCCTTTTCGAACTCCATACACTCGTGATATCCAGCCTGAAGGAACACAGCTACTGGTCCACTTGCAAGATTAATTTGTATCTCTGCCTCCTCAATGATACTCTGCACATCCATCCTCGGCGCTGAGCGTACTCTTATCGGTGTATTTTTGGGGAAGAGATCCCTCAGTGCTGGTCTCAAAGGCTCAACTATGCGGTCCCCCATTACTAACACTGTCTTTTCGGTCGTCGAGTGAGAGATTGAGTGGCGCTCTGACCGACGTCTGGCGTTTCGGCATCCGAGGGGGCCACTGGCACCGGACATCCGTGATTCATTGACCTCCGCCAATTCCTTCTCTAGAACACGCAACCGATGAAACAGGAACGATACACAACCCATTGCTTCGTTGCTAAACGAGCATGTATCCAAACAGTTCATGAAACGTTCAATCGACCAATCCGCACACTCCACATTGCACACTCGGCAGAGCCACTTGGTTAGAGCCTTACGTCAGTAAGTTCCCTTATTTGGGACTGCTTCTAACGCCAAACGGCAGCTGTTTCCTGCAACATATCAAGGAAAGATGCAGAAAAGCGCTGGTCGCGATGACCACAATTAGAAAGCCGCACCTGTTGTCCATTCCAACGGCATTAAGGCTGTTTGATTTAAAGATTGCTTCAATGGCTGCTTACGGCATCGAAATGATCTCACTCAAGCTTGCCTCGAGCACCTAAATAACCTGAAGGCAGCTTACCTCAAGCGAGTCCTTGGCCTCCATCGCTCAGCACGCAACAGACTTGTATATCTCCTCACCGACACTCCTTTATTCGTCGAGGAGCTAAGGCGACGCTTTGACCTGCCGGCATCCCCCAATTACGTCAATGTCCTTAAAATGTGGGAGTGCAAGTTTGCCGAAATCGATGTCAACTTCTTAAGCACCGGAGCAATGCAAAACCAGGCATGGAAAGAGCCGAGTCGGTCTAACCGCCATGTGGTGACTAGGTTCGCCGTGCACGGTTTTCACCATATGCTGTGCGCGACCCCCGAGTTCCATGATCCCTCCGACTCATGCGTGTGCCTTCGTTGCAAACTACCATGCGGTAGATACCATGCTACCTCCTGTAGTTTAGTCCCCTCGCTAGCCAGTCTAGAGAACCAGGCCCACGTCATAACTTCATAGTTTTACATATCTATTTGTTTATATGACTAAATGTGTGTATGCAAACATACGCACATATTTTAACTGTACTATTTCTACACAACACGTGTGATAATAAACAAATTGTTTGTAAAAAAAAATGCATATACACTTTCAAGAAGTTGACCCGAACTAAACTACGGACCGGCTAGACCGGCCACTGGTCGGTAGTTAAGGCGACGTTCGAATTTCGAGCGCTATTCGAACGTTTGCGTTTAAGAGGATTTCAAAACTTATTTTTGTAAAATCCGGTTGATCACAGTACATTTGCAGTGTTCACTACTGATCGTGTTGAGCTAGGGTTGTCGAGTGCATTTGGTCAGCTTATTACAGGCCTCAGCTGCACTCTCCCCTCCTTGCTGCACTCATCGACAAAGCTGTGACTTCACGCGGACCATCAAGGATCAAATTGGGTACCTGAACCTGGTGCTAGTGTGTCTTTTAACCCGCAGGGTTAGAAGAGCTGCACAGAGCGAACGGGGCCAGACATGACCGTACCTGAGGCCTGGCCCAGAGGTAGACTGCAGAAACAGGCATATCGACAGAGGCACACATATTGACATTTAAGGGATTGTTCCACCCGCTGGTAGTTTTACCTGCAAACGGCCGGAGTGGTTCAGTGGGTGGACTATCATCTACCTATCTACGCAAATGTTTACTACTGGCACAGCGTGTGCGAGATAAGAACGATGCGCACTGGCATTGTACAGCACAGGTAGATCTGCCTCTTTTGGAAACGCTGATAGTTTAGAGACGGGCCGCGTTGTAGGTGCTTGCTGTGATAAAGATGACGGTGAGAAGCACCGTTACATAAAAAAAGAGATCGGGGCAGACGAGATTACGAGCGCCGTTTTTCGCCTATCCGAGACACTTGAGTTTTTGTGACCAGCGAGAGTAAGGACACCAGTACAGCTGCAAGTTAGAAGCAGGCTTGATTATTTAATTAGCAAGAAAGAAACTTTAAAAGCTACGATTTAGCCACAAATTGGGAAACGTTAAGCAGAAGGAACTTCAGCTACTCGAAGGAACAGCGTCTTGGGCTTACTGTGTGCAGTCTAGTAAAGTGGCAAGTTACCTGCTCAGCGATGAATAGGTAAGGAGTTACCTAACTGGTTTTCTGTATGACTGAGATATAGACCGAAACGAGAATTTGTATTCCACAGGCACTGGGTGCAGGCCGAGACATTTTTGGTTAACGTTCTTTGTGATTTTCTTTACGAGATTGTGAGACGGGAACAGATGCGCATCGCCAGGCTTTCCATGCAATGTAAATGGATGGCGAGAACAGACGAGATATAAATTTCACTGCTGGGGCAAATCGACTTTTAGAGGAGTCTGCGAACACGTGAGGCAATTTAAGGTAAAACAAGCTGCGGTGGAAGTTGGAGGTCGTTTGTACGCAGTTTTATAGATTGCGTTAACTGGTACTCCCCCACAAAATATGTTGGAGTTATATCGGCGCATAGGGATGGGTGGCTCTCTCCCGAGCGTAATATTAAGCTTCTTTGATATGGACATTCTCTTCAGATAGCTTGAGATAAATCACAGGAAAACTAAGACTGTACACATTAGATGTCTGGGTCAATTGGCATCCAAACACACTTTATGTTGCGGCGGGAGTTTGTCAAGTTCTTCTCTCAGTTTCTTCGCTACTAGAACGACATTTACCGGGCACACATCTTCACTACCGAAACGACATTTACACCTCACTCGGGCTAACATTTTATAGCTTGAAAGATTTTTTCAATTCGTTCACGAAACGAGTATTATTTGTTTGTTTTATTAACACACAAACTGGGTAAATGTGTTTATGTTACATCAAAATGTTTCGAGACACCAACAATCTAGCGTTTTGCTAGTTCTGCTATAGACCTAACCGCCGGGCATACCGCGGAAGCGGAGGCATCGTTTATGGCTACCACTCGTTCTGTTGGCCAAACAAAATTCCACAAGGTCTGCACAAGCGTATCTGTCGAGTATGCTCGCAAGCTTGTACTGAGAGATACGCGTCTGCTTGTCCGCCGACCCTTATGTGTGTGTGTTATGTTTACTTAGCGTGAGTAAAGGAAATAAATTGTGACGATGTTGGAATGTCTACAGCTAACGATACCGTGCTTAAAGATTGAAACCAATATGTTTTTTTGTCTCTTTAGTGTTGGCAATTCTAACAGGTTAGTCTGACGTCCTACTTAAAGTTCAATCGAGTTAAGCGAACAGTTTGTGTGGTGCTAAATACAAATCAGGTCTCAAATCAGCCACATGTGGGCCAGCTAGGGAAAGATTACGCGCTAGCTACCTAAACTACCTACGCCGCCACCACGGGTGTCGACTCTAGCAAAAGAATAGACAGTTAGTTTTTCCTCTGAGCATGGGTGTGCCCAATTGTGGACGGCTTCAGTTATGGGCCATCGTTCCCCTATTTGCAGTTATGTTGATGATCATATTGATTGTTAGTGTCTCTGAGTTATAAGCCAAGCTGTTTTTGCTTAAATCTTCTTGGTAAATGCGATCCTGGACTCACTCGGCTACTAGGGTGCGCTGTCATTTTCCGCAGAGATAGAGCCGCGAACAAAACGGAATATTTGGCATGACGTGTCCACCGACGAGCAGCACCGCATGGAGTACCGCAAATCGAGGTCGTCGCAAATAATCTATCGCAAACCGTATTGATGTTATGGAAGGCGATAGGCTGCAAGTAAGATGATCCTTCAGACTGGGGATCTACTAGGGAATCAACGTTGTGGGCTCAGTGGGCTCATTACGTTAGTTTTGAGCAAGAACGACCTGCAACACGGATATACAATTTGATTTAAATTTTATGCCTGGTTTATTGAGGTAATGAGGTGACATCTTATGAGAACTTCTTGCCTTACACTGCTGCTGTGTGATGGCTAGCTCATGTGTGGGGATCTACTCAACAAAAAACACGAGATATAAATTTCAGTTGAAAAACAATGTCTCCGAGTTGATGCCCTCCGTCTCTACATTTCCAGGCTTTAGCTACTAGCCCTGCGAGTATATGTCTAGCTAGTAGAATATGCCCGTCCCCAACATTGACGTGGATCTTTTAATTGTGTGATCTCTAATTACGAGCTGCGATTCCGGATTAGTGCGTTGTTGTTGTCAGGACTTAATTTAGCTATTACAGGGTGGTAGACAGAAGAATTGGGACGGTCTTATTCTACTGTTTTCGGTACATAGGGCGCATGCATACGCCTATAGCGTTTTACGTAATAGGTCTCGTCAAGCTGAACCACCAGATTCAAATTTCAATGTAAAATGAAAACGTGTTAACCAAGATGTAGTGTCCACCACCCCATGGCTGGGCGGCGACCGTTACGAGTTCGCCATTCTCTCGTTCAAACAACACACGTCCTCTGCCTGGCTCGCACCAACGACTACTAACTCATTTATTCTCATGCCTCCTTATATACTCACAGATTGCCCGCGCATTTAGTGACTTCCCGCGTCCTCGCTAGTAGGGTGGAGGCATCTTCTATTGTAATTGGCGCCATGTATTTAGCTTGCTTCAGCATTGCCGCCAACAGACGATATATATCCCGCGCTGCTTAACGGACGCTGCTATCCTACACAAGAGGCATCAGCGGCGGACGTTTTTGTCGCTAGCAGTACAGAAGGATCGATCCATATGGTGTTTTGGAGCCTTAACTTAACCTGTATTTTAGAACAACCATTTCTTTTTGGGACAACCGTTCCACGTACGACATCTAAACTGTCTCGAGTGGTTCATCTATTTTTCTTATCTTGATCCCACGATGAATCATCTGCGCATGAACATTGGTAAAATATAGACCTCCTGTCCACACTACCGTTAGTGCTCGCACTTAGAATTGTTTATCCGCTGCCGCTTCTAGACGATAAATGTTAGCATTACAAAAACGAAAGGTGGTTGGGGCGTACCGTGTAGATTAGATTGTGCAGCTGCAGAGAATGGTGGTTCATCGTCAGCTTAATTAGTTGCCGTTGCTCTATAGAAGGCCAATTAAATAATATGTGATAAAAATGTGTCACGTACAGGACGGCAGAAAATGTTGTAATCGGTAAGCTTCTTTAACGTTTGCTGCTACAGTTGTGTATTCTGTTTAATTAGATTCTGTTTAAAAGGTAGTCCTCTACGCTGTATATATACATATATATATATATATATATATATATATATATATATGTATACAGCGTAGAGGACTACCTTCTAAACAGAATCAATCTAAACTTCTCTAACATTTGCTGCTACAGTTGTGTATTCTGTTTAGATAGATTCTGTTTAAAAGGTAGTCCTCTACGCTATATATATATATATATATATATATATATATATATATAAAGCAATACTTTGATATTCAGGCACAACATGTACAGGGTAAGTGCGCTAGTACGGTTTTCATTATTTGGGGTAACAGCGGTCCGAGTCCTGGTGTTGATCAACTTCTCTTTGAGCGACACTCATTGAGAATAGATGATAAACCATACCACTGAGTGTCAGCGCTCATGCTGTTGGTGAATCCCCAGATATCTCAACATATTCGTTTATGCTGCCGCTCGAAGCGCCCCTGATATTGTATATTCACAGTTTATTGCGTAATTTCGGACATATTTTTTTTTATAAATAAATATTCTCACCTTCATCTTATTAATATTATTATCTCTCATATAACTCTTCCATCTTTGATGTTTTCTTAATAAGAAAATGCCAAAGCTTAGTATCAAATTTACGTTCATATTGTGAATTTGGACTTATTCATATCGCACAGTTAATTATATTGCAAATATATAATTAAAAAATTGAATACTTTTAATTTAATTTGTTTCTAATTTATTTTTAAGTAAAACTTTATTTCGATATAACATTCAGGATAAAATTATTTCAAAATTATTTTTGGTTAAAACTATTTATTGTTTATTTATCTAACATTTTATAAGCCTATTTTTACCCTAAAAGGGCAGAATCGAAGGAAATGAGCAGTAGGTTCAAATTCGAGTACTACGTTCTAACGAATCTACTAGAGATGGACAGTCGCGCTACTGATCGATGGGTTATATAAAATAACCTAGGCAAAAAGGGTCTAATTTGACGTTGCCACACACTGTACATAGAACGCGAGCTCGAACTGTCCGTCGCTTCTTCGTTGTGCCTGCTGTTCACACAGATGTGCGACGTTTTCTATAGCTTTGAAAGCCTGAAAATTTGCCAAATCCTTTTTCTGCGAAGAGATCAAGCTGCCCTCAGAGAGCTGCTTCGTGATGCCTGCCACCAACGAGGCACAATATCCCTAAGCTAATACCAATCTCCATCTGTGCTGTCTATACAGCGTGAATGTTATTGTACTCTTAGCATATATCGTTGGCGTTATTGGTGTTGCTGTTGTTGTTGTTGTACTGATTGCGTTGCGGCAAGCCGCAGTTGGCTCTCTTCCTTCGTCTTCTTTCGTACTGGCGTATTCCTGTGCGTCTGCCTGTTCATGGGCGAGAGGCTATTTTCGTCATGCGTCTTCCAAACGGATGGTCTTTGTGGCGCGCTTTTATAGGTCTGTTTTCAAGGGGCATCATAGCGCGAAAAGCACACTCGGGGGTGGTGGCGGCGGCGGCAGCAGCAGCGGCCACTGCCCGAAGGACACTAGCAGGACGAGGAGGTCTATGTGGAGAGCAGAAATTGGATAAAGTACGCGAAACCATATTTATGTATATATGTATATATATATATATATATATATATATATATATATATATATATATATATATTGGGAGCGAGAAGCTGCATGAGTGAAATAAACGCAGCGGAATAAGGCTGCATCTGTTAGGAAAAAAAGTGAGAGAAATAAATTGGGTCTCGAGGCGAGGAGAAGAAGGCGGAGGATAGGAAACGAAGCGTGGTGGGTGGAGGGGGGGGGGTGGAGAGCGAAATAATAGGAATAAGAGGGAATACGAGGAATAGAGCATACAAATAATAAAGAGAGAACCCGACATAGAGAGAGAGGGGGAGAGAGAGATAGAGAGAGAACACAAGCGAGAAGCTGGTGAAAGAAAAACTAGCACAAGCACCGCCAGTGAGAGAGGAGTCGTGCTTCGTATAGAGGCAAACAGAGGTAGCCGTGCGAACGGAGAATTGCACTGAGTACCGCCATTGCCCAGCGCCCTTTTGGGGCCGTCGCGACTTTCGGGGCCGGCGAAGGGCAGAATAGAGAACAGGCAAGCCGTACCCACTCGCGCATAGCCTTTGACCAGCGGCCGGCCAACATCCGCAGCAATGCCATCAGCACTCTAGCAGCAGAGCCAACCACAAGCAAAAGTAGCAGATGTAGCAGAAGAAGAAGAAGGAGAAGAGCACGCCGCAGCCCTGCGGCCTGCCCCGTAATAGCCCAGGGGGCGGAAAGGGGACGCGGAAAAACACTTTCAGGTTTTAAAATCAACTCGGCTTGTGGCGGACACCATCCGAGCGGATAGCACAATTTTATGGGAATGCTGAGCGCCGCCAGCCAGCACCGGCAGAAGCCGCGTGGCGTCTCGTTTGCCCTGCGCTGCGGCATTGACAGGACAGAATAGTCCGCCTTCTTCACAAGCTGAAGTAACAGGATGAGCGCTCGCGGGTACGAACAACCGCATTATACGTAATTCCCTCATCATCATCATCATCATTGCTGTCTCTTGTCGCTGATTCTGTTGTTGTTTGGTGTTTGCTCCTCCATTCTATGATGATGATGATGTTTTGGCTTGTTTTCTACTGCCGAGCGGCTGGCGTAGACCTAGCAGTGGCCTGATTGGTGAT
>QVRM01004802.1:15000-39231 GCA_003439945.1 Dermanyssus gallinae
TACTACAAAAAAAAATCCTTTCGGGGCTGACTCTCAGCCATGATTTAACGTCCATGGGACTGCTTTTTGCATGGCTTTATAGAGACGGACTACCCCCATAAATACAAATGTGCTACGGTGGGGTTCGAACCCGCCGCGCACCTATGTGTCTCCTCCGGTCGCGAGGCGCAGACGCATGCCACCACGCCACCGGGCTCGACACTATTATTACTAATAAAGTTTTCGAGCTGACCCTCAGCCAAGATTTAACGTCCACGGAATTGTTTTTCACATTGCTTCACAGACGGACCCCCATAAATACAAATGTGCAACGGTGGGGCTCGAACCCGCGCACCTATATGTCTCCTCCGGTTGCGAGGCGCAGGCTTAAGCCACCACGCCACCGGGTTTGACACTATTATTACTACTACTACTACTACTATTACTACTACTAAATTGAAGTTTTCGGGCTGATCACCTTCAGCCAAGATTTAACGCCCACGGAACTATTTTTCACATTGCTTCATAGACGGACCCCCCATAAATGCAAATCGGTGCAAAGGTGGGGCTCGAACCCGCCGCGCACCTATGTGTCTCCTCCGGCTGCGAGGTGCAGACTCAAGCCATCACGCCACCGGGCTCGACACTACTACTTAGAGCGAGGAGACCTCGTCGTGCCGGATTGATCTAAATATCGAGCCAGCCCGATCGTTGGTGGGCGAATTCATTACGGGCTAAGGCGGCAGCGACGACGGCGTCGACGATAGCGACGGGGAGCGACTGAGCGCGGAACAGCTACCACGTACCGAGGCCCACTCAAAAAGCAACGCTTGTGTATATATATATATATATATATATATATATACGGCTTGCTGGGATGACTCCGCGGGAGAAGTAAATGAATCGAATGCTATCGTCAATTTCTAGTAAGTAGCCATACAGCGCGTGTAGTGGGAATAGTGGTGGTATTTGGGTCTATATCTGACGTAGAAATAATACCATCTCGCACACTTTAACTTGCCTTCAACCTATTACCTACCAGCTATTAACTCTATTATTAATTCGTGGGTGCTGTAGCTAGAATAATGAAAGAAGCGGGGTCGATAAGACACGTTCCTGGACAGCAGCAGCAGCTGCTGCTGTGCTGATATTGGACGTTGTGCGCCATGTATATATATATATATATATATATATATATATATATATATATATATATATATATATATATATATATATACATGTATATATATATATATATATATATATATATATATATATATACATGTATATATATTAATTTATATATATATATATATAGCGATACTCGAAACTGCAAGTCCAGTCTCTCAGCTGGTCTAGTCTGTATCTGGCTAAAATAGAAGCAAGCGACGGGTAAAGCTTTCGTGGCACAACAAATCCTAGCAAAAAAACAACCCGCTTAGCACTTGTAGCTGGCGAGCATCACGATAATAACCAAGAATAACGGCAACGAGGCCGACCGAGCAACATCTCGCTGTGGATTCCGAATGCTTGCAAATGGCCAGTATCTTCTTCGTACGACGACACCACGTTGGAAACGACACGATAAGACCTAGCGTTTGCTTGCTGTATAATTAATTCATGCGGCCAGAGCAGGTGTGCAGAGCAGATGCACCCTTGGGATGCAGTTTGCCCTTACTGCAAGTGTCGCTTACCCGATCTCACTCGTGTAATCCGACAAGTGCCTGGCAGTGAGGATAGCACAAACAGGGTCGCATTCTTCATTTAACAGGCAGCCACCACAGCGTGTGGTGACGATATTATTCCCTGGTTCTCGGCGGTTTCTTCTGCAGCGTTTCAAGTCGGTCGTTGCTCGCTAGGCTACTACTCTGCTATTTTATTGTCTAAACAGCACAATAAATTCAGTACAACATGTTTGTTTGGTTCAGAAACGTACACCTCTGTTAGAAGAGTTAAGGGATTAAAGGAAACAATAAGTCATCGGCATCCAATTATTATTATTATTATTATTCTCAGCAATATTATGTGTCGCGTTGTGTCCGGTTCAAGCCCACAATTATTTATGATGATACCGCGCAGAGTAAGAGCAGCCTATCCTCACATCAACATCGTTGTCTCACCGACGCGTACACGATGCACGCGAAACGGTGATTTATTCACGTGGCTTTCGCGCGGGATGATATGGTCATATCTGTTGTTTTTGTTTTCAACCCTCCGCCCCCCCTTACCTCCCCGTACTTAGATACTTTCGCACAGATCAGAGATCACCCCGCCGCCATCGCCTGGTCCTCTCTTTCTCTTAATCGCAAATGCAAAAATCCCCCCTCACACAATATATCAAATCAGCGTAACCACGAACGGGCCGTGGGCTGTTGGGCGGCTCGTGGACGCTCGTTGATCTGACGTTCGAAAACTCGGGGCAAAGGGACCACGAGAGGGAGAGCCAGAGAGAGAGAGAGCGAGTCATTTTTTACTTACCGTGAAACCGCATCTAGGTGATTGATTACTAGTCATAGATAGGGTAATTTATTTACCTATAACCACATGCACACATAGACACAAACACACACACAACGCAATGCATGGCTTGTAATGATTTGCATGCGCCGCCAGGTAAATGGCTAAGGTTTAAGCGGAGGAGGCGGCGGCAAGGCGTATCGTAGAAACTATGGCCCACAGCACACGTTCCGCACATGATATATGATTAAGGATCGACAAACATATCTGGTTGTCTGTTTGTCTGTCTGTATATGTGCAGGTAGATACGTATGTAGGTCTGCATCTATATAAAGGTGCTCGTATGTTTGTACACACGCATGTCTATGTGCAGCATGATCGGACTAACTAGACTGATTAGAGGTGTCGCCAACATAAAGCGGCGAGTAATCTTCCTAAAACCCCATTAAGATGGTTATATATATATATATATATATATCATTTGTGATGTAAGAACATGTGCACAGCCCCATAAATAAATATTAACTAGGAACTAAAGTTCCAAATTGTTGAAAAAATAAATATATATAGATATATAGATAAAGGGAGGTCCTGAAGGGAGAAACCACAACAATATAACGATAACCACAAAGGATCATAAAGAGAAAACGCGTGAGCGACAGAAATAATGGTTGCACCTAGACGATTAAATTTATTAACGAGTTTCGCATTAGCTGCGGGCTGGGTTGGAGAACATCTTAGACTTGGAGAGAATCCCGAGAGCTCCGAAGAGTTGGAGCGCTGCAAAAGGTGTGTAGCGGGCCACGCGGATGTCGCGGACACCCCATGGGCTACTGACGTGCTAGTGGAACGAGGAGGTTTCGGTAGCATACAGGCGCTGCATCTGGGCCGGGAGGAAATCTACCAAGGCAAGGCTTGATTTTAATATCCTAACTTAAAAGAAAGCCTTATAATCATCTCGAAACGGATTAACTTATATTGATCACTCTGCCTTGTTCACTCGTGAATTAAAGTTAAAGAATCAATCATACAGTCCCACTTGCGCATTTTTTTCAAAAGAGCACGGCCACTTCTTGCCGACGTATTACGGGTTTGGCAAGGGTCAATATGTCCTCTCAACTATGGAGCAGGTGGTTACTAAGGCCGAGGCTCTGCGCCAATCCCCATTCTAGAACTCCTCCTGTTGAATCCAGCATACGATGACGTCTCAATGCTTAGATGGCCTACTAAGCCTACTGAGCTGCTGGCGTACGCAAACAACCTCGCGGTGGTCGCCCAGGCTCGTCCACCCCAACAATTGCAATAAAGGCTCAGGATGCCCTAAAGGGGTTGTAGGCTGGATGAGCGGAGTCGATCTAAAACTGGCGCCGAACAAAATTGAAGGCACACTCACAATCGGGCCAAGGAAGTATCCTCTCGTTAAGTTAATCCTAGGTGCCCAGGACATCAAGCCCATCTACACAGTTGGTTATATGGGAACGTACAGGTGACTACGAGGCACACCTCGCATACCTCTGGCAGCAAAAAATACTAGGGGCTCGTACAATGTAGTCCGGCTGTTATGATGTCGGTGGCCGAGTCCATAGTTACATGCGCAACCCTGAGGTAAAGCATTCAGCACAGAGGCTACACTTGTTCTGGCTAGCACAATCTTACGAGACTTTAAAGCCGATGAGCGGCGCCGCTTCGGAGAAGCGGCGACCTTTCTCCTTCTCTCAACAAAGGGAGAGAAAAGGAGAGAAATACGATCCTACACATTTGACAGGCTGAATAGAACCTCATTCCGCACGGAGCGTCCGGGTACCGGGTAAAGACGTTAACTTCAGATATCAGGGCATGAGTGGAAGCGTCTGGCGGTGAGCGGACGTTCTACGTACTCAGGATCCCATGGAACACGGCAATTTTCAGTTCTACCTATTAAAAGTAGGGAAAGTTGAAAGCAAACACTGCCAAAGCCAAACCGAAAGCACGCCTGGACACACGGTTCTGGGATGCTCCGGCATGGGCATCCTAGCGTGCGGGCCTACCAAACGAGGGCACACCTAAAACGCTGATACAGTTTATTATCACGTTACATGACGACGAGACCTGTATTGCTCGTACTATTGTGAACACCCGGCGCTAAGAAGATAGATATATAAACCGCTTTTGCATTACGGGGCCCGCGGGCCGTCCCGAGACATCTAGGATCTTAAGCTACTTTCCCCACTCGATCGTTTAAAGTTTTAATTACGCAGTTTCCGATCGAATGCGGAGATGAAGACATGACTGGCTTTTAGTAGGTTGGAGCGCCTTATTACCGGCCCGCACTTATAGACGAATTTTCTGCAGTAGTGACCGTGCGTGAGTACAATTTGCCAGTAAAACCTTAATGCAAGAAAAAAAAACATAAAAAACAAAATGAGTAACGGACGAACGTTGCACGGTGTCACGCCTTATCACGATCGGTGTATTGCGGTCATCATGCCATTGCCCAAGGCAGCAGCAGCCGTTTAGTAAGACGATAGTGGAACAACTGTCTTGTTACGACGTATCGAACGATATATTAATTCATTCAATTTAGATTCCAGTTCAAAATAGATGTGCTCCGTAACGATAAACATTTTGCATGCTACAATTATTTAAATAAAATCGAAAAAGCTTATGCCAAACTGTACAAGTTCGGAGCAGGGCATCTGGTCGTCACTCAAAGAGCGTCTGGAGAGTGTTGGAGGTCATGAAAGAACGTTACATCGTTTCCGTGAAGAGGGTAGGGAAAAAGTATAGTCTTTTCAAAAAGCTTTAATGCAAATGTGCTTGTGATCTAAACAAAACGATATATCATCATAATTTGGTCCCTTATATTATAAGGGACTCACAAGACGCATTTTCTCTTCGCTTAACCTGACATTGTCGCATTGCCGCGCATAGATATGTGATACCTTGTGCGTAATTTGCCGAAATTTTCAATCGGCATAGTAGGTATCTTCATATTCTGTTCTCGAACCTTAAAAAGTGTTAAGGCCAACATTATCAAGTTCACAATATTTAATTGCGTCACCTATGGATGCGGCTACACAATTAAAATCACATGCACGCGTTTACTTAGCCTCGAAAACGGCATTTGTTTTTGTGAATATTAAACATATACGCAATAGATGCCTTTATTCAAGAAATATTACCACCCAACTAGCAATTCCAAACACCTAAATAGCTGGCGCCAACTGACCTGTGTGCGGGTCGGTATCCATGCGGGCCAACCTCGTCGCATGCGGGCCGCAAAATGTATACCGACGCTCATCGCAAAGGTTGTGAAATCTAGTCCAATGGGCACAGTTTGTAACGGAACCCATGGACGGCGAACTGCACAAAGAGCGGTTCCATCTGTACATTGTCCACCATTGCCGGCGTATTCAACAGAACGCTTCTGGTACATTTCTCATGCTCTGCTCAAATCCGCTACGAAACTACAGCATTTAGGACAGGTAAAACACATGCTTAGCATGCGAGGCTCAGCAGCGTTTCTTGCGAATTGGACTGCTTACCTCTGTAGAGCAAGTCATTGTGCTTCTGCTAACTATAGAGGGTCAGTGGCCTGTTGCTCGTTAGTTTGTTTTCTTTGCCGTTCGCCCTGAATGCGAACATCAGGATGTTGGCGTGTTTTGTTGCGTTCGGGTTTTACTGGCGGCTCTGCCGCGTTCACAAAAAGAATTCGTCCCGCGGCGGACGCATGCAGTTCTAAGAACTTTCTGGATATTGCTTTTTTAGTTTCTGAGTTTATGAGTGTTTACAAAGTTTACCAAAAACTTCCAAAAGCGGACATTCCACGTCTACGACGAATCTATTACAGTTAAACTGAAATTTAAATTAAAATTAAAAAGTTTAAAAACGTTTTTTTTAATCATTTGGCTGGTGGATACGGTGAATGCTCAAGTGTAATTCACTTTCACCACTATATGCAGTGCCTTATACAATAGTTCAGTTAAGGGCCAGACTTGAAGTCGAGAAGTGAAGGGGCTGCCCAGAAGCCGCGGCTACAGTGGTGCAGCGATTGCGTGGCGGACTACGGAATGGCTTCATTCGACACAAGGGTGTCCTCCTCAGCGAAGAGTATCGAGTCCACGAGTGGCAAGAACGACGGTCGGGCTCTTGGCTCCTGATTCACGGTCACTAAACCGCTGCCATGTTTCGGCCAGAGCAAGTTGGGACAAGACCTGGCCAGGAACTGAATGGGAACGAGTGGACACATTCTACTTTGCCGCTTCTCAAGGTGCTTAGCGGCATGCCCATTGAGAGGGTACTGGCCAGATAAGGTGCTGTGGGCGAGCAGGTGTTTGTCATGGAGTGCGTTCACTACGTCGGGGGGTCGTGTGTCAAACGCGTCCTACGCGTAGGCTATGTTTGCCGCGCTTTTTATATCCGATTTGCCCTGTTTGACTATGACGTGCCGGACGTGTCTGCTTCGAAGCCCTGTGGCGTTGGCTTGGGATCGGCGAATGCGGTAGTTTGAACCTTGGTCTAGCTTGGAATACTCGCAGGTTCGAACGCGTGCGATAGCCCACGCGAATGCTGACAGGTCCCACTAGTGGGCGCGTTTCGCTCGTAAAGGACTGCGGCATCTCGTGACACATGTCGCACATGGAGTACGAGGCCTAAGCGAGGTTTGAGTACAAGCTGACTCTCAGCGGTATATGGTTTTTCATCTATTCTCAATGAGTATCGCTCAAAGAAAATTCGAGCAGAAAACAGGAATCAAGCCGGCGATACCCCGATAAATAATAAGCATGACTAAAGCATCCTCAGGTCAGGCCGCCGCATTATATCAGTCACTATCAGCCACTCGTGAGCAATTATTGCATTAATAACTCTACGTTTATTCTTTGCCTGCATATATTTTTTGTACTAGTAGTTTTACTCTTGGTGTCGAAAAATCCCTGTCTACAAATAGGCCGAGATGGTGACTTTAAAGACAAAAAAAAAACATCTGTAAACTAAGACGACCGCAACTCGAAATGTTGCTCTATAGCATTATAATAGGTTTATAGGATTGCATACAAAACGTCGGATCTAGCCTGCATACCTAAAATAACTGCTTCTTTCTAAAATGTCCAGACTCATTGCGGTAAATGTTGCGCATGACACATATATTGCCAGTCATCTCTAATTATAATATTAATGATGATGGAACTTCGTTATCGATTTAAGCTTATCATTATAGGCGCGCAAAAGTTATATGTCATGAGTGGACTCAATAAATTCAAGATGTAAACAGAAGCAATATTGTTTTCTTTAGTCGTGTCACTAATTAAAAAAAATGACACTCGATCAGCAATTGTCTGAAAGTTTGTAATAACTGCATATAGGCATGTCAGGCTGAAAGACACATCATCTAGACAGATATGTCAAACAGCATCACAAGTGTCTTCCTATTAAAGGATCGAGTGTGAACAAACCACGACTTTGTGTTTAATTCTTTAGCGTTGCTGAAATAGGATGACGGCCTTTAAGGGACGTCTGTTTCCACGTGGTATCTAAGGCAATATTTTTTAATTTACTGAGATTAACTGCTGTTTAGAGCAGACCCGGTAAGAGAGAGAATTTTCAAAAATTACACAAGCTGTAGCTTATCAAAGGTCTTGAACTGACAGATCTCTTGTATTAGCATAGGCAGCACATTTGTAATTTTTATTTATCATTCATTCATATTATACGCAATACACTTGCATTACAAAGTTAGGTCAACCCCAGTAAACAGCTGCCTGAGGGCAGCGAGCCTAGCATTGCGGCCGCATTTCCACGTTGCGCTTCAATGGATATTCTCTGCAGCAGAAAACAAATTGTGATTTTTTGAACCGTGCATAGGCACTGGCAGGCATAAATGGCTTTGACACAGAGTACGTATGTACACATATACATAGTGCCTAAGCACGTCCGTACAAGAATACACACATACATATACATAGATTTTAAATAAAAAATACAAGTTTGCCTAAAGAAAATCTAAAAGCTAAATTCTTAGCTTCGAAAAAGGACACGAAACTACCTTTCAATATAATCCTAACCGAGCTCAAGGGTTCCAATGCTAAACAGTTTTCCATTGAAAATCTGCAAGATATTCCTGAAGGATCGCTTCAAGATAAACTCAATAATCTCAATAGACATCTAGCAGGGATTGGAACTAAGATTACAAAATCCGGAGGGTCCAGTAGTTTTTTTTTTTTTTTTTTTTTTTTTTGTTCTGGGAGGTTTCGGTAATGCATGATGCACATGCGCCACTAGCAGCCTGCGTGACTAGTGTGAGACTCGCAAACCCACTAAACCCGGATTCCTCCCCACCCCCCCAGGCTCGGTATTACTTTGGCATTACATCGAAACCGTGGGAGAGGCGTCTCTGCCGTTCTCCTTCAATCAGCTCTATCCCTGACTATCATCCCGCATGTCTACCTGCGGTTGGATAGGGGGATGCCATTTTGTAATCCGTCCTGTGAGGGTGCGTCGAGACCATGAGGGCCTGGCTGCTCCCCACCCCCTCCCCCCTCCCTCGGCTCCTCGTCTCGACCACTCTCCCGAGAGACCCGCTCAAACCTCTCCCGCCTGGCCGTTTCCTTGGCTGTCTTGAGTGTCAAAACAGCGTCGAACAAGTTCGTCGCCTCCCTCCATGCCTCCGCCGAAGTCATCATATGGGAGACCACCTCCTTGATGGGTCGGCCCCTCACAGCGGTTGGTGCTGCGTCCCGTGCTTCCCTGAGAGCATCACACAGCAGAACAGTATGCTCTACGTTGTCCGTTTCTCCAGAGTCGCACAGTACGCAGGTATCGCTGATGGCCTTCTTGATCCTTGACAGGTAGCTCTGGAACTGGCCGTGTCCGGTCAGAACCTGAGTCGTCCAGTAGGAAAGCTCCCCGTGTCGGCGGTCATACCATGCCCTGAGGTCCGGTATCAGACTCTTGGTCCAGCTCCCTGTGGTCACACCTGGTCTTACCTGCGCCCATTCCTCATGCCAGGCCGATATGGTGGCACTCCTGGCCCTGGTGAGATCCAGACCTTCGTCTAGATACATTTTACTTCGTTCAGCCAGTAGGAGGTCCCATGGCAGCATTTTGGCTAGGACCAGGAGAGCTTCGGTCGAGACTGTTCGATACGCCCGGCTTACCCTGATTGCCAGCGTTCGTTGGGTCGACCTTAGTGCCCCCCTATTTTTCGCCGTCCGCATTGCCATGTCCCCCCAGACTGGGGCTGCGTATAGCGCCGTTGATTCGGCCACCGAGGCCAGGAGCCTTCTTTTCACCTCAGCCACCCCACCGACCCTAGGCATGATCCGCGCCAGGTTCAGGGTCCAGTAGTAAAACGCTTCTAACTGATCTTAACGGTTCAACAACAAAATTATCCTCCAAACGCCATCCTCAACTAAAGTGCTGCAAGCTACTAAGCTTCTAAATAACTCAGCAACTAAAGAAACTGATTTCTACGAATCTGGAAAAAGAAATTGCAGATGCCTTGGCGCCATTGTTTGAACATCTTTACAAATTTTCGTAGTTAGGGAAAGGCGAAGGTCTGAAGATGCAATGATTAAAGTTCGAAACTTTATTGGGGCAATAATAGAGAAGCAAAACAAATTTCTCTGGTCTTTCTTGAATTGCAGCATTGCATTCGATTGTGTGGACCGGCACAAGTGATCAAGCAAGGATGAATGCTGGCCCAAGGGTACCCTTGCTCTGGTAGATCTGCTCCCTACGAGAAAATTGGCATGAAAAGCTTTATGTGAGTGCCTGGCGGTCCGTCTCTTCGCAAACGATACAATAGAAATAAAGATGCTGACGCGAAGAGTGGCAGGCCTACTGGGGCTGCTTCTCTTACACTGTGGATGATCTAGAGAAGCAATAGACCTAGTGCTAGTTGATATGCTTATATAGGTAGACATCGCATTACACTATCTACGGAACTTCAGCGGAAGAACCTGCATATCGGTAGATGCGAGAGTTTAACCAGCTGGCAGTCGGCGGCGATTTCAATGCTTCATGAGGACACATTTCTAGTCAAGGATGACCAGAATGTGTGGCAAGTAAGGCAAAATAAAGGAACCGCGCAAGAAGGCTGACACTGAGCTACGTCTCCTTCACTTTTTTTTGCCTGCTGATTTTGTCGGCTATATTCGACTATGCACCGAAAGGCTATAGTTATGATGTATGTAGATGACAGAATGGTCGCTCATTACGACTTGGCTGCTAGAAAGCGCATTATTTTTCTGGCAACGAAGTACCTTGTCTTAATCGGGCTGGAGCTATGGAGACTAAAGCCGTAAAATGCAGAAATGAGGGTCGATACGTTGCCTAATACGTAATATATTGCGGCGGCCAACCCTTGGAAGTTGCCAACTCCTTCCGGTACGTGGGGTTTCGGCTCCATTATATTAAAGGGACGACCTTCACTGCGCACATCTGCGAGACAGTGCGCACAATGAGTAAAGGGACATTTTACTCAGGTAAAATTTGCTTAAAACGCACTGGTTGTGGAGATAATTCAGTCGAAGCTGAAGACGCTGCGTATAGTACCATTCGAGACCTTTGTCTCGGAATGTGGTAAATAAAGTTGAACCAGTACGACTGAAAGTTGAAAACCTGGATATTTTTAATGCCTCTCACCTCTAGTCTGGTTTTGCATGTGACAATCGCCACGTCTAGAGCAGATACATGGCGCATAGCTATTATACCCGATCTGTTCGAATACAAACTTCCATCTGCAATATGATTGAAATAAATGTGATGATTTAAGCAGCTAACGGTACTTACCTGACTCGATTTCTGGGCGACCCTACGACTTTAAATAGCACAAAAATGTAATTTAAGGACAAAGAGGGAACACCGTCATGGAACTAGAGATGCGTGGGGTTGTAAGCAGGCCTTCTAGCAGCTTCACTACGGATTTTAATAGGTTTAAATTTAGCAATCTCGAAAACCTGCTTACTAGCTGGGGGCAAAGGATAGGGCTACTATTTTTAATGGAGACCCCTGAGAGGTCCCAGCTTATACGCAGTAAATCTTGTTCATTTTTTAAAAGAAGGGTTTTTATTATAATGGTTATGTGGTTCTGCATGCATACGCAGACACCATCATTCTTCTATTGCTGTGAGCAAGAGACGATAGATATTGACAGATATTGTCTATACTGCCTATCGGGAATCTTTACGGCAGACCTCTTAATATATATATATATATATATATATATATATATGTATACATATATATATATATATATATATATATATATATGTATACATATATATATATATATATATATATATATATATATATATATGTATATATATATATATATATATATATATATATATATACAGGGTCTCCCAGAATTTGTTCAACAAACTTTGGGGTTTAGTACAACTTAACGAAAAAAATATTTTTTTCAATGGAACTAGGGACGAAAATGTCTTGAAGCGAGAGCAATATCACCAAAAGTTATTGTAGCAAGCTTTTTTATCCGGACATGTCTGTACTATTTTCTGCGATTGCGAGAGCTCCAATCGTCCTATCGACAAACCAATTATATCTGCGTGATTGGAGAGTTCTGCATCTATTGAATTGCGTTTTACGTTAGCTTAACGCATAACAAATGTTGTTGAAGATAATTCTCAAGAAATTAACTTTTTTGCAATTCTTATATTTTTATTTTTACGCTTAAATTAAACATTTTAAGAAGACATTTCCATTAGAAAACAATATTTTTTTGCTAAGGTATACTAGATTCCGAGGTTTGTTCGAGTTCTGAAAGACCCTGTATATATATATATATATATATATATATATACCGCGGTGTCGCCGGTTGGAACCCTGTTGTAGATCAAATTTTCGTTCAGCGATTCGCAAAGTGAATAGATGATGAACCATACGCTGAGAGATAGCGACCATCCAAAGCTACGAAGCTGCTGCTGTTACTGTTGGCATCTCCGTCATTTCCGTAGCCGCCATCATCGTAGACGATGTCGTTCACACTGCTGTACCAAGTGAAGTGCCCCTGTAGACAACGGCAGTAGTACGCAAGAATTGACGGCGACATAACTGCCATCATTGTTGCCTCGGTCACCATCATGGCAACAACAACAACAACAACAAAAACCACAACAGCGGCGGCAGAAGAACAACAGTAGTGACAACAACAGCAACAACGACAACAATAACAACAAAAACAACAACAACGGAGGTGGAAGAAGCAATAGCCACAACAGCAAACGACTAGCAAAAACGGTCGGTCTCTTTGCCATGTAAGTATCACATACGGGGTTCTGTTAATATTTGACAACTACAACAACGACAGCAGCAGCAGCAAAAATAAGCAAAATAACTACTACAAGTGCTATCACTACTACGAATACGACCTCTACTACCTCTACGACTAGTCTTTGCCAAGTCATTTCACCGCCGACAGCCCTCTCTGACTTCAGCCGCGTAGTTACAGTAGTAGCAAGCATTGAGCGGCAGGCCAACGCTACACAAGAAGCCGCATATAGTCTTCTGCCGAGGCTAGACAAGCGGCAGCTGCGGAATACACGCTACTAACGTTGCCCCCACTCCCCCGTCCGTGCCACTCGCCCGACTGACTGATTCACTGTCTGACCTCCCTCTTCATTTGCCACGTGCCCCCCCCCCCCCCCGCTCAAGTAACGTTTCATGTTGCTACGCACTACTCTCACGCTACCCCACCACTCTCACGCTACCCCACCACTCTCACGCTACCCCACCACTCTCACGCTACCCCACCACTCTCACGCGTCGTCGCGTTCTTGTCGTCGTGGTTGAACGGAGGTCATTGTTGCCACGACCACCGGGCGGGTCGGCAGTGTCGGGACGCTATCACATTATTTATTTAGCTTCTCACGCCGCCGCTTGTTGTTGTCATTGCGCCTGCCTACGCTGGCTTCTTCTAGATGTAGCCAGCCGCTTGCCCATATTGCTGTCCGGCCGGAGGACAACCCGCACGTATGCTGCTTCAACAGCCTGGGCTCGCCCTTATAGTTTTGGTCGGCTTTCCTTTCCTTTCTCTTCGACTTGTCTCTCCTACTATTCTCTTTCTTCTCCTAGTTGCTGTACGGCGGCGACAACCACACATGCGTTTCAAGTGGACTGGTGCTGTGGTTGTTGTTGTCGTCGTCGTCGTCGTTGTTGTTGTTGTTGTTGTTGTCGGTGTTGTTGTTGTTGTTGTTGTTGTTGTCGGTGTTGTTGTCGGTGTTGTTGTCGGTGTTGTTGTCGGTGTTGTCGGTGTTGTTGTCGGTGTTGTTGTTGCTGTTGTCGTTGTTGCTGTTGTTGTTGCTGTTGTCGTTGTTGCTGTTGTTGTTTCTCGACTCCCTGCTCATTGTCTACGGCAGCATTGACAGCTGAGATGACGACAGAGACAACATACGGACACTGGAGGAACGACACGTCAAGGCTTTCGCTTAACGACGCCAAAAGGAATCATCTATCCCCACTTTCTCTCTCCCGCTTAGCTTTATTCGCTTTCGCGAGCGGTTTGTTTCTCGCCGTTTCACTTTTGCAGGCCCCCGGGATATCCCGAACAGGTTTACGACGTGGCCAGACGCCCGTATAATACAAGCAACAGAGCTTGATTGTAATGTAACTGCTATTGCTGCTGCTGCTGCTACTGCTTTCACTACGACATAGCAAATCAAAGGCGAAGAAGCCACAAATGGTGACGGTTCTCATGACGGTTTTCTCTGTCTCTCTCTCTCTTTCTTTCCCCTGCCTGTGGGCCTGTTTCCTGGTCTTTCCTTTCACCACAAGCCTCGAGCCTTCCGCAGGCACCCCTCTCCCCGCGCATCATCTCTGTACCCCTCTAAGAGAACGTCCTGGAAAGTGGTATGGAAATGGTGGTGGTCGACATTAGAGTCATCAACGCCATGTCCGTGATGCGAATAGAGTGCGGTCCCTCCCCCCCCCGCATCCCCGGGCAGCACCACCTGCTCACACACACACACACACACATATATAGACACAGGGGTACTCACATGCACAAAGCTTCACGGCGTCCCTGCCCTGCAGTACGTAGGCTGTGCAAATTAAGCGGAATAATAGTGAGTTTAGTGCCTCATGCTAGCTGCTCTCTCCTACCCTCCCTATGTGTTTCTCTGTCTCTCTCGGTGGAGAGAGGGGAACATTTAGCTTTAACTTCTCTGTCTCTAGCATTGCTCATCATCGGGAGTATTGGCAACATCTTTGTCACCAACATTCAACGTGGCCGGCCAATCTGCCCTGATGTGGAGTCAAACCACTCGTCGTGGGATGTGGTGCGCCGTGCACAGTATTTTGGTGTTGTCATTGTCGAGCCTTATCTGCTGTCATGTTTGCCCTTGTTGTACAATACATACATATTTTCTTAGTTGCCAATGTTACGCCAGTTTGCTTTTGGGGGTTTTCAGACTCGCTTTCCCGGCATTAGCCCGACTGATCGTCTGAAGGCAGGACGCGCCTTGCTGTTAAATCTACCAGCGAGGATCGACCTTACAGACGTGGCAGCCCTGTTACGAAGGAAGATGGGCCAGATGATGAGGTCAAGCTGATTGCCAATATATATATATATATATATATAAACAAAAAAATATATATATGTATAACGCATTTCAGTCTAGCCTCACATACTCAGTCACACGTCACATGGTACTTATCTTGTGCTATTGTAGACTGTGGGACAATAGAACACCAAATATATTGGAAACGCGCCTGCATACACTTACTCACTCACTGTCAACCGCAAGCACGCCTAGATCCGCACACCTTCACACGCTTGAACACACCTCCGTACACACAAAGTATCACTCACCACGGAGTCGACGGTACGAACTGTTGAACGGCACTCGAGGCCGACGGGCCAGCGCGGCAATGCGCCGCTTCACTATTAGATTCGACGTCGTTTTCTATCGCAACGAGAAAAGGGCGCCGCATCGCCGCATCATAGAACCCGACATGATACAAAGTCTCTATGTCTTCGACTCGTCTCACCCCGTCGATACCGACCGATTTTCTGCATAATCGAAAGTATCACCATGATTAGCATCACCCGTGTCATAACCATCACCGCAGTAGTCGATAGCGGCTGGTCCGTTTTCGGTTAGCCCCTATCCTCCGAACCTGTCACTCCCAGTATCGATGACGACAAAAACGGGGCCTAACTCCCTCCCCCCCCCCCCCGGTTGTACCGATCGCCTCGAGGATGAGCAGCAATATCAGCGTCAACGACACGATCACCATTAACAACGCCTGCGACTATTACGAACACTATCATCATCACAGTACTTACCATGGCTATATGCATAACCAACATCATCACCATCTATTTGAACATGACCATCAACACCATCAACATATTCGCACACTTAAAGTCCTATACATACAGTCATCATCATTTGCGTCAGGTCGAAGCAGTGAAACTAGATACCCGCTTAGCTGTGTCCGAACACGAGAGGGCCCGAGAACAAAGCAGTCAACATGATGGGGTAAGGGGTAGTTGGAGTTTGAGGGAGAAAACAACAAGGTAACAAATACGGGACAGACGAGTCGATAGGAAAGAAGGAGAACTGGACCAAATGCGCGAAGAAGGAAATGGGCAATTTCTTTCACTATATATATATATATGTATATATATATATATATATATATATATATATATATATATATATATATATATAAAGAGAAGGAACAAACGCACTACTAATGTATCCTTACCTTCGACTCTGCGAAGGAGCAGCAGCAGTCAGAAGCTCACTCATCGTCCGCCCGCTACGTGGCGCAGCCCCGGTACCCCCAACAACTTCTCTTACAAAAGGCCACAATGACGACGGTGGCAGTCGCGTTGTCACTTCGGGATGCGTCCGAGAGCGCCTTGGCTGTTACGCGGAAGAGTCTAGGCTAGATTGAGGCGCCGTCATGGGGGTTGTCGTGGTCTGGGGGCGATGGGGAATAACGGGAACAACGGCGGACGCGGACACCAGTTTCCCTCTCGCCGCAGCAGAGCAAACAGGAGGCATGGGTGCATGAGCTCGGTAGGGCAGCTTTGACCATAAGCATCAGGGCACCATGACGGTAATGATGCTGGCAGCAGGCTTCGTCATCATATGACTTACGCTTTACACGATTACATCCATACAACTATTACTACTACTACTACATTAAACGGCCGCAGAACGACGGGTGGGAAAATGCGACAAGATAAAAGAGCTAGCTGGAAGCGAATCGCGAGGTGCGATGAGCGCATGCAAGGGGGAGAGAGGAAGATATGCGAATACAGAGAGGAGAAAGAAATAAAGGATGACGGAGAAAGATAGAGAGAATCAAATCTATGGCAAACTGGGAAAATACACTGGGCAAAGAAAGAAGGGTAAATGATGAGAGAATGGAAGAAAAGAAGAAGAGGAAGGACAGGAAACCGGCCGAGGCCGACAACGGCAAATGCGCGGGTGGGCGCCAATAGACGAGAAACATGTCAGTAGAAGTGAATACTTATACTACTACTACTACTACTACTACTACTACTACTACTACTACTAATAATAATAATAATAACTAAGTGATCGATCCGCTCGACATTGTTCGAGAATTAGATATCTATATTAGACATCAACTTGAGAGGAGAGCGGCTAATAGGATGCAAGTGAACATACCACGGCCGTTGGAGGACTGCGCAGCGCTGAAGTCCGGCGCTGAACCGACGATGAGACGAGATGATGGTACACGTTGATCATGAAAGACCATAGAGTGCGCGAGGCAACTGCGGCTGCTGTACGGCGAGAAGCTGGGGAGTAACAACAACAACAACAGCAGCAGCCGCACAATTATCATCATCGACAGCGGCGACGGGGAATCCCGCTGCTAGGACCGGCGCGGAGAAGGGGATTGGGAAGGCGATCCGGGACTTTGGCGGGTGAAACAACATAAAATTATAACGATTACCGCAATAATAGTATAGGCTCCCTTTTGCGTGTCTGGCGACCCACGCTGCTTACAGCGGAGCCGAACAGCGACGCCGCAGGAGGGGGGGGGGGGGGGGGGGGGAGGGGGCAACAATAATGAAGCAAGACTGAAAAGTTACACCCGGTGCGTTAGTTAGTGCGCCTGTACGCTTGTCGGCTGCAACGGAACCCCTGCGTAGAAATCCCCCGCTGCTGCAGCCTCCGTCGAAATCCCTCCTTGCTGCAGCTTCTCTCGAACTCCCTCCTTGCTGCAGCTTCTCTCGAAATCCCTCCTTGCTGCAGCCTCCGTCGAAATCCCTCCTTGCTGCAGCCACTCTCGAAATCCCTCGTTGCTGCAGTCTCTCTCTCGCTCCTTCCCCTGCGTTTGGCCCGTAACGCCCGCGGTGGCTCTTTTTCAATAGACGCACCGGCCCATCGGCCGTTGGCCCTAGTGCTATACATATATACAATGGTGGGGCTCTGCGATCACGATTGACGAAAGCTTGATGAAAGTTGGCCATCATGTTCCGTCCATGCGTCCGCCCAACTGCCGCACTACCACCAACCAGCACTACTACTACGACGACGACGGTTTAGTAAGATCAACGTCTCATCGTCTATCAGAAGCGAGAGGAAAACGAAGGGGCAAGCGGAAAATAGGAGGAACGAGGAAGAGCCATTCAGAGAGAGCGCGCGAGAGAAAGAGAGAGATGGAAAGTTTTATGATAGTGCTTATAGGCATATCATAAAATTTGCGAACGACTAAACTGTACTCTGTATGCAACTGTATGTCCATCGTCTGCGCTCGCGTAATGTAACGATCAAAGAAAATAGATGCACGTCTAATCTTCCCGAGGGACCTCTGATTGGATACACGTTGTTGGGCAAGGTTATTTATTCACTCTCGCGGCTCTTTTGATCGAAGTATCTGTTTAGATACTGTGCCGCTTACATCTGATGCCTTTGATAAAGCCGCAAGCTGGAGTTTTCTAATCGGATTGAACAAATGATAGCGTTAGGCGGGTTGAAGCCACGTTCAGCTACCAACGAATGAAAGTTACTTACTGCTTCAACTACTCGCCTGGGTTAGTAACGGGTGGGTTTGCGTCGTGCTTACAATAATCGTATTGTTAACAGGTGATATTAAAGCCAACAAAGTTTTTTAGTCTTCGGAAAGTACTTTAGTGAGATGCGGTAGTGTTCAAATGCACCCACCGCTATCGCGTTCCTGCCACTGGACATAAATGGACTTTCACCAGTAGAGGAATGTAGCAGCAACATAATCTACAATCAGGTCCAAGAGAAACAACCAGCAAAGGCGGACTGTCTTGTCAGCCTACGCTGGACTGTCTGTTGTTCACTACTGCCTTCGCAATGCCTTGTTCCGAACTGTGCGTAAGCCGTTGAAGCCGCCGCCACAACAAACAGTTTCTTGTCTTGACTAAATTGCTTTGCCCCAGTAAATCTTGACCAAATTGAGCATATATGGCCTGTTCTGGCCAGAAGAAGCCTATTGCGCAGAAGCCATGCTAGCTTCATGTATATTGCACTAGGAGTAGACTAATAACTTATGGCCTTAAGGTCTACTGCTAGTGATCTGTAATAACCATAGCGGGTACTTACTTTAAGTAGCTTCAAGCTTGCATTGCTTAGTTTGATGCCTTACTATAAGACTACTTAGATCGGCCAAGGTATGCAATTCTCTAGGAAGGAGGGACGCAAATACCGACGTTTACTGAAAGGGGTTTCGCGGTGATAACGGAAAGCGGATAATCTGACCAGAAGTGGCAAACTTGAAAAGTTAACTGGATCAATAACTGGACGTTGATCTACTGCGAGTAACGGTCGAACCTTAGAAAGCTCTTAATATAATGCAAGGCTGGCTTTGAATATTGGATACTCCGTATGCCTCAGGATCTCCACTAAACCATTTCTGAAAAATACTCCCCACCTATATGGCGAGCTGAGGATGTACTAAATACCACCTGCGCGTCAGACCAATAAAAAACACTCTGGACTTGCCAAGTGCCAACAGCTCGCGCACCTTTCCAACAACAAGTGTAACTACTGACATCATTATTATGCGTTTCTTGTTAGGTATATCCAGATCTTCAATTTGCTTTAACAAAACTAGTTTGGCTTTGGCAACGACCAAACCCACCGAACTTATACCTTAGACATCCGCGACTTCGGCGTAAATCACAGCAGCGTACGCTCTGTTCTCAGCCTAATATCTCCCTTCATCTCGAAACCCGCCAGGTCTTTTTCACTTCGAAAGCCATGCAAACCATCGCGGCGTTAACTCTGCATGTAACAACTCGCCGATCGGTCGCTTGGTCCGTTGAGCTTTCTGCAGTATGAACTTTAACTTCGTTGTAAACGGCGCAATTAACCTTGGGGATAGCACATCGGCGCGCAAGCACCAATGTGCTTTCGAGGTAATGCCATACAGTTGTGAACCTGTCGGGTGGTGGGGAGAATACTAGTTTTGGTGAATTAAAGTAAGTTCCATACTAAGTGCGGTGCTGCAGACGCCGCTAGTGCATAACGCATTTGCAAGACCTTAAAAAAAAACGCCTATGGGCATGCGTAGTGTGGGTTGTGCTGATGCCGCGAACTCCAATATTTCGTTCGACTAGAGACTGAGCGTATAGCCTCCTGGTTTCAACCCACGCCTAGCACTTTCTCGACGCATGCTGGACGTATCAGCGTGCCTTGCTGCGACGGCCTTGCACGGCTCCTCCTCTCCTGCTCATCGCCGAACTGTGCTTGCAACACCGGACAAATGGACTTGGATTTCTTCAGGATCATTTTCGCGTTACCAGGAATTTCAAACCCCTAGTGCAACATCCGCTCCGGCTACAGCACCTATTTCTTGACGTGAGCTCTAGTGACGGCGATGATGTTGTGCTTCTGTCCCTAACACCGAGCAAGTCATCCTATAAAGCGCTCTGTCTTCGAATTCTTTTTCATCTTCGAAGCATAACAGATATATTCCGTGCCTCGTCGCAATTTGTTCGCCAATTACCTCTAACTGCTTCCCTGACACTTTTTTTGTCTCTGTCGACACTAAATATGTTGGGTTTTAGATTGAGTCGACCCTGGTAGCGTGCGTTGGTGGACCACTCCAACTTCGATAGGAAATGCTCTGCCACGATCAACGGTTGCCGGACCGCCGGATCTTTCCGCAAGCTCGTCAATTCTCTGTCCGTTTCTATACTTGGCGACGGGACGGGTAAGTGGACCACTGTGATCTCTTCCACTACCCTCGCGGTAAGCGCGATTGGCTCACCCCTACGTGGCACCAAGTGCATCGGCAACCGCTTGACCTGCTAACGTCTGTTGCGACCGAAAACATGCAGGTAGGTGAATTAGCCGTAGCCAATAGGCTTTGCCTGCAGGGATTTAGCGAGACGGCGAGTAAAGGAAGTTCGCGGCGACCTAACAAAAGTCTTGCCACGAAACGTTCTCCGTCATCATTCGTAACATCCACATGTACCGTTGGCAACAACGGATGCATGTCCCACTTATAATAAAATATTATACGATATAGCGTGTGTATACGCATTACGAGTGCATGCGGACCCTTGGACAGCTTGCTTCCATGTTTCCTCACTGTTCTCCTCACATGTCCGAACCCAGTGTCCCACCACCAAACAGTTCCGGCACACCTTAGCCCCTGCTACTCGATAACGCGTCTCGTTCATCGACATCGCAGTCAAAGACCATCAACAAAAATCGGCCACCGCAAAACAGACAGCCGCCCGAATATTGTGTATTATTGCGTGGTGCGTGCACGACTATAAGACATATTGCCTCGTTGCTTGCTATTGCAATCGTTTCTATTACTACTATGGTTATTACCAGGCCGCAGTTTCATGTGCGCTAAGTATGATTGGCTCATGCCAGGCCACCTCGCGAGGCCTCCACCGTCCGCTTCCGATTACCCAGCCAGCTGCGCTGTGTAGTACCGCAAGAAGTACACCCGTCTGCCATCTCTCTGCGTTAATCGCCCTTTACTGTTGTTTCTCTCGAGGCGTTAATTCAGTCGTAAGAAAATGCATCAGCTTCTGATACTCTACGCCAAATGTATCTGATAACGCATCAGTAGCTCTCACACGCAATTTCGTGTGAGAGCTACTGATGCGTTTTCGGTTTCGCGAAGCGAACTCTAACCGTTGCGCCCCGGGCCGCCTCTACCGAGCTAATATATCGTACTAGCGGCTCTAGCGGTAAGGCACGCAAAACAATCGTATATAAACCACAGCACCGTAACATTTCTCATTAAACTGCATTGTCCGTATTGTTGCTGCCGAATTATTCATTTGGTCTAATAGTCCATAGTTAGTGGTATCTCGGCGACTGCCCTCGCTGCATCGCCCTCAGCTCGATCACGCAAGATCTTGTGTCATTTGGGCAAATTCTGTATTGACTTTTCTTCTTGTCAACAAAGCCTTCGAAATTCTTCCATGTGCACGGACGTACTGTGAAAAAGGTACTGAAGCTACTACTCCGGAGTAGTTGTTTAAAAATTCTTACGTCAGCTCGCATCTGGTACTCGCTTATGTTTGGGAGTACGAGGCTCTCACGCCTTACATTACAGCGCCATGCAACTCGTTTAACAAATTTGTCCTGCACCCGCTCGAGCAGATTACGTGAGGTAACTGTAGTAGATATAATTCCTGAATTTCTGACCGTAATAATGAGGTTGGATAACCAGGTGCTTGGAAGCAACCCGAAAGAACGAACTGGCACGTTGTCAGTCGACTTTTTTCACGGGTTTAAAGCCTATATATATATATATAATATATATATATTATATATACATACATACATACATATATATATATATATAATATATATATATATATATACATATATCTATATACGATACATATATATATATATACCGCTCGTATATATATATATATATACATATAATATATATTCGCAGCATGTAGTCTAGTCGCTTCAATACGATAAAGGCCTCGGTGAACATCAAACTCTAGGGTTGAACTAATTTCAACGGCTTCTTCGGTGGGCTCTGCTTTGTATGAGAGCATCGTGTTTTAGGGTAAGCCTAGCGTCAGTGCCTACCTGCCGCCAGTGCCCCAAGCAGCACTTGTGCTAACGAGGCATCGAGGCAGGGAGTTCCGTTAATTTAATTAATTAATCAGTTGGTTGACCTGTGTCTCTGGGTACACACAGCTGTGCCACGGGTTCGTTTTCGCTCCTCATTATCGGGTCTGGCCAGTAATAGCCTGCCGATCTGTAGTATCTATCGGTCTAATCAGATCTAGCAACATTGGCGAGCAACGACCGACCGAGAAACTCGTGCCAAGATTTCCAACCTGCCGGCGTCTGCAGGCCATCGTAAGCCACATGAAGGCAGTGCAAGCGTACTTAGAATGCGATGCTTCGTGATGGCGGCCAGGCTGTGATTATATGAAATATTTTCTAATAGTATTAGTTGGCCTGTAACGAATCTTGTCTATTTGCATAGGTCATAGTTTTTTTTCTCTGAACTGAGCTCACTGAACACGTCCGGCATACGCGGTTTGATAATGAAGTTAATAACGAACTTCATGATTAACTTCACCATAAAACAACTTCTGTCGCTGGCGACAACCTTTGTACGATGTCCAACTGTCCGAGCCGGAAGGCTCTTCAAAGGGTTGAACTCTGCAATACGATGGCAGCAATCAGCCACCTATAATACCTTGTACGTGACGGGTTACCGCTACATCAGTGAGTACGTGGTTTTATACGTCCGGATCCATTTTATGCCGGCCTTCGCTAGATGTGTGGTAAGACGTAGCAGATAATATAAAAAATGCAATTATTTGTCATTCAGAGGATAAGACACGCCTCGGCATGTCTAGGCAATGTGATGCTTGGACAATCACGTTATGACATGAGATGGAATCCTACAAAACAAGCTATCACTGTTTTTTTTTGCAATGACGCCTACTGGCCGCACGTCACGCAAACTAGCCACTTTAAAGGGTTCACTGGAAGCAATGTCTTCTGTACATTGCTCGAGTCTTGACTTAGACTTAATGTAGAAGAACTGCTTTATTGACTCAGTCAACTCTAGCTGGCGCCATTCACGTGTTTTGACATTGTCGAAAGTAGGAAATAATCGACCGTGGATAGCTATATAGGCAAGCACGCTCTATATTATATCCACTGCTGCTGGATATTTAAGACACTTCAATAGTTCTGTGTTCTATGGCGGAGTTCGAGGTGGGCTGAGGCAGTACGCAGAAACCTGAAATGGTCGTCCATATGGTTCGTAACGTTAGCGGGAGACCATGGGCAGGAATTCCTTAGCCATATTGATGCTACCAAAACGTAGCATTGGGGCAAACGTGTTCATCTGAGTGAATGGTTAAGCGTAATCAAATCGGGTTACTACTCTGTTGTGCCGTGTTCGTTCTTCTTGAAGCCATTATGAACCGTTTCAATGTCATGGCGCATCTCACGCGTGATTCGGGAGTGCAGACCGTCTCAGACTCACTAGAACCGTGATGTAGCATTTGCTACTGTTGCTGGTGTTAGTAACGCCGTGTTTACAAAAGAAAAAAATAACGAATCTACTGCAAAAGCTTATAGACAACTAGTTGTCCCACAAAGCACAAATACGTCGTCACAACTTTGACGACGAGCTTTTGCGGACAGCAATTAAATGCCTATACATAGAACCGTCATCACCTCTATAGTCGCCACCAGGTCACAGTCGCGTTTACAGTTGTTGTTACGATCACAGAGATCCAAAGCATGGCGATGATTTTTGTTAACTAGCAGAAAGATGGCAGACGACTTCACAATTATGAGACAATTCATTTATCCATCTCTAGTA
>QVRM01004803.1:0-311552 GCA_003439945.1 Dermanyssus gallinae
TTAGCCGTGGCTCGAAGGGTTCCAACATTTCTATTTGGTTGAGCGTTTGGTTTTCCGGGGATAGCGTTGTAGTTCACCGCCTTTTTTATTTGTAAATGAAACCCTGGAGTTGGAGCGCACCCTGGGAGTTTGGGATCGGCCAGAGTTGTCTCGCTTGGCCTGTCTTCCGCGATTGTTTGACAGGTCAGAGACGGACAGCTGTTAAATGCAACAGCTCTTTCTCGAGCTTATTGTTCGTGCACTGGTACGATTTGACCAACGTGCGCAGTGCACGTACTTCTTTCACCAAGTGTGCGCAAGGCAGTTTGTCGTCCACCGCACTTCCATGTGCGTCACCGTCGCCAAGAGGACATGCTGTCAACACTGTCCGCATCGTCATCGGCGGGCGGCTTACAGTTGTGGCATCTAAACTCAGCGAAGCTATCAGTACAATTAACGACATCAGAGTGGTAACTTGGGGTGCATTGAATATGGACTTGAAGTTCACACTGAGTGCAGCGAATTGTGTTTCTTGTGCCAACACGGAGGTCACAGTTCGGACACTTTCTGGGCTCATGAGTAGCTCTCTTCGAAGAACTGATGATGTCATCTTGTGATAGAGCTCGCTTCTGTCGCCTCTGGCCCATCTTCTTGGTGAGTTCACTAGATAAGTATCTGTCAAGTAGTTACTAGTCACTCAATGAATCGAACAGCAAGTTTACAGCACAAACAAGGCACAAAAACGCACTCCACAAGGAGAAAGTTCGGGGAGCGAGGTAGAAACGCGTCTAGTGTTTACATGATCAGACGTGCAGATGTGGTGGTAGATGGACCGACGGTTTCTGAATATTACTTTAACCTCTAATTTTATTTTAGAACTGCGTGGGCAGAGCGGAGTCGTGCGCACCAGAGTGGTAGTGTCTACCCAGTGTTTCCGTTTGGTGATGGCTTCGGCGAAGTCCTTAATGATGTTATTGTCTTGGCAGCTGTTGACTCGCCTATCGTGTCGCCTATTGCTAACCAAAAATATTGAATTACTAAGTCAATTTAGCTATCTCGAGGTAACCTTGATCTTCTTTTACAATTATCTTTTACAAAGCACATAGAGAACAAACGTGGAAAAGTAATATCGGCCATGACGCTACTCGAGGATCTTACACAGATTGATACTAAAACTGGAATTAAACTTTTTCAAGATAAAAATAGCTCCAATTATAACTTACGGCCTTCAGGCGATTGCACTAAACCTAACTATAGACAACATGAGAAACATAGATAAAACAAAAGCAAATTTTCTGAAGTTTATGCTCGGACTGCCGCAAAACGCATCGACAACCTTGGCACTGGAACGATTGCCAAGAGCGAAGCTTTGTGAAAGACTTTATCCTGGACAAATACGATTTCAGCGCGTTGGTCATAGGGCAACATCGGGACAGAAAAAAGCGTAATTTGAGATTTGCTATAAAGAGGTTCACCGACGGTTTTGCATTCACGACTGATCGTTGGAAGCACGGAATGCAAGCAGGAGTGCAAAACAGGCGCATGCTCTGTAGACTTACCTGGCATAGCTATCATCAATATATATATGCCTAAAAGGGTATTGCTTTGAAATAGAAGACTGTGTATGTAAATATTATGGCACGTGTAATATTGACCAATACCACATACTTCAATGCAAGGAAATAGAAGCTGGTTCACTGCATGCAGTAGTAAAATATGTTACTAGCCGACATGCATTTATGTAAATATCTACCAATTTCTAGTAAAATGACTTGTATATAAAAAACAAATTGTTCTGGATTACAAATGCGACAAAGATTATGTGCATGCGGCAGGGCGTCGCATTGCAGTACGAAATGCTCGACTATTTTACATTTGTAGCATTAAGGCTTTTTAGGAGGGGTTTCTGCAGACCACGTTTGATGTTTCACCATTTTTGGGCACACTACATTTAGCCACGCACAGATATAAGCATATTGTTCACCTTTGCCGGTCTCTACCATAGTGCATAGATCCGGGATATCAGAGTAGTTTTGTTTCCATGGTTGATAGTGATAGAGGCAGCTGTCGGTTTGTGCTCGTTTCCCCTGGCAGTGTCGAGACACCCTGTAGCATGATCCAATCTTTCAAGCGTTAGCTCAGGGAAAAATATTGCACTGGATTCGAGACTTCTGCGCAGGATAAGCATCCCGAGCCAACTTTTTTTCGCGGAAGGTCACAGAGCGAGTGTGCTATGGTCCTAAAAGTGAGCGATGATAGGTTACCTTCTTTGTCTTACGTCAGTATTCAAGCCAGTAAATGGACATGCAGACAAGGCTGACATCTTGACCTCTTCTTGTCAGCGCCCTGAACTCCTACGGTAGCTTGGTTGTGAATGGGAGCGAGTCAGCCCTTACGCACTAGCACTAGGAAATGATTTGCTAGTGCCCTCAACAGTTGGCTTTCGTAGGCAACAACAGAACCACCCTGAATTGAACCTGGTCAGCAGGAATGAGTTCCGCCTTTCTACAGGTGCGTCCTGGCTTTATTTTGTTAGGATAGCATCGGACTCTTTGTAACGAAACTTGCGAAGGATCCGTCTCATTGCTTTCGCTCTGTCTACCTATTTTGCTTATGCTTGTCTGCGACGGCATCGTTGCTAGTTCCTGTGGGGGGGACTAAGGCGGAGGCTCTTCTAGGGCAGGAAGTACCTGTGCCCGTCAGAACTTGGCTTGTGTGGAAGCGCAGTTCTCCTCCGGGGCCGACGAAGGGTGCACCAAATATTTTCGTTTAAGGATGGTCGCGGCAATCTCCATTATGATGTGCCAGCTCTGGTGTCGTGTAAGGGGTCCTGCACCTTTTGTTTAGCAAGAGTTCTCGGTCTGAGAGTCACGCCAGCTCCGCCTTGTCTGCGCTGAACGCCGCGCATGCTTTGAAGGCGTGTGTGTACTACTAAAACATTTTTTTTAAGGTGATTATCCTCCGTCCCCTACGGGATTGAAACCGTCGTGAGGCATAACGTCAATGCACCGAGGGCAGGACATGTTGATATATCTAGGGTTTCCCAAACAGTCCTTGTGGCAGCATGGACGCTGACTCTCTGCGGTATATGGTTTATCTTCTATTCTCAATAAGCACTGCTTATAGAAAATTCGGTTTTTTTAACCGTTCGGCCACGAAGTGTGTGTACTACTACTTTTCTAGTATTCGGGTTTTATTGATATAACCATTTCCAGCTGTATACTTTCGTTTTGCATCACCGGTGTGTACTACTAGTACTAGCGTTATTCTTCTGTTCTGCTGCTAATACTATTCTCACGAGGATTACTACAATATTGCCACGGCTAGCGATGTAGCCAACCCTGCTATTACATGTGCTAGTAGAGTTACGTTTACCTTAGGTAATGAAGACTCGAAGTCGATATGTTTGCCGTAGATATAATGGCAATGGGAAAAATGAGGATGTATACCACGTCGACAATGATGAGGATGATGACAAACAAGGCACCTATCTGCCTAATAGATCGCATATATCTATTGAACTATATGTTTTTCCACTTGCTAGGCGAGCACCATCATTATGTCTGACCCGGACTTTATATATATATATATATATATATATAAGAAAAATGCTGGTGTTCGCCTAGTTAGTAAAAAACAGATGTCTAAATAGATACATTGCTAGCTATTAGGTAGATAGGTGCGTCGTTTGTCATTATTCTCATTAACGTCGTGGTATATATCCCTATCTTCATTATTGCCATCATGTCTACGGCAAACACATCAATTTCGAGTCGTCATTACCTAAAAACAGACGTGACTCTGCTAGTAGATATTGTAGTAGGGTTAGCTACATCGTAAGTGATGCTAATATTGTAGTAGTAATCGCGAAAATAGCATTAGCGGCAGAAATAAACAATACCACTAGTATTAAAAGTCAAAATATTAGTTGGAATTCTCAACTCCAACCGCTCGGCCTCTGACATACCAACAACCTTAACAAACTAGAATTGTCGGCGCTTGTCTCCTATATATATATATATATATATATATATATATATATATATATATATATATATATACAGCTTTTTATTTGGGGCAGAAGTCAGACATAACGATACAAGGTAGCGGTGCTTCGAGGCTGTCTACGCTGAAAGTTTGTATGGCAGCTCGCAACGGATGCCATAATCTTGCTGTAAGGAGAGGCCTTGCTTGCCTGCTGTAGAAAGCAGACGGGCGACACAAGCAACAGTTAGGATAAACAGAGCAGGACACCACGACATTGTATTATTATGTGGTACCACATAAGGACACCAGACCATTGCATCATTACGTGGCACGTCTTTCCGGACTGGAAACAGAGCATCTTGCGGTCTGCATATATATGTATATTGCATGTATGCAAATATTAATAAGGGTGCATAGTAATGCACTATCTCTTTGTATTAAGACTTTTGTGCTCCCTGTTTTTCATATGATTATGGCCGAATATAATCCACCCCGGCAGTCACCTTGCCCAAATTGGCAACAATGAAAACCAATTTAAGAGTGGCCGGTCCAGGCCTTAAGCCCACGACCTCCTAACAGCAGTGCAATGGCTTTGCCACTAAGCCATCTTGCTCGGTATATATATATATATACATATATATATATATACGTATATTTTAATTCGTTTTATTTTCACACCATATAAAGAAAATAAATTTTACATAAATATATACATGTTAAAATACAAGGCGTGCCAATTAGATAAACCCACGACTTCCCAACTGCTTTATGGCTTTGACACTAAGCTATTTTGCTCGGTATTTATATATATATATATACGAGTATATATATATATATCGTTAAGGCCGTTTCATTTTCGCATATAGAGAAAAAGCAACTTTCATACCAAACAAATCCCCATTAGTGCAAATGTTTTCCGGATTCGTTTTGAGAGTGTTAGGCCAGGGTATGTGAAGCGGTACGCTTACATTAGCGAGAACAGTGCATCAACAGATCGACCATTTGATCTTCCTCGGTAGAGAAGATTGAAAGCAATACAATTCACATAAACGTAGATTGACTCCGAGGTAACTCCGGTAGCATATACAGGGTCTTCGAGAAAAATTTCGGCAGCGATATAAGGAAATGTAGAGCTTGTTTAATTAAATATTTTTGACAGTGGAACATGGTTTCTGAAAAGACTTTTTTTTTTAGTCAGGGTGATACTACTAAAATCGGTGACACTGTTGTTGTTGCCCGACATAAAAGCACAAAATGTGCAATTGCATGACAACCAGTACTCCTATCGAGAAATTAAGCACACCGTCGTGTTCGTGAGGAAATTAGTCTTTTTCTGAAGAACACATAACGCCAACCAAAATAATCTGACATGATCGCTTAGAGCAGAACGTTTTCTTTGCCGTTACCTTTGGCAAAACATTTTCTCCTAAAAAAAGTGTTTGTATACGCATATCCGGGAAATTGGTTTTCTTCTAAAATATCTAAAACGAATATAAAAAATGCACACTTAAAAGCATCATGACGTCAGTAAATATTTTGCACTGTTTGTAGTTTATCTCGAGCACACTTGAATCCAGCAAAATGTGTGTAGAGCTCCGCTTTTCGCAATATAACGTCCTTAAGAGCCAGTTAGCACGGCGGTTGTCCATTTGTGTTACCTTGGAAACATTCTCCCAATATTTCAGATCTGGCGTACTCCAAAGTGTAGTTTAGATGGTACGTTTTGAAGATGTATTCCTCCCACAGTGTAACTATGCTTCTGTTTTAGTGTCCTATATGCATGGCAATATATTTTCGATCGATTTGTTAAGGTCTAGACAAAAATCTCTCCGACCCATTTTAAAAGGGAGAAGAACGAACGAGCGTTCTTTGCCACCTGTGATTTTCCAATATTGTAGCAGGATGTGTTTATCGTAACTTTGAAGATCCTTTCTTGAAAAAAGCCTTCATTCGATTGCCTAGTTTGAGTCCCGCCTCATGTCTAGGGAACATATTGATGAGCTTTTGATGGGATATACTTTCGAACGCGGGCCAAAAGTCGAAGTATGTCACGTGTACACAGTCAGATTCATTGACTCAGAGTGTTTAACCATGCTGTGCCTCTAGAAGTTGGAGGGTGGTCTAGTGACCAGGCCTGTATGCAAATTATACCCGCGCTATCAGCGACTGGGCATGTGCATTATCATAGACGGCCTGACATATCATCTGTTCTAGAAGAAAAAAAAAATATATATATATATAGATATATATATATATATATATATTGTTACAATTGTGTTGAATAAACGTTTTTACTCATATCTCAGAGGAACTACAAGGAGGGACTCGTTACGTTTTGACGTAACGAGTCCCTCCTTGTAGTTCCTCTGAGATATGAGTTAACGGTCTACCATGTTTGCTTTTATTTATTATCGGCATGATTGAATTGGGCTTTACAAAAAATTGTTCTTTTTGTGTTTTTTACAAGCTTAGAAAAAACATTTTTGTAAGTACCGCACCGATGTTTTGCCTCGCGTGACATTATCTTAATAAGTATGTATATCGATCTTAAATACCGGGAAGATGTGCCGTTTTCAAATAACTCGGTACATGCATTTTGGAATAAAAGACAGGCGTAATTGCCCTATTTGTTGTTTGCATGCCTCTCTAATCTTTTAGCTTTACTTCTGGCTCTAAAAGGCGTCTATTTGTCTTTGTTCTTCACCAAATAAATAAACTTCAAAATGAATTAACTAGTGATCACTTATGTCGTTCAAATGAACAATGTCACAACTATAACCAAAGCGCGATATCTATAAGCAGCGAGTAAGTACTCACTGTTCGTAGAATATGTGATCAATGAGACTCCAACCTGCTTCGGTTAATCTTGTAGGTAGTTCTTCGTTTAGAAAAATTAAACCCTTAGTCGTTAATGTTTCACTATATATTCCTGTTATGTCATTATTTTCCAAAACACACAGGTATGCCCTCAACAAATAGGCAATTGGCTTCAAGATGGACTTGTGCAATAAACTTTGGTATCGAATTAATTGCAAATTAGTTCGGGCTTGAAACATCAGGCGATAGTGATCTATAAATTGCTACCACATGTGTTTTCTGGCTACAATTACTATTTTAACTAAGCAGCAGTCGCAATTAGTTATATCATCTATGATTGTTCCTCATGAGGGAATATTGCTTCTCACACTAGCACCTAAATAACCTAATAATTACATCAAATTTACATATAATAATAGTTACTCCAGCTACATGTGAAATTCTATGCCTGCCAGCTAAATGTCTGTAATTATATGAACACAATAGTGGCGTATGTTTATGTGCGTCACTGCATCTTCAAAGCCTCTTCTGAAGTAATTGAACTTGGCTCGTGTTTGGTATCTTTTCAGCATCATCAGTTTACTGGTTTACTGATCCAGCAGAACTTGTAGTTGAGTTGTACCTTCCTTTGCATGGCCAGCCAATGCAAACGTCTTAGTTTCTTCGAAAGCTGACTGAAGACCGACATCTTTGTATCGGCGCCCCAAGGCCAGACTCGACGTTGCCGTGAAACCCTAGTGCTTTGGCTTAATGACTTCACATTACCGAAGAAGTCATCTAGCAGGCGGAATCATCCATCATGGAATTCGGCTACGATGTCCTGCACTTCAATTCCGTTCATCGTTTTTGTTTCACTGTTTCGATGTGCCGCTAAAATGACTCCACCGGTCAGCTGACAGCTGGTCTAGGTGGTAATCCGTTGAAGAACCTCCTCAGCTGGTTTGGTTGGCTCAATGGGAAACTTAATGGCCTCCACGTTGATCTTCAGTTGATTTAGCTGAGATTTGTTGAACTTTTCCGTCACTTTTAGCGCGGGGTTTACACTTGATTATAGATTTCTTGCCAAAAAAGCTATATTTCCCGAAACCGAGGAACAGAGCAACATTCCTCACTCAGTGGTTGGATGCATTCTACGTTCATTGATATTACATGGTGGGAAAAAGAGCACTGCTATTCCAGTCTGAACGGCGGTACCGTCGGTTGGGCCGATGCCACGCTAAGCGATGTGAGTTCGAACACATCTGTTCGATTGCTCAATCAAGCATTTTGTTTACGTAGTCGCAATCGTCTTGTCTTCTTGCTCAAGTTTGCTAGCCATTACGTTCCTTCAACGACTGCCGCTGACACCGGCAATAGTAGCGACAATATTATCAACAACAACAGCAACGACAACCAACCATATAGGCTGATAGAACGCTAACCGAGTGACTGACTTCTTGCTTGTGGCGCCAAACAACGACGACACAAGACGAGATCATTCTTCTTGTTCGTCGTGTTCTTGTTTCTCCGATGCACCGACCCCGTAGAGGCACAACCCCTCTTCCTCGCCTCCGTTTTGTCTTATCCTCAACCCCCCACAGTCTGCTCTCGGTCTCTCGGCGACAACGACGAGTACGCGGGCGGCCACGTCTCTGATGTACAAGCTGCATTTTGCTCGCAAACTATATACGTACATACACACATACGGGCGGACTGAAAGCGTTTTCCATCAGCTTTGCCCGCTGTGACCAGCATCGTCTTCTTCGTCGCAGTGATGGCTGACTGGTACGAAGATGGCCGCGCTGATAGTGGTGTCCACGACGGCACGATTACCGCAACGTCCGCGGGGGCACTCGTGACACAAGACTGTGAGTTGTTTGTGACAGTAGAAGCCATACGTACGAGCTGTAGATGTCCCCGTTGCTGCGTCCTCCGCCGTGTCGCTGAGGCTGCTGCTGCTGCTACGACGTGACGCAGTCGCGGATTCGTTTGGAGGCTGGCGAGTGCCCAGTCCGTGGCGTTTCTGTGCCTGTGCCCGCTAGGCTTGTACGCTTCCCTATTGCAGTCTTCTCGTCTTTTTTTCCTCCTCTAACCTGCTGTTTCTCTTGCTCTTCGTCTAACTCCATTACTTCTCTCCTGCTATTCCTTCTTCAACCTTGTCTCGCCGCACTCCTCCCCCCTACCCCCCGCAGGACACGACTATGATGATGCCAACCAGCCGCCAGCGACCCCAACAACCAGAGGCGGCGTTGTGGCAACGGTGGGGTACGCACGCTACGCTTGGCCTGATAGGCAACATGATGAGTACCCCAGCCGCGTGGTCGCTATTCCAGACAACCATTCAGCCAATGGCTAGTACCCGCTACTCGCACTTTTGGTGTGCTCTAGTGCTGCAGCGTCCAACGCCCTTTGACGCTTTGGTTCTCGTTAGTAATTGACTCTTGATGCTGCTACTGTTGTCGCTACTGCCATGGTGACACCCATGAAACGACGACGACGACAGTAACAGCGACGTGCTATCACCAACGGGTGTGCGTCTGTCTTTTTGTGGGGAGCGGGGGGGGGGGGTATAGTGTATGTGGCAAGGATGGAGATGAAAACAACGACAACAGTTACGACGGCGGCCGCGACGGCAAATACAAGAAGAGCTTTCCTAAACTCGCCCGCACATGTCTCGTAACTAAGGAGAGAGAGAAACAAAGGGGTAACGATTCAACATGGGGGAGGGGAATAAGACAGGAAGGCTAGGGCAGGACAGGCTAGGGCAGGACAGGCGGGCCAACAACAGGCAGAGAGAAGAAAAATCACATAAACAATAGAGCAGGCATGAAAGGCTGGCAGGATGGGGGCTAGCTTTTAGCAGTAATCGAGGCGATTGAGACGCAGACAAGGCCGTAACGCCGAGTCCACTATGACTACCACTACAGCTGATGCTGTTAGCACCACAAAGACGGACGAGTCAAACGAGCGGACCTGGCCGCGACGTGGTGGTTCGCATTTGCGCCGGGATCTCTAAACGAGGAAGAATACTAGTGATCATGCCGCGTTCGTCTGCTCTGCATTGACGCCGTAGATGTGGTTGTAAAGGTAGTTGATGCGTGTGTGATGGCGTCAATAGCTTGCTAAGCGTCTCGGCCATATTCGCCACTCTTTGAAGTAGAATGTCCAGCGAGCTTGATTGATCGATAAGTATATTACTGATGCACTACAATGGTTGGTAAGCATGGTTTCTGATTATTTGTGTTCCTCTTAAACTTTATGGCAAAGGCCGCACTCCACAGTCATGGTTGCAGGCTTTTACTGGTTAGCTTAAGCGAGTTATGTAAGACAACATCGCTGCTATTACGTAAACAGGTAAGCCAATAATACAGATAATTACAGAAACGTAATTAATAGCCATGAAGGTTTGTTTTAACAATGCAAATAACAGATCCTTTTATAATCATAGGTTTTATAATTAGGACATGGAAATCGCAAAACGTGCGGTTCGTCAGAACGACGGAAACGATTACCAGTAAAGCCAATATTTCTCTCCTGTCAAAATATTGCTTCGTCAATGATGGATACAATAACTGGGTCTACATGAGCTAGAAAATATGGCATACGAAGAAGGCATTCTAGAATGACCACAATCAACATGGATTAATACTATGACCCTGTCAAACGCTTGAGTTTTCACTTCCTATAGGCAAAGGCGTTCTTTCTCACTTCGATCTAATTTTGTATGAAAATATAGTTTCACGAAAACCTAAGTCTTGGCAATGATTTCTGCTCTGTTCTGAAGAACCTTAGCGTTTGGTACTGTTATCATTCAAATTTTACTAAGTTTACGTTATCACTGACATTATGGCGCTATTGTAGTAAATCTATAAACTAGAATTAACTTAAAAATGCCCCGGTCAAAGCGTGGGTTTTATTTCGGATATCGGAATTGATCCAACGGATAGCCAAATAGCTTGCATAACTAAGGCCAAAGGCCAAAATAGCGTCACAGCGCTATGTCATAACTAAAAACGGCTTCCTCGAGTACCAGGTCAGTTGAGAAATCAGCCGCAAATGCGGTTGGGTAAACTACTAGCTGTTCTTCTATACTACTTCTAACGTCTGCAACTATTGCTGTGTCTTTGGGCGATTCAAACGCGTGCGTTACGCGCGCATATGAGGCCGCAAAAAAAATAGTGTACACCTTCTACCGTTTTTGCTCGTGATTTTTTATTCTCTATCAGCTAGCTACCCATATTGCTGGTGTTCATGCTTTACACTACAAATGCTGCCACTTCTATAGTCTCAGACTAGACAAGCGCCAAATAGTGACAGCCTTCGTACTCAAGACAACGCCTTTGCTAAACCAATGCTAAAACGGTATCCCCTATTCATATATTCGACTGCGAATGTCTGGAGGTAACGCAGGTCTTTTTTTGGCACTGCAGCCAGTCAGAAGGAGAACGGCTACAACGACCGGTCGTATTTAACACAGAAGTGAAGTGGGTACCTTAGACGCGGGTCGCTGTGATCCGCCGCTGTAGTTTACTCGCACGAGCTGCGTACGTCAGGATGGCGTGTCTTCTCACATCAGCAGAGTCCTTTGCGTCTCGTTCCGCAAGACGATGAGTTGGCTAGCGACTTGCACCGTGTCTGCTTGATGCAAAGATGAGATGGTGCGAAGAAAAAGAGGGTCAGCCAAGGAGACAAACGAGGGTACGAAAGAGATACTCCAAGAAGGAGTCGGTTAGCCCCGGGGCCTTTATTGTGCGTTACATCCGACGAGCCTGAACCAGGACAGCCTTATCCTACCTTTAAGGGCCGGTTTAGTCTCTGCAAACAGCACATGAGAGGGAGGTGCAACGCACACACAGGAGAAAAGCGCCATCTCGCGAGCTCTTTTTCTCGACCACTGGCGTTACTGCCGGTCAAGTCTTGTCTTGCTATACTTTACGCTCTGCCTCTCATCCTTAACAGTAGAAAGGGCATACTCGCGAGTCGACGCGTTCACCAGGCGAAGGACCATTTGTCAGGTAAGCGCATCAAAACATTGCTTGGGAAAACGATTTTTGTTCAGGGCTAACACTGCGCTATACGCTCTAAGCAAAGAGAGATGAAAGAGGTGTTTGCTTTTAATGTCTTTCAGCAAAAACAGTTATAAACGAGAGTTTTGTATATATATATATATATATATATATATATATATATATTATATGTATATATATATATATACAGGGTGTGACTGAACGAATTTTATAGCGATACATAAAATTGTAGAGCTCGTTAAAGCAAATATTTTTTCCAATGGAACATGTGCTCTGAGAAGTCTTGTTTCGGAGTTACAGTGAAATTACTACAATTTGTGACACTGGTGTTTTTGCCCGACATAGGGGCACAAAATGTGCTGTTGCGAGACAACAAGTCTTCCTAGACAGAAACTAAGCACACCGTCGTGTTCGTGATAAAATTCTGCTCAATCTGAAGAATATGCAAAGCCGGTCAGATGACGACGCGACATGGTCGCTTAGAAGAGAATTCGCCAAAAATAAAGTTCTTTATTAGCGTTCACGCCAAATACTTTAGAATCATAACCCTACGACCACCCACGTGTTCAAAGCTAACATATACAGCAAATGCGCATTTCATGACGATCATTTTGGTACCAAACGTATGGCAATGCGAGCTGTGGTTGCGGAGTAATTACGATTTTTCGGCGGGATGTCCAGATTAAGTGCATGAAAAATGACGCGCTGCGGCTGTCGCGCGACACGTCGGCGGTAGTGAACGTCGCCACACAGTCATTTTACATGCACTTAATCTGGACATCCCGCCGAAAAATCGTAATTACTCCGCAACCACAGCTCGCATTGCCATACGTTTGGTACCAAAATGATCGTCATGAAATGCGATATATGTTATTCGCTGTTGCTGTATATGTTAGCTTTGAACACGTGGGGGTCGTAGGGTTATGATTCTAAAGTATTTGGCGTGAACGCTAATAAAGAACTTTATTTTTGGCGAATTCTCTTCTAAGCGACCATGTCGCGTCTTCTGACCGGCTTTGCATATTCTTCAGATTGAGCAGAATTTTATCACGAACACGACGGTGTGCTTAGTTTCTCGCAACAGCACATTTTGTGCTCCTATGTCGGGCAAAAACACCAGTGTCACAAATTGTAGTAATTTCACTGTAACTCCGAAACAAGACTTCTCAGAGCACATGTTCCATTGGAAAAATATTTGCTTTAACGAGCTCTACAATTTTATGTATCGCTATAAAAGTCACACCCTGTATATATATATATATATATATATATATATATATATAAATATATATGTATATATATATATGTGTATGTCGTTTTTTGTTGTAGGTAAAATAATATATCGACTACGGTTACCAAAAAACGCAGTTTGTAGATGTATAAACAAAACCTCTTTCTATGCCATCATATTGCATATGTCGTTAGATATGCTGTGCACAGAACGGCTATCTAGGTGCAATCTTGTCGCAAGAAGCACACTAGCACGTTCACGATCCACAGCCAAACTGAAACCGGTAACCGATTGTGTAGCGTCTCTGATGTGAGAGAGAGCTCTTATTGCAAGCAAGAACATTTTGTTACTAATCAATAGCGCAATTATCTGTAGTAACGTATTAGTAAACATATATCCTGTAACATGCCGCCGCCGCTGTTGTTGTCTCAGTCTGTGTTATTTTCATCCGTTGTTCCTCTATATGGACGCAGTTTAATTCTGTTTTGCTTGAGACGTATTCCTTCCTGTTCTCAGGGTCAATAGTGCCTTGTCAATGTTTCAGTTCGCTCATTTCGCCTTAGCGATTACTCTTTTGCCCCATTAAATCATTCGCTTGGTCTTTCTGACGCCCAAATTTATCAAAAAAGTTCAATTCTGACTCCCCAATCTATCAAAGATGCGTTTACTTCTCAGCTAGAGAATGGCAGTCCGTTGTCCGAAACGACGCAAACCATTATGTTTTGCGTGCTCCACCATCTTGCCAATATCTTGACTTCGTTTGCTGCTGATATGGATCTGAGTGGCGGCGTGGTTTAAAGGACTAGTGCGCTAGTAATGGTTGTCATCTACCGGGGTGTCGCCGGTTCGATCCCTGTTGTTGGTCGATTTTTCGTTAAGCGATGCTCATTGAGAATAGATGATAAACCATACCGCTGAGAGTCAGCGGCCATGCTGCCACAAGGGCTATTGGGAAACCCTAGATATCTTAACATGTACGGCCCTCGGTGCATTGAAGATATACCTCAGGTTAAGTGCCAAGCCCGTAGGGGACGGAGGATAGTCTAGAATTAAAAACAACGCCCTTAAAAATGTTTTAATTCTATTTTATATGGATCTGAAGGACATCTTTTTCAATTTCGAAATCCTTTGTGAAGATGTCAACCAGCCAGTATATACACGTCGCTGTCGATTTGCAATAAATAAACGCCTACCGTATGCCACGGGTGCAGAGGCACCGACTCAGAGGTTTGCGCCGGTTGCTTCTTGTAGAGCTTTGACAGGCCATGCAGTTGTCAATCTGTCGTTCAACGCGATTGATCAAAATACGCTTTGCCGTGCAAGTCGGAGTACTATCTCTTTACCTTGATGGGTTGCGTGCAACGCAAGTAGCACTTCCTCCGATGCTCGATCGTCGATATCACTAAACGAGTTCCACGATGCACAAGCCCGTCCTCTTCCTGAAACTCCTGCCGCACATTTAAAAAATTCTGCGCCTCAGTTACCTAGCTGGATCTATGAAGCGACTAGCCCTTGTACTTTTTTCTTGCACTCATCGCTGGATCCGGTACCGTGGCGAGCTTCATTTTGGTGCTGCGATCGTCTGAGAGCGACGTGCAGAATCACACGGCGGCATCTTGCTGTTCCAGTTCCGGTGTGTCGACTTCTAATTTGGGTTGCGAGGATTGCGGCAGCGTGTCCGCGAAATAATTTTTTTTTCTGAAACGTACACGACTTTAAGCTCATACGGTAAAGGCCTAAGGTATAAGCACAGGCGACTGGTTTGTCTGCCTGTAGTAAGGCAGCACTAATTCCATGTGAGCTGAGGACAACGCCTCTGTTCGCATCAAAATGGGCTAATGTCAGTGACTTCCGAAGTTGTGCCTTAAGGTCCTTTGTCCATACAAATTTGATATTCGTACAGGTAATGGCACACAGCGCTGCGGTTCTGCTAGCCATATTAGGTCTGAACTTTGCCATATATGTGACCATTCCAAAAAATCGACGCAGAAATTCTTGTCGTGAGCCTCTTTATGCTTGCCAAAAACTACAAAGTCACCTATTAGGTTCACTACGCCGATAAAGTCCCCACAATATGTGTGCATGACGTTGGCAAAACATTCAAATGCACTCAAAAATCTCAATGGAGATCTTGTAAACTAAAAATATCTCTTTTTCGTGGAAAAATGTATATATCCTGATTATACTTTCTTCATCGGGAAATAACTGACAGAACGCAAATGAACCGTCGACAACAATGCAGTACTGAGCGCCTTCCAGTTAGGCTAAAAGCTCATCTACATGGGTAATATGGAGCTTTTTCGAATAACATACGAATCTACGGAACCCGTTATCACCCCTTGTTGTTGCATCTCACTTAATTTTTCTTTTATTTATAAATGAGCTACCTTCTTGACGAACCCTTTTCCTTGGGTGCATCTTCCTTTAGCTCAATGTGTTGCACCGCGTTAATCAGCGCAGTATCTTCTTTAAATACATCGGCATAGTCTCGAATCAGCTGTGACGCTTCAGATTTCAACGCGTCCACTACGGCATTTTGGCTCTGCTCCTGTGGGTGGGGAGGCAGCACTAATCTGACCATCTCCGCGTGTGCTGCACCAAGAATGAGTGGCGTTGTTGTGTTTATTACATATATTTCAATCATATGCTGTTGTGATAGACCCCGAATATTAATTTAAATTGTTGTAGGTTTCTACTTTCTCTAGTTTTGTTGACTGTATGCAATTAGCGATCTTGTTGTTGTGCCTATTTGTGGTTTGTTACGTAGTAACTTGCAACAGCGATATAGGAGAGACCTCCGCACCGTTATCAACCTTGAACTCGATCTTGTCGACTGCGTAACATTTCAGTGATTGCCACCATTTATGGGGATCATCAGCCAAATCCTGCTGCTGCGGTTGTTGTTGATACTTTAGCTGGACGGTACAATCTTTTTCTTTTTCTTGGACGTTGTAGACCGGCGTTTGCGAGGAGCATACCGACTTGAAATGCTCATTCCGATAGCAGCGGCTGCAGACGACATTGTGTCAACGGCACGCTCCATTCTGATGCGAGCGGCATCCTCTTCTACAGATCGGCTGCACGAATCGAATTAGCGTGGTCGCTCCTCTTCACTCACCGCGGTGGCCGACCTCTTGCTGTCGTGTTATAATACCTGTTGCTGTGGTTGCCATGAGGATCTGCCGGCACGGAGAGGTACTGTAAGTGTATCCACTGCGGGGTTGATTGGCGCCTGTTGGCTGTTCCATGACCTACTTAAAAAATTCCTTTCGGGGCTAACTCTCAGCCAAGATTTAACGTCCATAGGACTGCTTTTCGCATTGCTTCATAGACGGATCCCCATAAATACAAATGTGCAACGGTGGCGCTCGAACCCGCGCACCTATGTGTCTCCTCCGGTCGCGAGGCGCAGACGCATGCCAGCATGCCACCGGGCTCGACTGCGTGACCTACTTAAAGCGTTTTGGGTGCGCTGTGAACTTTGATGACGCTTTGCACATTGAGAGTGTCTTTCATTATGAGCATGCGTACTGTATTCATGATAACAGTCATTGTTGATCTGCCCACTAATCCGATTGTAAACAGCGCTGACGTTACTAATGGTGTACAGTTTTCGCATATTTCACACTCATTGGCCTTGAGTTGCAAGGGCAATACTCAACTCATCGAGCGTCATGCTGTCTTGCCGCAGCGTGACGAGCTAACGTAGGCTGTGTACTCCGTTCGTGTCCTTTGGCCTTTCTTATATGTATGAGTTTGGCTAGGGCACCGTATGTTGTGCTCTCATTAATTGCAGTTGGATCGGCCTCTTTAACTTGCTTTATTATATTAGTAAACACTGCTCAACGGCGTAGGCCAGAAACACATGTCTCTGGAACAGTGGCTTTTCTTTTCCAGCTCCGCGGCATTTGCATGCGCTTCAAATTGTAGTGCCTTATTAGTTAATAAAACTGCTACTGCTACTACTACTATTACTACTACAGCTAGTAGTCGTTTTATTAACCAAGGATTGGTATACACGGTTTTCATAGCTGCAGTCTTTTCAACAATCCGACGTCATTGTCTTTGTTTGATGAAACAGCGGGCCGATGTCGGCCAGTTTACTTCCCTAACCGGAGACAAGTGTCCTCCAAAAGCCGTCGTCTTCAGTGGAGATTGTACGTCCCCTCCGAGTCCTAAACGAGTAACGGTGACGACGCCAGTAATTATACTAACCTATTCAGGCTAGTGCGGTGGACGTTTAATGATCGCTTTAGAAAACTGGCATTGAGTTGACCAAATGCCTTTAAATTCGGTTTCGAGAGAGACCGGAGGGACGAAAGGACGTAGCCATCTTATTACATCACTTCTACGTCGTCATGTTATCTAGGCTATCTAGTAGCAAAAAACACGTTGGCGCATTCACAATCCGCAGTTTGACTGAAACCGGCAACCGATATGTAAAGCGTCCTCTGACGCAAGAAAGAGTCCTCATTGCGAGGGAGAACACTCTGCTACCAATCAATAGCGTGGTTGATTTTAGTACTTTATTTTAGCACCTTACTATAAAAGTCCCAATGCGCTGTATCAGATAAAAACAAGATATAACAATTAAGATTATTTATGAAAATAATACAATTTTTCCAACGTAAGGCAATGGTGTGGGCGCTCTTCTACGGCTTATTGCGGCCGCGCAATACATGCGACCATTCAACAGGTGTGCCGCATGCGATTCAAGGTGGATACTACGAGTAGGCCAATACAATATAGACATGCTTAATATGTTTTGTAAAAAGTAGGTATTCTAAACGAGGCAACAAAGTGAAAACGAAACGAAAAACGCCCACGACCTTTGTCCCTGTTCCGTGCGTACGATAATGTTGCATGCTACTCGGCCTATAGCTTTGACTTGTTCCACACCAAGCATGCATCAAACACCACCTGGTCTAACACCCACGGGGTCCGAGGGTAACGGCGTCTAGGCTACGTAGAAGCCAAATGCAGATTAGCATAGGTAATACTACCTAAAAGTCACCATTAAGTCAGACGCAGCCGTGAGTCGAATTCGAACGACGTGTGATGTGTTGTCGCGCGCTTCGTTTTTAGACTGGTTGGGGTTGCGTTACTGACTATTCTAGGCATCGTTTCTCCCTTAACATGCATGGGGGAGGGGTGGGGGGGGGGGAGAAATGCAATTCGACGCCCGCCACGTTTACTTGAGGTAGTGCGTGCAGGAAGGAGTGTGTGTATTGCAGCCAGCCCGCCGACCGCTCGCCGGAATGCGGCTTCGTTCTTGGCCTGGCGGCAAAGGATCTAGGGATTCATCATTTAAGAGCAAATTATCTATAGTTTGTGATTTCATTACAATGAATGACCTTAAACTTTGACTTGACTTGAATGAACCTACGCATGTACCCTAGTAGAACGGCTACCGTCTATTTACACCATGTTGGTATGCGAGTCACAATTGGCTAGGAGTAATGCTTACGCCCTAGTTGCGGCCGTCCGCTGTCGTTTGGTAAAGTTATGTATCAAACGCTATATATATATATATATATATATATATATATATATACATACGTATACTGGGTGTCATCGTTGAGCTTGATCATACCCTAGCGTTTTGTGACCAAAACGCTAGGGTATGATCAAGCTCGGTGAGAAAAGAATTTTTGCCAATGGAAAGCGGGATCGAAAATGCTTCGTATAGGAGTGAGGTAATTTTAAATGACTTTTATTGAATTGTGATTTTAAGAGTGGGGGTCCCGACATACATTTAAAAAAAAGCACAATTGTGAGAGAACGCATTTCTCAATTTAAAAAACCGGCGTATTTGGGAGAAATTTTTACATTTTTGAAATTATACCCGACCTTAGCTAGCGCAATGACTATTGTGATATTAAAAAGAGTTTGCAAAATTATAATTTTATTTTCGCATGTTTGAACTTTCATGCCCAGGTTCTTAATTTTTTTCCATTACGGGCGCACAACTAATACGTCCAGGCGAACATGCATCTTTAGTGAATCATTTTGGTACCAAATTGGTAAAGCTGACGACTGTGTTTGCAAAGTAACTCCAATCTCCCTATGGCCATATCGGGTGTGAGTGCATACATGCAGCTACTATGTTCACTTTCCTTGTCAGTTAAGTCACTCGTCAAACCCGTAAGAGCTCAGAAAAATATTTATTTTACTCAGATATTGCTCGAACGAATGCCGCCAGCCAATAAGCACATTCGACATCATTGGCAAAGCTCGCGTTGCACGCGTTCAAAGATTCAAGGCGTCTCCCGAATGATCCCACCAGCAGTAACTGTTCTGCCGATCAGATCCATAGTAGACTTAACGGGAGTTGCATAAACTAGATCTTTTAGGTGGTCCCAACGGAAAAAGTCAAGACTGGACTGATCGGGCAATCGCGGCGGCCAAGCTTGTAGACCGCCTCGGCCAATCCAGTGATTGGCGAAGGTCTCATCCAGATAATTCCGTACCGGAAGGAGCACCATCGTGCTGAAACAACATTCTCGACCGAATACTCTGTGGAATGTTTGCCAAGACTTTTCGCAGAGTTATGCTGAGAAACATGTAGTATGTTGGTCCATTTAATCTATCTGGAAGTATATGAGGTCCGAAAAGATAGTTGCCAGCCCAGACATTCACGGAGAAGCGACGCTGGTGTGCATGCGGGCGGGTCATGAGCGGGTTCTCCGTAGCCCACCAATGAGCATTGTGTACGTGGAACATACCATTTTGTGTGAAGGACGCTTCGTCCGTAAAAAGAACAAGAGCAGGAAATTTCACATCCGCCGCTGCTTGTTGCAGAAATCAGCAAGAGTAATGAGTGCGTGGCTGGTAATCAGAATTCCTTAAGGCATGAACTCGCTGCAACCGGTATGGATATAGCCCTGACTAATTTAGCACCTCGCGAACAGTGGCACGACACACACTGACACTTCTAGCCATATTACTTAATAGCCAGTAGTTGGGCTTCTCATTGCCCTCGGTCGTCCGGCTTCGTAACGACGGTCTTCAAATGATCCAGTTTCGCAGATCAAACGATGAAGTGTCAAAAACATTTTCCTGCCAGGTATCCATTGGTGTGGAAAACGCTCTGCATACTACCGGTGAGCAAGACTCGCGTTACCGTCTGTTTTACCATAAAATAGGCATTTGTAAATCGGCCCATCATGATGCACGGGGTAGAGACGCCTGCACTTTATAATGAAATTAATTGGGGAATGAAGACTTAGCTAAACGACTGCTACAACGCAAGGGACTTACGAACGATAAACCACAACACACGACGTGCGTCTAGCGCGTAGCACAGCTGGGCGAAGAATGGATGTTAGGCCATGCTTTGTCGGTCTATTTATTCACTCAAGGGACGCCTCAAGGGATGCATGTATATTGCGGTTTATCATAGAAGAACAACGTTATGTAATATATAAATTATAGTGATGCGTAGTGTACGCACACATGCGCCAAAATGAAGCTGCAAGGACAGGAACAAGCCTTATAGATTCGGTCATCAAGTGTTTTCCTCTGCTAAAGAAATTAAAACACTTTTCCACTAAATTAGACTAGTAATCTTGAGGGTTTTTTAATTTGGCGCTAACTAGAAGGTCAGGACCCCAAAACAGTCTCAGATATTTTGTTTGGTCTTTGTCTCTCAATTTGAGTACAGTGTGCATGCAAGTGCATGTGCAATATAATCAGTAGCAGTATGGGCTTGTGCGTCACGCAAACCAGTGTGATTCGGCACAAGGACGAGGCTACGAGTCGAGATGGGAATTCCAATTGCTTCTGGTAGACACGGTGGTGGCGATGTCGAACCACAAATGGGCCCATGTATTGCCGAAGAGCGCCGGAGTGGGACCAGTGACGAAGTGGCAAATTTGGAAACGTACAGGCAGATAGTACGAGTAAAGACAGCCAAAAGTTGTACACCACCTTTACGTAGCAACTCCGGCAATACTGGATGTATTGCCAGGTTCTACCATTACAACTAGTGTTTTTGCTTAGTGGAATGCATCTTGAGCAAGGGGAGAAGCCTCAACATTCGATAGCCGACTCCAATGCTACCGTAACAGTTAATGAGCATCTGTAAAGGTTGGTATTTTACGATGTCGTATTTGTTGTTGTGGTTGTTGTTGTTGTCGTCTTTGTTGTTGTTGTCGTTGTTGCTGGTGTTAGTGTTAATGTTGGTGCTGTTGTTGTGATCGTAAATGTCGTCGTCATTGTATTACATTAATGTTTGTCATTGTCAATGTGTGTTGCCTGCCACTTATTTTTTTCTATCTACTACTGTCGTTACTGTGGTTGTTATTGTTGTCGTTTATTCTTGAGCTTTCTGTTCTTAATATTGCTATTTACATTTGTTCGTCATTTGTGTTAAGTACTATGCGTCAAATTTCATAATAACTGCTCTTCCCCCCCCCCCCGAATTTCATAATACACTGTGTATATTCCCCCTCAACTGTCTACCGTTGCGCTCGGCCAGACTCTGTAAGTTTGCACTGTTGCACGATTGCTGTTCTAAGCTCGAGGTCGAGGCGAGACTGCAGTGGAAGATAGCTGGGAGACAACAAACTGTAAAAGACGGTACAGCAGCAAGTACTCGTATGTGGTCGCTCTGCCTGGCCACAGCCGTACGCAATGAGCTCAAAGCTCAGCGTGGCGCGCAACGTATCAGAATTAGTGAAATGTTTCGCGTCGTTGCTCATTTGCGCCAGTTTCAAGAAAACGACATTAAGACAACAATCGTGACCATAACACTAAAGTCGTGATGAGGACAATGCTACGGACCGGACGTGCTAATTACTTCTGTTTCCCGTATTCGCGGTTTGTAGCGGCAGCGAGCACAATACGTATGTTCGAATGGAAATGACAAGGAAAAACTTGGCCAAAATTGTAGGCGAGGGTTAGGGCGAGAGTATGAAAATAAAATGCGCACAATTCTGCGTTACAAATCCTGCGCAACGCTAGACGACGACTCAATGATAGCGCACTAGTGGTCTACTACTGCTCTACGGCATAATGATGCATACGCAGTTCCAACAGGGCTTTCAACTTCGACAACCGTTTGTGAAAGCTGTAACAAATATGACCACAGCAACTGCAGTCTCCAAATTCCTAAACGCGATGCCACCCACTGCGAATATTGTTTCGGGCGAGAGGTGTCTCTCATCGTCAGAAGGTTTGAAAAATAAAGTTGACAAACTGTCAAAAACTATTGCTGCGAGCCTCAATGGCGGCTCAAAAGCCCCACCCGGATCTACAGCGCAACCACCGCCTGTGCCTTATAATCACAACAACAGCCACGGCTGTAGCAGCAACAGTCAATAGACAATTTTAAATAACGCAATATAACAACCGTTGTCGTCACAAACACGTTGCACGCAACGTAACTCTTAGAAGATTCAATCTTCAGGGAAAAATAGCAACAAGAGTAGCTAACAACAACATACCTAACTCAAGATCTCCCACCACGTGACCGCATTCGTTCTCTAAGCGGAATTGCACTCTCACATTCAGACATCGATATTCGAGACTCCGTTGTACAAAATGCAGTAGCAGAAATCAAAAGGACAAAATTGGCTGGTCTTAATCAGGCTTTGTATAAAAAGCTACACATCCAATTAAATGAAGAAAGTTTCCACCACTTACTGGACCCGTGTGTGGCCAACGAAGGGAACACGGCCAAAAACCGTTCCGCGGTCAGCTGTTGTATTTAAGCGTGTTTTACAACAGCAGCCAGAGTCACAAGCCGCAGCATAAACAGGCAGGGCTGGATGGCGAGCGCTCCTGGACGGAGGAGTCCGTCAAAACGTTTCACCACAGTAGTGGCAGCGCCGCACATTAAAACAAAAACCAGCAGCAGCAGCAACGATCAGTTACGAGGGGATTGTATTACATGGAATATAGAGGGACTGCAAATTGATATGATATGGAACTCCCGGAGAGAGAGGACCTATTAAATGCTTCGACATCATTCTATTACCGAAACATTGGTTGCAGACTCTAGCAAAGTATGTCAGCCATATCATAAAGTTGATTGTCTGAGAAGCACTTAAGACTCAGATGCAGACCGAGGATCAACGGAAACAGCTATCGCGGCATGCACGTCGAATGGCCGATACTAGTAGGCAAAAAAAAACGTATGCTAGTTATTGAAATAAGAGATTCTTTGCATATGTTATACATATATACAGCCCACCAGACAAAGAAATATCAAATAAGTTATGAGGCATTAATAATTGCATGAAGCTGGACGGCATCCAGGCAAAGCACGCTTTACTCGCGACAGCAATTGCGATGTCTTAAAAAACAATTGCAGATCGTGAGAGTTCTCCGAAAGCATTCAAGGCTTCGGTTTTCAATTTGAAAGTGAGTACAAAAACATCACATACATTTAACATAACAAGACTGATCACATTATAAGTGCAGTGAAGTGTATGATAACGATCACACGTGCGTAACATTTGCTTGTCGAAAGAAAAAAGTCACATTTAGCTTGTTCTGTGGAAACGTCAAAACTGTTTAACCCAATAACGTAATCTCGCGCTCCATCGAATTCGATGAACCCAACGAGGCGGTGTTCATCAACTACCCACAGCCCGAGACATCGACGGTTGCGAAAACACATTTCGCTGGGCCATACATTTAGCTTCAGATAATAGAGCACTTGGCAAGAGTGGCGTTAGGTTCGCTCAGAAGGCATACGTTTGCGCCACGACCCCACTCTTTACTAAGGACGATCAAGTGCGCCTCTAAAAGTTTTCAGATGCTTATATGGGGCCTACAGGTATGCAAAGTGGTACCAACGGGGCATTCAAGAGCTTCCCAATGCTATTTTGGAACGCTCTCTGTAAACATTGCATGCGCTTCAGCCTATGTGGACATAAGCCCCAGATGGCTTCCTGTTCTTCAAAATGCAAACTGCATGGCACCTGGGATTTGCAATCCTTCCTTAGGTGCTCTATAGGGCCACACCCGTTGCAAATCAGTTTAGTTAGCAGTTGGCTGCAAAATGATACACGCTGTGACACTTAAAACATTGCATGGGTTCCAGGAGATAAGACGACTCCCTGTCGTTTCAATCCTAACCAAACCTCTGCCAGAAACTCTGCACCCGCGAATGTTAGATAAAACTTTTCGGTTGTCGATACGATATTTGTCAAAATCTTTAGTTTTTACCCTAATTGCTTCGGAAATCTTATAATGCTACAGAGCCAAGATTTTACCCTCCGATATCGAGGGATGCACACCAGAGATTTTACCCTTCGATATCGAGGAATGCACACCAGAGATTTTACTCTTTGCTCTGGATCGCCCTTCACTGATTCTCGCAGACATCTTTATGTTGGCTAACTCCTGAAGTGACAGTAGCGTGACTCTATCTTCCTCATCCTCAACCACGATTAGAAATTCCCTAATTTTTTAAAACGGTGTTCTTCCATGTTTCATTTGATGTGCTTAGCGATAAATTTGCATACATCATTGAAATTGAGCTCCAGAAAATGGTCGTTCGTTGAGAATATCACTGTGCCGTTCTTTTCCAGGACAGCCGCCGACGCACGAGCTCGCCTAGACCGGGTCATCGTGGCAAACTCCGATTCGTCCGGTTTTTCTTCACCGTCACGGCCGTTCTGGTTTGGCTCGCTAGTGACTCCCTTGGCCGCCGAGTGACCAACTGCCTACGAGATACGCATATATTTGCCTATAGTTTGAGCAATATAAGCGCCGTATCTATACCCGCTTATAGAGACGGCCGGCGCGCTTCCCGCATCCCGTCTTTGGACGGTAACCCAGACCGCCCGCATCGCTGATTAGTCTAACAACGTGTCCATCCGCCTCTCTGTCCATATGGACGCATGGTAAGCAGGTGTGTCACGTTGCACCATCTGCTCTTTTGTTGATGGGTGTTCGTTACACCGACACGGCACGGCTAGCTACTACTGGGTTGCGCCTCTTTACAAGGAAGGTGTCGTATGTTTACCATGCAGTCGCAGTCCAGACTGTAGTTCGGCTTCGATTGATATCTATGGTAATGGCATCCGGGAGAGATTGTGACGACGACGACGGTGTCGATAATGAGAGTGTCGCAATGATGACTGGTGATGGTGCAAAGGCTGTAGGTGATACTTAAATAAATCTAATGAAGAGAGAGAGAGAGAGAGCCAATAAGTTTATCCTGCTGATGGTGAGTGCTGATACGGCCGGTACTACGATGATAATGGTGACGATGACGGATGGGGAAGCTCCAATGGGGTTAACGGTGGAAGTAAGGATGCTAGTAGTTAGACGAAGTTGGAAAGTGATGATGATGGTGTTGAAACTGGGAAAAAAGATAAAGATTGATGACTATGATGGTGTTGAAAACGAGAGAGAGCTAAAAATAAAGCCACATAGGTAGTTGCAAAAAGTGAAGATAATGCAGGTGCAGATCGAGTGTCGATGATGACTGCCCAGGTAGACGCTGCTTCCAATTAATCAGTCTTGCTGCACACTAAACAAATTCACGCCAATCGAACTCTAAGGCCTTAAAGATGTCATGCTTACTGATGCCGTTTGAGAACAACTCAACAATACATCAAGATGTATGCCTACAAGGCCATTGCAAATACTGCGCAACACTGTATTGATGGACACTGTGTTTCGCAATGCTTTACACTTGACACATCAATCATCAGCAAAGCAATATGTTAGTCTTGGACGGACACTAATTTGTGAGTATATGCTGCCAATTTTATGGTACATAATTAATATAGTTATTTGCCTATGGCTGTTTCCATGTGTCGTAGACACAAACTACTACAATAATTAAACTTTAAATGTTTAATTCTAGAATAGAAAGTGCCTTCTGCTCACCAAATAAAGAGTGGGTGCAGGTTTGGATGTAGAGAAGTTGGATACAAAGTCGCCGTTTTGTTCAATTCTCTGGCTCCAGGCAAATATATTACTGATCATTTCAATTCTTGCAATACATTCGTAATAGATAATGCACGTAGAGACATTATTTATGGCTCCTGTAACTATTAATTTGCACATCAAAGAAGTGGTCAATACAATTTGGGCTTAGAAGCCGTTTGTTGTGGTCGTGTGTCGTTGTTTGTAAGTAGAATTGACAGCGACAGATTATTACCACCATCGGCTCAATATCACATCTTCTACAGAGCCTTTTTAAGAATATTTTTTGATTAGCCTCAATTATACATATGTGCTTGAAGAAATATTGACTCTAGACGGATAAGCAATTAAGCGTGTAAGTAACACAAATAATTTACACAGATTACAGGCATTATTAGTCATTAGCCAAATTATGTGACTGCTAAAAAACGAGTCGTTTGAAAAAGTCAAAACGGTTGATAAACGTTCCAGAAACTACTTGCTCGAGGATATCATTCCAACTCAATGAAGCGCCGGCGCGCGGTGCGAGTTCAGACTGAACTCAGATGTTATCTTCAGAAATGGATTCGTTGGTTGAGGCGAGCCCATCGCATTAGGTCTCGCTGGTGGCGAAAAACGAATGGAAAATCATATCTATGAAACCCCGTTGATTGAATTGAATATCTGATTACCGGTACAATTGTGGCTACCGAAACTATTTAGGAGAGCTCTAACGTATTCTAAAGCGTGCAACAAGATCTCTGCAATCGCCTAGAGTGCGTAATCACCAGCAATTACCCTTTGCAGCAGTTGCATAGACATTATGAACAGTGGTGTTTTTAATCTTTAATTTAAGCAGAAGGAGTCCTAGATGTACGCATGCACAGTATCAGTTACATTTTCACCATTGAATCTTAAGTACTGCAAACACAATTCGGTCCACTATCAATTCTAAAGATAACAATTTATTTATTTAATCAACATAGTATTAGGAACGTCTCTATTCCTACGGGATCTCAGGGAACCCTTCGGCGGAGGGAAGGGACCCTTCGACTGACGCCGCGTTTCCCCGCTGAAGCTCGATCGATACTCGCTGCAGTAGGAACTCTCCAGAACGAGGATCCCTTGTGACTGCGTTCAGTCTTTTTCCAAGCTCCTTGAAAAATTTTGACGTTTCTTCACCCATGGGTCCGTAAGTTTCTATGGCAATTGGCTGGACGATAAACTGCGGATTGAGTTCTCTGTATTTCGCTAACTTGCGGTCCTCCGCAAGACAAGCAGAAGCGCCAGCTTTCTGGCTTGTTCGAGCGACGTAGCTCCTGGCCAATGTACACGACACGGTAACGTCCCATACAAGTAGACGACCTCTTTCCCAAGGGGTTAGAGTTTTGCCGTCCGGTCGTAACCCACTATTGGCGCTGAGGCCTAGTGGCTCTTTCACAGCCGGCACCTGTGCACTATGCAGTGCACGACAGACGACGTCGTTTATTGCATAGTGTCGTGGGTGGCGGCCGGCGCTGTATCGGCACGATAGAGCGTGTACCCCTGTTGTTGTTACGGGGAACCGACACCGGTTGCAAAGATGAGCGGCACAGACCGACTCCCCCAGCCGCAGACCAGACACGATGCGGAGTGTGTTATTGTCCAGCATCGTACCTAGTTGCGGCGAGGGGAGGGCCTGAAGCCACTTGCCACTCATCGGATCGAAGCAAGCTCGTAGTCTGGCCTTGTCAGCCGTGGTTTGCGCCTGAGACAGGAGATAGGCCTGTTTTCGCTCTACGACAATGCGGTCGAGAGACTCTTGCGTTGGGGAAACCGGTAAAGCCTCCCACCGCGATTCAAATTCGTCCAGGCTCGTGCGCGAAGCCCGTTCAATCACCTCCGATGTACCTTCCGGGCCTATGGAAACAATTAGATGTTTAAAATCTGTGATCGAGCCCACGTAGCACGATAAGGCCAGATCCTTAGTTGTACGGACACCGAGGCCACCCGCGCTGATTGGCAGCGTAGCTTGGGCCCATGCGTTGTCTTCTAGGCGCACATTAAGTAAGCATTCGAGTGTCGTCCGGAAGAGTTCGTCGAGAACGTGGAGCAGGTCATCTCTCTTGTACGAGGGAGAACATCGTAAAAGATAAATTAAACGAGGCGTGGAAAGGCTTTGTCGTAGAAGATACAGGGCTGGGTGTGCGTCTAGATGTTTTAATCTACTGCACCACCGTTTCGCATCTGAGAGCCTCTTTTGGAGGGCACCCGCAACTGCTGCGTCAGTTAACGGTGCACCCAACAATTCAACGTTTTCCTCTGTTAGCCACTTGATATTGGGTAGTTTTGCTCGCACTGCGGCAGCAGTTTCCTCTCTGTCGTTGCGCGATAACACAAGGAGCTCACATTTTTTGTCGTTGAGCTTAAGGCCCGAGATCAATTCTAAAATATTTCTTGTAAAGCGGTCCCTCTTAAAATTATATTTTTACTGTAATGATAAATTTCTAAATGATTTAATCAAAATACTAAAAAATGGTACAGTATATTAATTTAAGCAAACCTTCCGAGAGAGTATTAATTTCCTTTTGCTAATGTCAGAGGCCTTTTAGGGCGAAGTATTTTTCCAAACGCGCCGGCACAATTAATTTCTATATCAAACAAGGCGAGCACTGCCGAGTATGCAAACGTATTGTAAATAAATAATAAATCATCACAATATTTGTATATATACACGGTATTACATATTAAACGACAACAGGTCCAATGGATAACTCAGGATTAACAACACCGCCTTATACCAGTATACATTACCAGTTTGGTAGATATATATATATATTTTTTTTTTGCGGGGGTGGATAATGCATTTACGCGCACCCGCCAAAGTTGTTGGCGGGTAGTGTGGGACTCAACACCGGCGGAGAGTATTGGACTCCAACCAATCCGCGTGTAATACCCACTAAAAACGACCTCCCCCCCCCCCCCGATTCGGCATTGTGTGGCACTACATCGAGGCCAGAAGGGGAAATTCTCGAACTTAACCGCGTCCTGCGCCTCCCTGTACTGTACCAGAGGGGTGAGACCGCGCGAGTCAGCCGCGCTCGTTGGATCTCCTCCAGGTGCTGTTTTCCTCCATCAACGCATCTGTACTTGAATCCCTCATTCCAGTCAGATTGGCTGGACATCATCCTCGGACAATGGAGAATGTCTTCTCACCAGCCCCTGCGTAGTTCGTACCGGTGCGGAAGTGGCGCACTGCCGAACAGTTGGCCACTGTGTGATCCACGTCATCCGGAACTCCGGATGTGCAGAGCACACAGGTATCCGTTGAGGATTTACCAATTCTGCACATATACTCGTGAAACTGGCCGTGCCCAGTAAAGATTTGTGTCATGTAGTAGGTTAGAGGACCCTGAACAGGGCCTTTATACCAGATATTGAGATTTGGGATTAACGACCGGGTCCACCGACCGCGGCTGTCTCCGGATGGGGGGTGGGCCCAGGCGACAGCCCAGTCATGTAGAGCCGTTTCTCCCGCCTTTGTCCAGGCGACGTCCCCGTCGAGGCGTCCTTCGCTGCGCTTAGTCGCCAGTAGATCCCATGGTAGCTAATGTGCGAGCACCAATAGAACGTCGAGCCCGGTGGCGTGGTGCAGTAGTCTGCGCCTTGTAACCGGAGGAGACACATAGGTGCGCGGGTTCGAGCCCTACCGTTGCACATTTGTATTTATTGGGCTCCGTCTATGCAGCAATGTAAAAAAACAGTTCCAGGTACATGAAATCTTGGCTAAGGTTCAGCCCGCAAATTTTTTTTACTAATAGAACATCCGTACTAACCGTTCTTTATCCCCTGCAGACCCGCATAGCCCTGGTCCTCTGGGCGGCTCGCAGGGCACTGCAATTGCGACTTGTACGCAACGCCATGTCCGCCCACACCAACGCTGCATACAATGCAGTAGACGACTGACGCCAGAATGCGGCGCCAAGATTCGCCCGCGCCTCCCTCACGTGGTAGAATACGAGATAGGCTTCTGGGACACCTGAGCGACTTTTTTGGTTATGTGCTGGATGTAAGTCCCCTCTCCCCCCGAGAACCCAGTATCAACACCCCGAAATAATTAGCAGTTTTTTGTATTCAGTATAGTATATATTACAATAATCAAATAAAGGTGATTTCGAAATTTGCGTTCCAGACATTTACTTCGGGCATATAGCCTATAAAGTTCTAATAAACAAATAGAGCCCAGGATCCAAAATGCTATCTTTTAGTTGCATGCTTATTTCCTAAACTCACTGAAAGTTAAAGCTTTTTGAGCAATTCCTGTTTACCGAGATCCAGAAAAAAATGCATAGTGTACTCCCATCGGTTTGGCTAGTGCGGGACCCTCAGACCCACTAAAAGCTTAGAGATTTTGAATTTACAAAAACGGGATGCTTGTTGTATGGCTTCAGTTTGTGTAGAAGGCCGCGTCATTGGCTTCGCCGGTAGCTGGCAATACATATGTGTCTATTTGACCTACTTTTACCTGAGTGTTCGTCATAGAGTCGAGAACCTACAATGACTTGTGGGAACTTGAGTTAGCTGGTACCTAGTTTCTGCATACTCGCATCGAAACCACCATCTGCGTGATTTGCTCAACTCTTTCCTATTTCGGTTGATACTCACTGCCATCCACACTTCTATGTCGCTCCCACACTAATATCATATAGATACAAGCAGATCCAGTAAATGACGTTAGAAGTAGGTGCTTATTTTCCGAGGTTCGTTTGGTCTTTTCGCTTGGCTACCTAGTTACACTCACGTGTTTGGCTTGCTTGGTAGCTCGAACCTACAAGCACTCACATGGTCACTCAGCTCCGAGCAATGTTTTCTCCTAATAAGCAAGAGCACTTCGTTATCTTGTGATGCCAACCTTAGACTGTGGGGCTCTATCCACATGTTCATCCGCTTCAGCGCTTCGTTTACCTGGTCCTCGAGCAGCTTCTCGTTCTTTACAGTAAAGAGGATTGCAAGCAACGCTTTTGCAGACATTCTGTAGTGGCTGATACTTTGTTTGTCTACGTCGAAGGCTAATAGACGCGAAAGCTATCTCGTATATTTTTCTTCTCTTCTGCCCTCAGACTTGATGCCCGCCTCCGTTTAAACCCTTAAACGCGTTTTTACGTCCGTAGATATTTTGTACTTGCCGTCCGAGAACGAAGTGTTTCCTCCTTCTCCTGCCGACAAGCGCCGGCTCCCTTGCATCATGCTAATGAGATAGATGGACGTGTAAGCAGAGACCGACATAACGACCTGGTCGGTTATACAGACAAGGTGCACTTTCATTTAGTACAATAAACGTGAACATCAAACGATTTAATCCGAATAATCACATTTAATTACACACCGTATTGGATACATTAGAATATATATATATATATATATATATATATATATATAACATAACTACGCACATGCAGTATAGACATGGTTTAAATGTCAATTTCAGTTGTGCTACGTTTCTGTGCTGTGTGCCGCCCGTACCCATACGAGGTAGCGTGCATATCACGACAGAGCTGAATTGGCAGGAATGTTTCTTGCTGAGCCTGCGCTGCCTTTTGCGGCCCTCCGCCGGGACGCTGCCAAACGATTAATAATATCCTGATTTTGATGATTGATGACCAAATCAATTTCGTTGGTATTGACATCTCGATCAGATCAGAACCAAGATGTTCGAAGTGCAGACGACGACGACAACGGCCACGGCCGGCAAGGTCAGGCAGCTGAGACAGCAAGAGACGGCATAGAGATGGATCTGATTCGTTGTTGTTTGCTAGCTAGTGGTGAGGTTCTGGACGTTCTAAAGAACACGCTGCCATCGCACAGTCATTGTTGTTCCTATTGTCGTTGTGGTTTTTATTCGCGATGTGGTCATTATTGTCGTCAGTGTTGTCGTTCTCGAATTGGTTGTTGTTGGTGGTGGTGCGACTAGATGAAGGCTCCATACGCCGCGCCACTTGTCTTTTGCTGCGACTCTTGCCTTTGGCCTGCTGGCTGCGTTTTATAGGCTCTCAACAATGCCTTCGGCGGTCAGCGGCAAACAACGGGATGGCAAAGGCAGCCCCGCATCGGCGACAAGGGTGGTGGTGGTAGTGGTACTGGAGGTAATAGTAAGAATGATGATGATGATGATAATGAAGGTGGTTGATGATGGTGATGATGATGATAATGAAGGTGGTTGATGATGGTGATAATGTTGATAAAGGTGGTTGATGATGGTGATAATGTTGATACAGACGGTTGATGATTATGACGATGATGATAATGATGATGATGATGATGATAAAGCCAGTTGATGATGGTGATGATGTTGATACAGGCGGCTGATGATGATAATAATGTCGGCTGCGTCCAGCTCTGCTAATTGGGACCTTTACTTCGCTTTCTGCCAGCTGTCCACTAGATTGGCGGAGCCTCCGGGGGCGACGGCAGTAGCAGCAGCAGCAGCTGTGGGGGCGGCGGAAAGCTGATGGAAGGATGGGGGGTAGCCGTCGAGTGTCACGGACAGAAAAGAAGTTGGCAAAGAGTTGTGCGAGGAGGAGGAGGCGGGGGGGGGGGGTCTCGGAGAGTTGGAGGGTAAGGGGTTGCAGCGGCTGCGGCAGTTAGGGTGTCGGTGGAGCATTGCAGCGGCTGCAGTTGCTACCACCACGATCGAGTGCTCGTGCTAAATGAAGGAAGGAAGGAAAGAATGAATGAATCGATCGATAAACGAGCCAGGCAGCCAGTTATCCAGCCAGGCAGCCAGCTAGCGAGCCTTAGTTCCTCAATGAATAGATGCAGGAACGAGGAGGAGGAGGAGGAGGATGAGGAGAAGGTGAAGGTGGTTGCGCTGATGGCGACGATGATGAACGTCGGCCCATGCAACCGAGTACGAGCAGTCCAACTGTCTTTCTGCCGCCTGTGTTCGTCTATGTGCCACCCTCCCTCCCAGTCTCTCTGTCTGTTGTCTGTCGGTCCGTCGGTCGGTCGGACAGTCAGTCACTTACTTAGCTATGGTTGGTCAGTGAATGGACACCCACAGCGTACACAGACTGTGTCTGCGACTCCGCACCTTCCCCCCCCCCCCCCCCCCCCCCGCCCCCCGCCGCCCGGATTTGTCCGACTCGCTGGCCAGCAGACAGGGTTGATTCGCGGGGTTATTTTGGCTTGCCTGTCCGCTGCTGTTGGTTGCCCCGCTTACGGAGGGACGACGACTGGATGGCTATGAAAGGCAGCATGACGACTGACAATTTACAGATCGACTTGCAGCCAGGTTGCAGGTCATCTCGTATATATATATATATATATATATATATATCGGTAATGTATATATATATATATTTTAATTGACCATTTTTTACCGACGGCAAAATGGTTTAAGTTTAGTAAATTCTCATTGAGATTAACGTTTCCATAATTACATAGTTTCAACATTGGTGACAATTAAGAGAAATTTTTTTGCAGAAAAGGCTATCGCCCGTGTAAGCCCGCTGAAGTTATACATACCTAATAACTTGAACGATCACCACGGTTTCATTCGCTCACGGGTGCGATACGAAGATGAAAAGCCAGCTTGGCTAAAACGGAAGCCGTTGCAGAAACTATAGTTGGTTGTTTTTGCCGTTGACGTCGTCGCCGTCATCATCATCATCATCTTCGTCGTTGAAGGTGGACAAACACCACTAAATAAAAATATAACGAAAGCCATAAACGGGAGAAACAAATGTAGGGAGATTTGGTAGCAAGAGAGTAAAAAAAAAGTCAGAGAGCGAGAAAGCGGCATAAATAAATATATATATATATATATAGAGAGAGCGTGCGCGTGGTGGACAAACCAGATATTGGAAAAGCTAGAAGAAAAGCGCCTACCGTAAGGTTAATGGAAACGCCAGAGAGAAAAATACGCCGGTTCCGTATGCGTGGCGGTCAATCTTCTCGGTCGGCGATTCGGCTGATTCGATGATGACGTGTATACAGAGACGACGGACCGATTCAGTAGCCAAGGCTTTACCCTCGATAGGGATGTCTGAACCTCTTGGAGCCTGTTCTTGACCGTTCCCTGTCGTTCTCATAGCTCAGCGTAGAGGAAACGTTTGTGACTGTTGCCTGTCGCACGCAGACGTGCTCTACGGTCCACAGTAGCAGAGGCTTTGAGTTAAACGTCGTAAAACGTATCAACGCAGTCAGTGGTTGCCCAAAAAAAAAATATAAAATAATTAAGACAAACATATATATAAAAGATTAAAGACAAAACTTATAATGCTTACTACTGACTTCTTTGATTGGCGACGTACACATAAGCCGATATAAATATATATATATATATTTACATATATATATATATATATATATATATATATATATATATATATATATATATATATATATATTTACTACAAATTAAATCACTGGTAAGCATGTTATGTCTTTAAACTTTCCATCACACTTGGTGGGTCTACATATCAGTTATATGGAGCATCAGTAATTCAAGTAACGCCTCAATAGACTAGGAACTGATTAACACATAAAACGCATGCGCATATATACACGGTGCTTCTACTAAGTTTTAGAATTGATTTTTGTATACGACTGTCTGACCGGCGCCTCTCTCTCTTTCTCTCCTCAACTAGCAATCAACAACCGAGATGTTAGCATTAGGTCTCAATACTATATTCTTAATACGGACCTTCTGCATAATATTATTGATAAGTTAGCCCTTAGAGAGAAGTGCATATTGATATACGATAAGCTAGCACTTATCGCAAGGGGGGCGCACTTTGGAGGACAGTTCGAGAAACGTGCTCGTAAAAGCTCTCTTGTATAGCATCCCGAAACCTTTCAAGCTGCAACCGACCAACAATATGGGGTTACGCTTTTCTTCATGTGCATTTTCTAGTATTTGTGCCGTGTGCATTTCAACAGAGCTGTATCAGACATTCTTGTAAAAATGTGCAACGGATAGCAATAAGGTTCTAAAGGAGTCTTTAGCAATGTGTTTGATATTGACTTTTCCTACCCCCCAAAAGTTAAAACCTAAAATAAAAGGTAAAAATCCATTCGACCTTGTTCCACACATCTGGCAGGACGCGACGCGCATTTTAAAGGCGATTTTAAAGTGGTGCTTCCCAGCTTCAATATTCCGCGTCACTGTAGTTCTGACGTGGTAATTTCTGTTCATCGGTGTGCTTATATTGTCCCGCGCAATTTTACGATGAAGATTGTACATTTTTCTCCTGGTGAACAATTGTTGCGGATCGCGTCCAAACGACAATATCTTGCAATACAGTCTAAAGCCGTTCTAAAATCAATAAATTGCGTGCTTGTGATTCAATTTTCATTGGAGTTGTGTTCTAGCACACATGAGGGGCCAAGACTTTTGTACACTGCATTGCATTAGTTGCACTCTCTGCTTATATGTATAACGATACTTTATGCTCGTATTATAAACCTATATTAATGTCGTTTTAATTTCTGTCTACATCGATCAACATCTGACACATCAATTGGATATCTAAGTACCCGTTTCTTGCAATTAATGTTGTCCGTTGGTAGCAGGAGTCACGATGCCTGTCGAAGAATCTGCTTGCTCGAAGAGCGGTTTAGGTGCTGTGGGTTAGGTTTCAACATTTGTTTTTTGACTATTTAATGTGACTTTACAGTGTTTCCGGAGGGAATCGACTTCATCTGGTTTACAACTGTCTCGGGTGTCATGTTGATAATACAACAGCTACTGCGCTTTCATTAGCCTAAAACAAGTGGATTTACTCGTAGTTCTCTCAATTTAAAGACATTTTTCTGTTATTCTTTGTTTAAAAGCGTAATTTCGATTATCGTAATTTAATCTATGACAATTCAGGTCACCGCCTCTATTATAAAACTTCTTGAACAAAAAAAAAACATTTCTTTAATGGTATTTGCACAGTGACTCATACACTCCCCAATCTCGTACGCACTATCCACATTGTTTGCTGGGCATGCATATTACTATACTCCGCGAATTCTCGTGTCAATTACCTAGACATACGCTGATGCAATTTTGTTCACTCCGTCGTTCGCACTGCTACAGTCAATTTTGGTCGGCCTTACATCTCGGGTTTAATAGCTAATCCATGAAATATTTTATGGTGGGGAGAGGTTTACTCCGTTTGGATCTGTTACGAAGCATCTATAAAATTGTTTTATGTTTTGTACAATTATTCTAGCAATCATGCCATGTCCTAGCATGCTAGATAAATATTATTCAATTGGCTCGCGTTCGATTTCGTGAAGAGCGGTCGTGCTGTTGATGTGCTCTTCTAAATTGGTTGCATTTAACAAGTTTGAGTGTCTCATCCACAGTGATTCTTAGCACAGTAATTGTCGGAGCTGCAGAGTTCTGAGCGCTGTGCATTGTAGGCCCTGAAGTGTTTCTATAGCTCAGGTCGTGCCTAGGAGTGATAATATCCATTAGCGCGCCGGGCTATTCGTGTTCGTTCTATTGACAGAAGTGCAGATCATCTTTGTTTACATGTGGCAACGATCGTGCGTGCGAGCCACACGCTAAGGTGTGCGTTGGTGGCAACGGAGCACACGGCCGAGGCGGTAGCGCAACGAGCTGCCAGCCCAACGGTCTCAGTTCGAAACCCGCAGCGAGCGTTTTTTTTTTTGTGGGAGCGTACTACAGTGCTTAAATATAATTCGGCCAACTATCAAGTCGGCTACTACGAGAACTTGCAGCAACATCAAAATGCCACCCGACGACTCGGAAAAGCAGCCGCCTCCGCCAACCCTGGACATAGCTAGCCTACGACAGTGTGCGTCTCCAGTGCCCAACGAACATCCAACAACGAGAACGACTGCAAACATCGGACCTACTGCGACGACGGACACGGATACACCATGTGAAACGAGTTCGGCATACCAACCAAGCGTTGGCGCCAAGCGAAAGAAGCCAGCTTCGCCGCCAGAAAGCGAGGCCGAAGCTCAGGAGGATTCACCAAATGATGGGTTTGTGACCGTCACATCAAGAAGGGAGAAAAAAACCCTCTCAAGAGAACAACGAAACTTAGAGAAACTTAAGGAAGATTTATCAACGGGTTCGGTGGGTGCGTTCAAAGTAGTCATTAAACGGAAAGAGACGCCGGAGTGCAATGAAGCAGAATTTCCCGAAGGTTCATTACTAACTATATATAAGCACATCTATGCCTTGTCGTCCAAGTCCAAGATATCCGGGGACAGAAAGTCGATCATAGTGTGGCTTCCCGATATAGAATCTACTCAGAAGCTCCTACCGGTAACGAAACTCGGAGACTTCTTGGTGTCAGCCCACTGCCCATCATTATCGACATTCAGGGCGACAATTCAAGGAGTTCCAACTTGCCTTACAGAGGAAGAAATTTTGAAGGAGCTAACACCGCTGGGTGTCGTCCATGTAAAACGACTTACGCGGCTTCACTCTGGGGCTAGGATCCCATTGGGCAAAGTAATTCTGTTGTTTACCCGACAACCACCCACTTCAATATTCTTGGGATTCCAGTCACACCATGTCGTGCTTGAACCCGACCAGCCTAGGCTTTGTTACAAATGCCTACGGCCAGGACATTTCGCGGAGCGTTGCACGCAACAGCAAGTCTGCAGAAAGTGCGGCAGTCAAGGCCACCTTGCCGCAAGCTGCACCAACCAGACACAGTGTGTCAACTGTCGGGGTGCCCACCCGTCTGGCTCGCCGTCCTGCCCCCGTCTGGCCTATCTCAGAGAAAGAAACAGATTGCTCCTTGAAGCCAGAACCCTGCAGCAGGTTCGGGTAACACACCCAACTGCGGAGATCACCAGCAGTCGAATAACCCCCACATCTGGATTAGACCAAGGCGGCGATTAACACGCACCCCGGCGCGTCGAACACCCAAATTCGCGCGGTCAAACCTGACCACGGCCGACGCTGTAACTCGTTTGTCGCAAGTCGTGTCAGGGGGCGGTTCTGACCTGTTAGGTCAACTTAGAGCCCTAGTGGTGGTTTTAGAACCCCTTCTGCAGCTACTACCAGTGTTGGAAAGTCTTAAACACATAATGCAATAATGGCGGAACATATCTCAAATAATATAGCCAGTGGCGAGTCAGGGTTGTCGACACAGTCAGAGCGAATAGCCTGTCCTTTCTGCAACGGGTTATACACAAGAAGAGGACTCACTAGACACATAACAGCCAAACACCCATCAAGTTCTAGTAATTTATCTCTACTTTCGCACATGCCAATCGATAATAACACACAGCAACCCGCCCGTATCATCGAAAATATTCAGGGTGCAGCGAAGAGGTTGAGACTCTTAAGGATCGTCCCAAAAGCGGTTCGGAAACAGGTAGCGGAAGCTCTAACAAAGGTCCTATTGGAAGTTTCAGCCGATAATAACGACATTGCATGGGGTGCGCTCCTCTCCTTCGTGCCAGTGATTCTCCGCCTTTTTACGACTCGCAACGACGCACAATCGCTCTCCGTTATTATCCGTCACAATCTACGTGAATTCTCCAATGGGCTGCGCCTAGCCGAGATTTTACCCCCGGCCGCCGCGAGAACCCGTACGTTTACAAATGATCGTGTCCGCCAGATCATTCTCAAGCTATCGGAGGGTGACGTGTCAGGGGCCGCGAGACTGATCGGATCATCGGACGCGCTGGCTCCCAGCACAGATCACTTGACAGCTCTCCGCGATAAACACCCCCCGGCCCCGCCAAACTTAGATTGGCCAGCCTCCCCCGGCCTTCCACTCCCTTGTACCACGTCTGGAGAAGAAGTAACAGCCGCAGTCAAAAGTTTTTCACGGAGTGCCGCCGGAGGACTGGATTTTATCCGACCCAGATTGCTCATGGACCTACTTTCTCCAACCCTGGGAGACACAGCAAGCCGACTGGCGAGTGCACTGGCCAAAGTTGTTGACTTACTTTTGTGGGGCGCCCCCCCACCTCAACTACTGCCCATAATCTTTGGGGCAAGGCTTTTCGCCTTACAGAAGAAAGACGGGTCGGTAAGGCCGATTGCATGCTCCTCTACCTTGCGCAGGCTGGCTGCAAAAATTGCCTGTAATCGAACCAGGGAGACGATTCGCGAGGCGATAGGCCTACATCAGCTTGGGTTTGCCACACCAGCAGGGGCTGAGGCCGCTATTCACGCCACCCGAGCTTTTATTGATTCACGCACGCTCCCTGGGGTCCTTGTAAAACTGGATTTTAAAAACGCTTTTAACTCTCTAAGACGGGACTATCTCTTAAAGGCGGTCTTAAAGCATTGTCCCCAGTTATCGCATTACTTCAACCAGGCGTACCGTAACGCCTCCTGCTTGGTTCTCCCAGATGATGTCATAGCTTCGGCTACGGGACTGCAACAGGGTGATCCTTTGGCTCCCCTTTTATTTTGCCTAGGCATTAAAGACCTAGTCGACTCCCTCAACAGCCCGCTGAATGTTTGGTACCTTGATAATGGCGTGCTAGGAGGCAATGCGGACTTAGTTGCTGACGACGTTCGGCGCGTGCTTGATTTTCGTGCAAGCTCGGGTTTAGAACTAAACCCAGAGAAATGCGAGATTTATGTGACAGGCAGCAGCACACAGACTCCTGACCTTGACACTCTACAGACCTTATTGCCGGGATGTAAGGTAACACTTGACTGCGACCTGGAGCTGCTGGGAGTCCCGCTTCGACCGCAAGGGCTCACGCGCGCACTGGCAAAGTGGCAAAACAAGCTAAAGGACGTCGCCGACAACCTCGCCCCGCTTGGTGCCCACCGCGCCCTTTTCTTACTCCGATCTTCGTTTTCAGCTACCAGGGTCACCCATCTTCTCCGCGGAGCGAACCTAACAGAACAAGTAGAGGATCTGCGTGCATTGAACGAGTTGACTGTGAACAGCCTCGAGTCTCTTCTCAATCTATCGCTGGCACCTTCCGCTCGAAAGCAGGCTCAACTACCAATCTCGAAGGGGGGCCTGGGAATCCCGGATCCGCTCGTCTCGGCTGGGCCAGCGATAGTCTCTTCCCTCTTCCGGTCAGAGAGCAACGCCACCGCGCTATTAGACGAGGCCGGTATTGTTCAGTACAACGAACTCAAGGGACGCTTACATGAAGAACTAAAGACAGTATGCAGGGGCGTTCCGGATAACCCTTTGAGCCAGCGGGACTGGAGCGCGTTCTTATACGACGAAGCGTATTGCAGCTTACTCGCAGGTGCTGCCGACAACTCCACGAAGGCTCGCCTCCAAGCGGTCGCTGCCAAGGGATCCGGAGCTTGGTTGCATGCAGTTCCCAGCGCACCACTGGGCACTCTCCTGGACAATGAAACAACAAGAATTGCGACAGGTCTTCGTCTTGGCTGTGACCTCGTCACTCCTCATCAATGCAGATGCGGTCAACCTGTAGACGAATTAGCGCATCACGGTTTATCGTGCATCATAAGCGCCGGACGGCGGGCCAGACATGCCGGTATTAACGACACCTTCAGCCGAGCGCTTCGATCATGCGGATACCCCTGCATTCTAGAGCCCCAAGGTCTCTCCGCCGTAGATGGTAAGCGCCCAGATGGGATGACCCTTACCCCTTTCAGTAGGGGAAAGATGCTTGTTTGGGACGCCACAGTCACCGACTCATTAGCACCCTCAATGGTCGGTGGCGGGGCGGTCTCGGCAGGCTACGCTGGCAGTCTAGCCGAGACAAGAAAGCTTGCCAAATACGCTTCCATCGGGTACCCACATGAGTTTCAGCCGCTAGCATTTGAAACCCTGGGCGGCCCAGGCAACATCACCCGCAAACTTCTCCACAGAGTCGGCGAGCAGTTAAACCTGGCAACTGGTGATAAGCGATCTGCAGGTTTCTTGGGACAACGTCTCGATCTCGACGTTCAACGCGGGAATGCTGCGTCCGTCCGGGGCACACTACTAATGTGGTCTCAGCCCACTCTTTACGAGATTGAGTAACATTTACGGCGCACACGTTCTCGGGAGACAATTGTCGCTCCATTGGCATTATTAATAAATTCGATCTCCTAAATATATATATATATATATATATATATATATATATATATATATATATATAATGGGTGTTCAATTGGCTTTTGGTTGCTTAGAGGACTACTGCGAGATGTAACCTTATTTGGATTCAGCTGACATGGCAGTGTCTTCATTTTCATTATCATCATAATTATGTTTTTGCCTCTACGTTTGTTGCCTTGGCTCGGTCCTTCCGCTTTGGGCCATGCGGCGCCGTATACTCTAAATGGTCTAAACTGACCTCTAAATGGACGAAAGGGAGTGCCCTCTGGCCAAACACTATGACCGAGGAGTTCGTTATATATATATATATATATATATATGTATATATGTGTGTGCTTTTGTGCTATTGAATTGTTTATTCACCATGAATTGGTTGTATAGTGGATCACACTAGAGTGTGTTCAAAAGTGCCAACATGGTACATTAAAATTTACTATTTTAGCACGTTAGAAACTTATCTTAAAATTATACATAAAAACCCTTACTATACGTAGTATGTAGTCGGCTCACAAAGAGTGATTTTGATCCCGGTCTGTCCGGGACGTAATGTAATTGCGTCATTTCGTCATTTGTACAAGTTGACGTTGCGTCCTTTTGATAATACATCTGCCTTTGCGTCTGCTTGCTAGAGACGTTTTGGCCTTGTACGTCCACTATTTGGCGTATGCGTGTCGTTCTCGGGATATCCTTTTTTAAAGAACTTTCCAGGGTAGTTCCTAGACTACTCAATGATGATGCGTTGCACTGGTGTGTTTCAAACGTCACAGTATGTCTTTTTAGAGCTGGAAAATGCTTTTATGCACACCCTCCGATGCCAGTGGAGGCCCGAAAGAGTACAGACTCAAACTCACCTACCAACAAGATGCGAACATGTGACCGTAGTCGCATACAAAAATCTGAAACGCATTATTTGCAAGTCAAATTGTAAAACTGCGAGTAGCCGACGCAAGCTAGTGCAGAGTTTGAATATGGTCCGGTGTATAGCACCACGTTGCAGATAACGGCGATGTAGTCTGATCGGGCTGACTCATGTCTTTTGATGTGTTATATTTTGATTTTACATCAGCGTTCGAAGTTACTACTTGCGCTTCCTGTTAAGGTTTTGAGTAGGTGACAAATTGAGTCCACAAATACGTTAATTACGAGGTGATGACAAGGCCCTGCGTGCAAGACTAAATACGGATAGCCTACACGGCACGATATATATATATATATATATATATATATAGGTCCTACAACCACGTTTAAATATTAACCAGAAAACGACAGAAAGCATCAACAATTATTTACATGTTAAAAAGATGAAGTATGAACTTCACTTATTCTAAGAAACCGGTTGTTTCTTAGAAACCGGCGGTTCGTTGTTTTTTAGAAACCGGCTGTTTTTTAGAAACCGGCGGCTCGTTGTCTTTTAGAAACCGGCTGTTTCTTAGAAACAACGAGCCACCGGTGTCTAAGAAACAACGAGCCGCCGGTTTCTCAGAAACAACGAGCCGCCGGTTTTTTAGAAACAACGAGCCGCCGGTTTCTAAGATACAGCCGGTTTCTAAGAGTCCACGAGCCGCCGGTTTCTAAGAAACAACCGGTTTCTAAGAAATAACGAGCCGCCGGTTTCTAAGAAACAGGGACCGGCGGCTCGTTGTTTCTTAGAAACCGGTTTGTAAGGCTCGTTGTTTCTCAGAAACTGGCGACTTGTTGTTTCTTAGAAACCGGCTGTTTCGGTTTCTTAGAAACCGCCTTTTCATTGTTTTTTAGAAACCGGCTATTTCTTAGAAACCTGTGGCTCGTGGTTTCTTAGAAACCGGCGGTTCGTTGTTTTTCAGAAACCGGCGGTTCGTTGTCTCGGCAAAGCCGGCGAGAAACAGCCGGTTTCTAAGAAACAACGAGCTGCCGGTTTCTAAGAAACAACGGTTTCTAAGAAACAACAAACCGCCGGTTTCTAAGAAACAACCGGTTTCTAAGAAATAACGTTTTCTACGAAACAGCCGGTTTCTAAGAAACAACAAACCGCCGGTTTCTAAGAAACAACCGGTTTCTAAGAAATAACGTTTTCTAAGAAACAGCCGGTTTCTAAGGCTCGTTGTTTCTTGGAAACCGGTTGTTTCTTAGAAACCGGCTGTTTTTTAGAAACCGGTTGTTTCTTAGAAATCGGCTGTTGCTTAGAAACCGGCTGTTTTATAGAAACCGTCCGTTTCTTAGAAACCGGCTGTTTCTTAGAAACCGGCTGTTTCTTAGAAACCGACTGTTTCTTAGAAACTGGTTGTTTCTTAGAAACCGGCTGTTTCTTAGAAACCGGTTGTTTCTTAGAAACCGGTTGTTTCTTAGAAACCGGCTGTTTCTTAGAAACCGGCTGTTTCTTAGAAACCGGTGGTTTGTTGTTTCTTGGAAACCGGCGGTTCGTTGTTTCTTAGAAACCGGCGGTTTGTTGTTTCTTAGAAACCGGCTGTTTCTTAGAAACCGGCTGTTTCTTAGAAACCGGCGGTTTGTTGTTTCTTAGTACAACATAAAGAAGAAACAACGAGCCGCCGGTTTCTAAGAAACAACGAGCCGCTGGTTGCTAAGAAACAACAAGCCGCCGGCTTTTAAGAAACAACGAGCCGCCGGTTTTAAGAAACAACCGGTTTTTAAGAAACAACGAACCGCCGGTTTCTAAGAAACAACCGGTTTCTATAAAACAACGAGGTGCCGGTTTCTAAGAAACAGCTGGTTTCTAAGAAACAATAAGCTGCCGATTTCTAAGAAACAACAAGCCGCCGGTTTCTAAGAAACAGCCGGTTTCTGAGAAACAACGAGCCGCCGGTCTCTAAGAAACAACGAGCCGCCGGTTTCTAACAAACAACGAGTCGCCGGTTTTTAAGAAACAACCGATTTCTAAGAAACAACGAACCGCCGGTTTCTAAGAAACAGCCGGTTTCTAAGAAACAACGGGCCACCGGTTTCTAAGAAACAGCCGGTATCTAAGAAACAACGAGCCACTGGTTTTTAAGAAACAACGAGCCGCCGGTTTCTACGAAACAACGAAGCGCCGGTTTCTAAGAAACAGCCGGTTTCTAAAAAACAACGAGCCGCCGGTTTCTAAGAGACATCGAACCGCTAGTTTCTAAGAAACAACTCTATTTCTTAGAAACCTGTGGCTCGTGGTTTCTTAGAAACCTGTGGCTCGTGGTTTCTTAGAAACCTGTGGCTCGTGGTTTCTTAGAAACCGGCGGTTCGTTGTTTTTCAGAAACCGGCGGTTCGTTGTCTCGGCGAAGCCGGCGAGAAACAGCCGGTTTCTAAGAAACAACGAGCTGCCGGTTTCTAAGAAACAACGGTTTCTAAGAAACAACCGGTTTCTAAGAAATAACGTTTTCTAAGAAACAGCCGGTTTCTAAGAAACAACGAGCCTCCGGATTCTAAGAAACAGGAACCGGCAGCTTGTTGTTTATTAGAAACTGGTTTCTAAGGCTCGTTGTTTCTTGGAAACTGGTTGTTTCTTAGAAACCGGCTGTTTTTTAGAAACCGGTTGTTTCTTAGAAATCGGCTGTTGCTTAGAAATCGACTGTTTCTTAGAAACCGGCTGTTTCATAGAAACCGGATGTTTCTTAGAAACCGGATGTTTCTTAGAAACCGGCTGTTTCTTAGAAACCGGCTGTTTCTTAGAAACCGGCTGTTTCTTAGAAACCGACTGTTTCTTAGAAACTGGTTGTTTCTTAGAAACCGGCTGTTTCTTAGAAACCGGTTGTTTCTTAGAAACCGGCTGTTTCTTAGAAACCGGCTGTTTCTTAGAAACCGGCGGTTTGTTGTTTCTTAGAAACCGGCGGCTCGTTGTTTCTTAGAAACCGGCGGTTCGTTGTTTCTTGGTACAACATAAAGAAGAAACAACGAGCCGCCGGTTTCTAAGAAACAACGAGCCGCTGGTTTCTAAGAAACAACCGGTTCTAAGAAACATCGAAATGCCGGTTTCTAAGAAACAGCCGGTTTCTATGAAACAACGAGGTGCCGGTTTTTAAGAAACAGCCGGTTGCTAAGAAACAGTCGGTTTCTAAGAAACAACAAGCCGCCGGTTTCTAAGAAACAGCCGATTTCTGAGAAACAACGAGCCGCCGGTCTCTAAGAAACAACGAGCCGCCGGTTTCTAAGAAACAACGAGTCGCCGGTTTTTAAGAAACAGCCGGTTGCTAAGAAACAGTCGGTTTCTAAGAAACAATAAGCCGCCGGTTTCTAAGAAACAACAAGCCGCCGGTTTCTAAGAAACAGCCGATTTCTGAGAAACAACGAGCCGCCGGTCTCTAAGAAACAACGAGCCGCCGGTTTCTAAGAAACAACGAGTCGCCGGTTTTTAAGAAACAACCGGTTTCTAAGAAACAACGAACCGCCGGTTTCTAAGAAACAACGGGCCACCGGTTTCTAAGAAACAGCCGGTATCTAAGAAACAACGGGCCACCGGTTTCTAAGAAACAGCCGGTATCCTAGAAACAACGGGCCACCGGTTTCTAAGAAACAGCCGGTATCTAAGAAACAACGGACCGCCGGTTTCTTAGAAACAGCCGGTATCTAAGAAACAACGGGCCGCCGGTTTCTAAGAAACAGGAACCGGCGGCTCGTTGTTTCTTAGAAACCGGTTTCTAAGGCTCGTTGTTTCTTAGAAACCGGCGATTCGTTGTATCTTAGAAACCGGCTGTTTCTTAGAAACCGGTTTCTAAGGCTCGTTGTTTCTTAGAAACCGGCGATTCGTTGTATCTTAGAAACCGTCTGTTTCTTAGAAACCGGTTGTTTCTTAGAAACCGGCGGTTCGTTGTTTCTTAGAAACTGGCGGTTCGATGTCTTTTAGAAACCGGCGGCTCGTTGTTTCTTAGAAACCGGCGCTTCGTTGTTTCTTAGAAACCGGTAGCTCGTTGTTTCTTAGAAACCGGTTGTTTCTTAGAAACCGGCTATTCGTTGTTTCTTAGAAACCGGCGGTTCGTTGTTTCTTAAAAACCGGCTGCTCGTTGTTCCTTAGAAACCGACTGTTTCTTAGAAACCGGCTGTTTCTTAGAAACCGGCGGTTTGTTGTTTCTTAGAAACCGGCGGTTCGTTGTTTCTTAGAAACCGGCGGTTTGTTGTTTCTTAGAAACCGGCTGTTTCTTAGAAACCGGCGGTTCGTTGTTTCTTAGTACAACATAAAGAAGAAACAACAAGCCGCCGGTTTCTAAGAAACAACGAGCCGCTGGTTGCTAAGAGACAACAAGCCGCCGGCTTTTAAGAAACAACCGGTTTTTAAGAAACAACGAACCGCCGGTTTCTAAGAAACAACCGGTTTCTATAAAACAACAAGGTGCCGGTTTCTAAGAAACAGCTGGTTTCTAAGAAACAATAAGCCGCCGGTTTCTAAGAAACAACAAGCCGCCGGTTTCTGAGAAACAACGAGCCGCCGGTCTCTAAGAAACAACGAGCCGCCGGTTTCTAACAAACAACGAGTCGCCGGTTTCTAAGAAACAACGAACCGCCGGTTTCTAAGAAACAGCCGGTTTCTAAGAAACAACGGGCCACCGGTTTCTAAGAAACAGCCGGTATCTAAGAAACAACGAGCCACTGGTTTCTAAGAAACAACGAGCCGCCGGTTTCTACGAAACAACGAAGCGCCGGTTTCTAAGAAACAGCCGGTTTCTAAAAAACAACGAGCCGCCGGTTTCTAAGAGACATCGAACCGCTAGTTTCTAAGAAACAACTCTATTTCTTAGAAACCTGTGGCTCGTGGTTTCTTAGAAACCGGCGGTTCGTTGTTTTTCAGAAACCGGCATTTCGTTGTCTCGGCGAAGCCGGCGAGAAACAGCCGGTTTCTAAGAAACAACGAGCTGCCGGTTTCTAAGAAACAACGGTTTCTAAGAAACAACCGGTTTCTAAGAAATAACGTTTTCTAAGAAACAGCCGGTTTCTAAGAAACAACGAGCCTCCGGATTCTAAGAAACAGGAACCGGCAGCTCGTTGTTTCTTAGAAACTGGTTTCTAAGGCTCGTTGTTTCTTGGAAACCGGTTGTTTCTTAGAAACCGGCTGTTTTTTAGAAACCGGTTGTTTCTTAGAAATAGGCTGTTGCTTAGAAATCGACTGTTTCTTAGAAACCGGCTGTTTCATAGAAACCGGATGTTTCTTAGAAACCGGCTGTTTCTTAGAAACCGGCTGTTTCTTAGAAACCGGCTGTTTCTTAGAAACCGGCAGTTTCTTAGAAACCGGTTGTTTCTTAGAAACCGGCTGTTTCTTAGAAACCGGCTGTCTCTTAGAAACCGGCGGTTTGTTGTTTCTTAGAAACCGGCGGCTCATTGTTTCTTAGAAACCGGCGGTTCGTTGTTTCTTAGTACAACATAAAGAAGAAACAACGAGCCGCCGGTTTCTAAGAAACAACGAGCCGCTGGTTTCTAAGAAACAACCGGTTCTGAGAAACATCGAAATGCCGGTTTCTAAGAAACAACCGGTTTCTATGAAACAACGAGGTGCCGGTTTCTAAGAAACTGCCGGTTTCTAAGAAACAGTCGGTTTCTAAGAAACAATAAGCCGCCGGTTTCTAAGAAACAACAAGCCGCCGGTTTCTAAGAAACAGCCGATTTCTGAGAAACAACGAGCCGCCGGTCTCTAAGAAACAACGAGCCGCCGGTTTCTAAGAAACAACGAGTCGCCGGTTTATAAGAAACAACCGGTTTCTAAGAAACAACGAACCGCCGGTTTCTAAGAAACAACGAACCGCCGGTTTCTAAGAAACAACGGGCCACCGGTTTCTAAGAAACAGCCGGTATCTAAGTAACAACGGGCCACCGGTTTCTAAGAAACAGCCGGTATCTAAGAAACAACGGACCGCCGGTTTCTTAAAAACAGCCGGTATCTAAGAAACAACGGGCTTCCGGTTTCTAAGAAACAGGAACCGGCGGCTCGTTGTTTCTTAGAAACCGGTTTCTAAGGCTCGTTGTTTCTTAGAAACCGGCGATTCGTTGTATCTTAGAAACCGGCTGTTTCTTAGAAACCGGTTTCTAAGGCTCGTTGTTTCTTAGAAACCGGCGATTCGTTGTATCTTAGAAACCGGCTGTTTCTTAGAAACCGGTTTCTAAGGCTCGTTGTTTCTTAGAAACCGGCGATTTGTTGTATCTTAGAAACCGGCTGTTTCTTAGAAACCGGCGGTTCGTTGTTTCTTAGAAACTGGCGGTTCGATGTCTTTTAGAAACCGGCGATTCGTTATATCTTAGAAACCGGCTGTTTCTTAGAAACCGGTTTCTAAGGCTCGTTGTTTCTTAGAAACCGGCGATTCGTTGTATCTTAGAAACCGGCTGTTTCTTAGAAACCGGCGGTTCGTTGTTTCTTAGAAACTGGCGGTTCGATGTCTTTTAGAAACCGGCGGCTCCTTGTTTTTTAGAAACCGGCTGTTTCTTAGAAACCGGCGCTTCGTTGTTTCGTAGAAACCGGCGGCTTGTTGCTTCTTAGAAACCGGTGGCTCGTTGTTTCTTAGAAACCGGTTGTTTCTTAGAAACCGGCGGTTCGTTGTTTCTTAAAAACCGGCTGCTCGTTGTTCCTTAGAAACCGACTGTTTCTTAGAAACCGGCTGTTTTTTAAAAACCGACTGTTTCTAAGAAACAGTAAACCGGTTTTTAAGAAACAGCCGGTTTCTAAGAAAGAGCGAGTCGCCAATTTTTGTTTCTTAGAAACCGGCTGTTTCTAAAAAAACGGCGGTTCGTTGTTTCTTAGAAACCGGCGGTTCGTTGTTTCTTAGAAACCGGCGGTTCGTTGTTTCTTAGAAACCGGCGGTTCGTTGTTTCTTAGAAATCGGCGGTTCGTTGTTTTTCATAAACCGGCGACTCGTTGTTTGTTAGAAACCGGGGGTTCGTTGTTTGTTAGAAACCGGGGGTTCGTTGTTTGTTAGAAACCGGCGGTTCGTTGTTTTTTAAAAACCGGCGGTGTGTTGTTGCTTAGAAACCGGCGGTTCGTTGTTTTTTAGAAACCGGCGGCTCGTTGTTTCTTAAAAACCGGCGGCTCGTTGTTTCTTAGAAACCGGTTGTTTTTCATAAACCGGCGGCTCGTTGTTTCTTAAAAACCGGTGGCTCGTTGTTTCTTAGAAACCGGCGGCTCGTTGTTTCTTAGAAACCGGCGGTTCTTTGTTGCTTAGAAACCGGCGGTTCGTTGTTTCTTAGAAACCGGCGGCTCGTTGTTTCTTAGAAACCGGTTGTTTTTTAGAAACCGGCGGCTCGTTGTTTCTTAGAAACCGGCGGTTCGTTGTTTCTTAGAAACCGGCGGCTCGTTGTTTCTTAGAAACCGGCGGTTTGTTGTTTCTTAGAAACCGGCGGCTCGTTGTTTCTTAGAAACCGGTTGTTTTTTAGAAACCGGCGGCTCGTTGTTTCTTAGAAACCGGCGGTTCGTTGTTTCTTAGAAACCGGCGGCTTGTTGTTTCTTAGAAACCGGCGGTTCGTTGTTTCTTAGAAACCGGCGGCTCGTTGTTTCTTAGAAACTGGCGGTTCGTTGTTTCTTAGAAACCGGTGGCTCGTTGTTTCTTAGAAACCGGCGGCTCGTTGTTTCTTAGAAACCGGCGGTTCGTTGTTTCTTAGAAACCGGCGGCTCGTTATTTTTTAAAAACCGGTTTTTCTTAGAAACCGGCGGCTCGTTGTTTCTTAGAAACCGGTTGTTTTTTAAAAACCGGCGGCTCGTTGTTTCTTAGAAACCGGCGGCTCGTTGTTTGTTAGAAACCGGCGGCTCGTTGTTTGTTAGAAACCGGCGGCTCGTTGTTTCTTAGAAACTGGCGGCCCGTTGTTTCTTAGAAACTGGTTGTTTTTTAGAAACCGGCGGCTCGTTGTTTCTTAGAAACCGGCGGTTCGTTGTTTCTTAGAAACCGGCGGCTCGTTGTTTCTTAGAAACCGGCGGCTCGTTGTTTCTTAGAAACCGGCGGTTTGTTGTTTCTTAGAAACCGGCTGTTTCGTAGAAAACGTTATTTCTTAGAAACCGGTTGTTTCTTAGAAACCGGCGGTTTGTTGTTTCTTAGAAACCGGTTGTTTTTTAGAAACCGGCGGCTCGTTGTTTCTTAGAAACCGGCGGCTCGTTGTTTGTTAGAAACCGGCGGCTCGTTGTTTGTTAGAAACCGGCGGCTCGTTGTTTCTTAGAAACTGGCGGCTCGTTGTTTCTTAGAAACCGGTTGTTTTTTAGAAACCGGCGGCTCGTTGTTTCTTAGAAACCGGCGGTTCGTTGTTTCTTAGAAACCGGCGGCTCGTTGTTTCTTAGAAACCGGCGGTTCGTTGTTTCTTAGAAACCGGCGGCTCGTTGTTTCTTAGAAACCGGCGGTTCGTTGTTTCTTAGAAACCGGCGGTTTGTTGTTTCTTAGAAACCGGTTGTTTTTTAGAAACCGGCGGCTCGTTGTTTCTTAGAAACCGGCGGCTCGTTGTTTGTTAGAAACCGGCGGCTCGTTGTTTGTTAGAAACCGGCGGCTCGTTGTTTCTTAGAAACTGGCGGCTCGTTGTTTCTTAGAAACCGGTTGTTTTTTAGAAACCGGCGGCTCGTTGTTTCTTAGAAACCGGCGGTTCGTTGTTTCTTAGAAACCGGCAGCTCGTTGTTTCTTAGAAACCGGCGGTTTGTTGTTTCTTAGAAACCGGCGGCTCGTTGTTTCTTAGAAACCGGTTGTTTTTTAGAAACCGGCGGCTCGTTGTTTCTTAGAAACCGGCGGTTCGTTGTTTCTTAGAAACCGGCGGCTCGTTGTTTCTTAGAAACCGGCGGTTCGTTGTTTCTTAGAAACCGGCGGCTCGTTGTTTCTTAGAAACCGGCGGTTCGTTGTTTCTTAGAAACCGGTGGCTCGTTGTTTCTTAGAAACCGGCGGCTCGTTGTTTCTTAGAAACCGGCGGTTCGTTGTTTCTTAGAAACCGGCGGCTCGTTATTTTTTAAAAACCGGTTTTTCTTAGAAACCGGCGGCTCGTTGTTTCTTAGAAACCGGTTGTTTTTTAAAAACCGGCGGTTCGTTGTTTCTTAGAAACCGGTTGTTTTTTAGAAACCGGCGGCTCGTTGTTTCTTAGAAACCGGCGGCTCGTTGTTTCTTAGAAACCGGCGGCTCGTTGTTTCTTAGGAACCGGCGGCTCGTTGTTTCTTAGAAACCGGCGGCTCGTTGTTTCTTAGAAACTAGCGGCCCGTTGTTTCTTAGAAACTGGCGGCCCGTTGTTTTCTAGAAACCGGTTGTTTCTTAGAAACCGGCGGTTCGTTGTTTTGTAGATACCGGCGGCTCGTTGTTTCTTAGAAACCGGCGGCTCGTTGTTTCTTAGAAACCGGTTGTTTGTTAGAAACCGGCAGCTCGTTGTTTCTTAGAAACCGGCGGTTCGTTATTTCTTAGAAACCGGCGGCTCGTTATTTCTTAGAAACCGGCGGCTCGTTGTTTCTTAGAAATCGGTTGTTTTTTAGAAACCGGCTGTTCGTTGTTTCTTAGATACCGCCGATTCGTTGTTTCTTAAAAACCGGCTGCTCGTTGTTCCTTAGAAACCGGCGGCTTGTTGCTTCTTAGAAACCAGCAGCTCGTTGTTTCTTAGAAACTGGCGGTTCGTTGTTTCTTAGAAACCGGCGGCTCGTTGTTTCTTAGAAACCGGCGGTTTGTTGTTTCTTAGAAACCAGCTGTTTCGTAGAAAACGTTATTTCTTAGAAACCGGTTGTTTCTTAGAAACCGGCGGTTTGTTGTTTCTTAGAAACCGGTTGTTTTTTAGAAACCGGCGGCTCGTTGTTTCTTAGAAACCGGCGGCTCGTTGTTTGTTAGAAACCGGCGGCTCGTTGTTTGTTAGAAACCGGCGGCTCGTTGTTTCTTAGAAACTGGCGGCTCGTTGTTTCTTAGAAACCGGTTGTTTTTTAGAAACCGGCGGCTCGTTGTTTCTTAGAAACCGGCGGTTCGTTGTTTCTTAGAAACCGGCAGCTCGTTGTTTCTTAGAAACCGGCGGTTTGTTGTTTCTTAGAAACCGGCGGCTCGTTGTTTCTTAGAAACCGGTTGTTTTTTAGAAACCGGCGGCTCGTTGTTTCTTAGAAACCGGCGGTTCGTTGTTTCTTAGAAACCGGCGGCTCGTTGTTTCTTAGAAACCGGCGGTTCGTTGTTTCTTAGAAACCGGCGGCTCGTTGTTTCTTAGAAACCGGCGGTTCGTTGTTTCTTAGAAACCGGTGGCTCGTTGTTTCTTAGAAACCGGCGGCTCGTTGTTTCTTAGAAACCGGCGGTTCGTTGTTTCTTAGAAACCGGCGGCTCGTTATTTTTTAAAAACCGGTTTTTCTTAGAAACCGGCGGCTCGTTGTTTCTTAGAAACCGGTTGTTTTTTAAAAACCGGCGGCTCGTTGTTTCTTAGAAACCAGTTGTTTTTTAGAAACCGGCGGCTCGTTGTTTCTTAGAAACCGGCGGCTCGTTGTTTCTTAGAAACCGGCGGCTCGTTGTTTCTTAGGAACCGGCGGCTCGTTGTTTCTTAGAAACCGGCGGCTCGTTGTTTCTTAGAAACTAGCGGCCCGTTGTTTCTTAGAAACTGGCGGCCCGTTGTTTTCTAGAAACCGGTTGTTTCTTAGAAACCGGCGGTTCGTTGTTTTGTAGATACCGGCGGCTCGTTGTTTCTTAGAAACCGGCGGCTCGTTGTTTCTTAGAAACCGGCGGCACGTTGCTTCTTAGAAACCGGTTGTTTGTTAGAAACCGGCAGCTCGTTGTTTCTTAGAAACCGGCGGTTCGTTATTTCTTAGAAACCGGCGGCTCGTTATTTCTTAGAAACCGGCGGCTCGTTGTTTCTTAGAAATCGGTTGTTTTTTAGAAACCGGCTGTTCGTTGTTTCTTAGAAACCGCCGATTCGTTGTTTCTTAAAAACCGGCTGCTCGTTGTTCCTTAGAAACCGGCTGTTTCTTAAAAACCGGCTGTTTCTTAAAAACCGGTAGTTTCCTAAATACCAGTGGTCCAATGTTTCTTTGAAACCGGTTGTTTTTAAGTAACCGGCGGTTTGTTGTTTGTTAGTAACCGGGTTTCTTACAAACCGGCGGTTTGTTGTTTCTTAGAAACCGGTTGTTCCTTAGAAACCGGCGGCTTGTTGCTTCTTAGAAACCAGCAGCTCGTTGTTTCTTAGAAACTGGCGGTTCGTTGTTTCTTAGAAACCGGCGGCTCGTTGTTTCTTAGAAACCGGTTGTTTCTTAGAAACCGGCGGCTCGTTGTTTCTTAGAAACAGGTTGCTTCTTAGAAACCGGCGGTGCGTTGTTTCTTAGAAATCGGTTTCTAGGAAACAACGAGCCGCCGGTCTCTAAGAAACAACGAGTCGCCAGTTTTTAAGAAACAACGAGTCGCCAGTTTTTAAGAAACAACGAGTCGCCAGTTTTTAAGAAACAACGAGCCGTCGGTTGCTAAGAAACAACGAACAACCGGTTTCTAAGAAACAACGAAGCGCCGGTTTGTATGAAACAGCAAACCGCCGGTTTCTAAGAAATAACCGGTTTCTATGAAACAAAAACCGGCGGCTCGTTGTTTCTTAAAAACCGGCTGTTTCTAAGAAACCGGCACCTCGTTGTTCCTAAGAAACTGGCTGTTTCTTAGAAACCGGCGGCTCGTTGTTTCTTTAAAAAAACGTCGGTTTCTAAGAAACAGCCGGTCTCTAAGAAACAGCCGGTTTCTAAGAAACAGCCGGTTTCTAAGAAACAGCCGGTTTCTAAGAAACAACCGGTGTTTAAGAAACAGCCGGTTTCTAAGAAACTGGCGGCTCGCTGTTTCTTAGAAACCGGTTGTTTCTTAGAAACCGGCGGCTCGTTGTTTCTTAGAAACCGCCGGTTTCTAAGAAACAACGAACCGCCGATTCCTAAGAAACAACGAACCGCCGAATTCTAAGAAAGAGCCGGTTTCTAAGAAACTGTCGGTTTCTAAGAAACAGTCGGTTTCTAAGAAACAGTCGGTTTCTAAGAAACAGTCGGTTTCTGAGAAACAGCCGAATTCTAAGAAACAGTCGGTTTCTAAGAAACAGCCGGTTTCTAAGAAACAGCCGGTTTCTAAGAAATAACGAGCCGTCGGTTTCTAAGAAACAACGAGCCGCCGGTTTCTAAGAAACAACGAGCCGCCGGTTTCTAAGGAACAACGAGCTGCCGGTTTCTAAGGAACAACAAGCTGCCGGTTTCTAAGAAACAGCCGGTTTCTAAGAAACAACGAACCGCCGGTTTCTAAGAAACAACGAGCCGCCGGTTTCTAAAAAACAACCGGTTTTTAAGAAACAACGAGCCGCCAGTTTCTAAAAAACAACGAGCCGCCGGTTTCTAAAAAACAACAAGCCGTCGGTTTCTTCGAAACCGGTTTCTAAGAAACAACGAGCCATTTTCTAAGAAACAGGTTCGTTGTTTTTTAGAAACCGGCGGCTCGTTGTTTCTTAGAAACAGCCGGTTTCTAAGAAACAACGAACCGGTTGTTCCTTAGAAACTGGCTGTTTATTAGAAACCGGTTTCGAAGGAACAACGGGCCGGTTTCTAAGAAACGACGAGCCTTAGAAACCGGCTGTTTATTAGAAACCGATTTCTAAGAAACAACGAGCCGCCGGTTTCTAAAAAACAACGAGCCTGTTTTTTAGAAACCGGCTGTGTTTTAGAAACCGGCCGTTTCTTAAAAACGGTCTCTAAGAACAAATAATATTTGTTGATTCCTTCAAATTTAGAAAAATACAAATACTGCTCACAAAAAAGTAGAATTTACAAAAATATAAAATCTGGTGATACTGACACGCTCCATGACAAACATAGGTGAAATCTTAACCTAAATTTCTTCTACCGTCCTACACTTAGATATAGCAGAGCTAGGCAGCGTTACCTAACCGTCGGCAAGGCATGAAAGACGCAAAGATGCCATGAGGGTTTAGCCCGCCTAATCACTTCGACCACGCTAAATATACGCAACGCGTGACAGATGTTGTTACAGCTCACTTTCTACCTGAAACCTTTGCCCTGACTACATGCGACACCTGTTTGGTTCCAATGACTAACGAGATATCGAGTTCAGTTAGAGAAAATAATGAAAGTGTAGTACATTCAACCAGCGACGCACTAACGTAAATGTTTCGGAGAAAACATACACACAGCACGAATAACTACACGCCGATACGCAATAAATGAACTTGTGCTAACCGCCATCGAAAACAATTGAACATGTTTTGAGTTAAGAGACAAGTCAACACAATTACAAGAATCCGCATTTGCCTATAACATTACCCTGTGTCATCATCATGATTAACACGACTACACCATTCATCGAGTATATGCTATTAAGGCGTCTGCGACTTTTCTACATTAGTCGGCCTATTGTGTGATGCTTCTTGTCGGGAGGTGGTGGCTTACCTGAACGTATGTTTTTCTTCAACGTCTTCAGGTGCGCTAACGAACTACTTATATGCTCTGCCTATGCGCTCTGTACACTGGCAGGTTTACATCGCGAGTGGTGAGGTGCTGCTGTCGTGTAGAGATTAAGCTGTTGTACTAGGGATTCTCATCAAAATGACTTTCGTACATGTCGACTCAAACTACAAGCAGTTGCGAGTTGTTCGATTAGGTTACTGCACTAGAGAAATTGACGTCAGCTTGAGCAATTTCTGGGGTATTAGTGGACTCGCTCATCTTCACGTTATTCGTGTTGACGTGATAAAGCTGATGAACATACCCAATGGTAACAACTGATTTTGTGCTTTGACGAAACCTTAGAATAGAAAGTGCTCGTCTCCCAGTCAGGGAGAACGGTCTTTGTCTAGACGCATACCAAAGTCGCCGTCCTAGTTTCCAATTTTTTTAATCCCTTTTATATACGAAATAGATGTTCTCGTAAAGTGGCGACTCGATACTGTTAACGCTCAATTGGGTGTTCTGTCTACCACAGAGAGAGAGCGCCGTAGCATTTCGGTCGATTACTGTACTCGGAAGCAATGTATTACATTGCTCAAAACGATCGAGTAGAATGAAATACGACAAAGCATCGAATAAAAACGAAATAGAGAGATGAATTGAACCTGCGACAAAAGACAGCTCCCGAGAAGCTCTGAATATAGTATTGTTTTCAGAGGTCCTTGGATGTAGTATATATATACATATATATGTATATACATTACTGTGTACATACAGGTTCACTAGTACGCGCTAGTACTATCCAGGAAACAGAACAGCATCAACATGTATTGATACGCAAAAAGTACTTGGTCTTTTTTGCAAAAAAACTATATATATATATATATACAACGGATTCAATCTAGCTATGATGCAGAACTTTAGTCGCACCAATCCATCACAATTGTTGCTTGCGTCGTTGATCGTCTACGTTTCGTAAAAACGCTACAAACTCGGCTCAACGGACGTTTCCAGACGACAGAGAAACGAATAAACGAACGATGGTTAACGAAATGGCTGAAGTGTCTAGCCAGGATTGCCTGTAGGTCGCTGCAGCCAACCACTTTAACCGTCTAGAAATCCACCCTCGACAAGCCACCCCCGGCTCCCCCGGCCCCCCCGCTTCCAGATCAGAGGACATGACTCGATGGCAGCCCTTTTGGTGGCAGTTCACTGTAGGTCGGTGACGACATTCAGCCCCAGCGAATAAAGCCCGGTCGGGAGGTTGGCAACGTGCAGAGACAACGAGAACCGCTGTTATACTTGTCGAGCAACCCCCACCGAACCCGTACGCGGGCCTTGGCCGACCAGCTGCTCGTGGTTCATCTGGTTCGTCGTCGTCATCATCGTGGTATTCTTTGTGTTTTCTTGCTTTCTTTCTCCCATTGCTCTTTTTTCTTGCCTCTCCTTTTGTCCCTTTCGACGATCACGATGGCAAACACAACGACGGACGAACGGCTACGATGAAGCTGCTTCTTTATTCTTCACCGTCGGCCGTCTTCTGCGCTTGCGTTGCTTTTCATGTGTATGTCTCTACTTGTGCCCCACTCCGCACTCAAGCCTCTTACCCAAACCCCTTCAGCCCAACCCCGCCTCCACCCCTGTCTCTCACCCCTATATCCCTTCTTCTCGTCGGCCGCTTACTTCAAATTGGCCACACTCGTCGGCCACAAGAGCGTCATCGTCATAGGGCGATCACTCTCATCATCATCATCATCATCCACGTCATCAATCATCCGCATTGTACCAACTGGCATTATGGTAATTTCATGACAGGAAACACCCACTGCCGTCCCTGCTGCCGAGACACGATGCGAATACGGAACAGGTGCTGCATAACAATCCGCTTGCTTGCCTTTGAACCGCAGCAGCAGCAGCCGTTGTCTTCTTGTCCTCCGTTGTGCGCCTTAACTAACTACCTCGCCGTGAGTTGTAACTGCTAGCCACGTGCGCACTGCACCGGACTTTGTTGTTGTTACTGTCCTCGCTTCGTCACTGTCTCGAGAGGATTTAAAAAGGAGAACAAAAAACTATAGATAAATTTTAAAAAATTACCTACGGAAGAACGCTATAGATTGTAAGACTCTAAGCTGAATAACACGGGACATCGCGTACGTGCATCAAATAAACAAAAGAACCCCTATACGCCTGATTCCTGTTGCCTGCTAGCATGTAAATACAACTTCAACTAAACAAACAACTAATTACTCTATACAAGCTAGCCTGTCTACGAAACGTGGTGTCTTGGCGATATAGTCGATATAAAACACATTATGTGCATTCGCCATACGGCCGTTTTCCCGGCAATATTCAATGTTATACCAAAAAGCCTGTTGGCTAGTGAAACAATTTGCCAGTAAGTAAGTCGGATTCAGAAAAATAGATATATCGCGGATAGGGCAGAGCTGGTGCGGCTGACTTGAATGGGAACTCTCTGTAACATGCAAGCATATGGCACAGGCACTCCCGCGTACAACCCCCATGGCTGAAATATTATAACCGATTTTGCCGCGATCGTCATCAATCGGAAAGACCGCAATATGCGCTCTGTCCACACAACCCTGAAGGAGAAGTAGGGGTGGAAGTAGTATCAAAGGACGCTGCTAGCTCCTCGCCTTGTCCCGAGGCCTTAAGGTGAGAGCTTTGTAGTAGGTTTTATCCCAAGAACATAAGCTTCAAGTTTCACATTGTCCGTTGCAGGTGTGCGTAGCGCTTTTCTAGTAGCATTTCCCTTTTACCTAAAAAAGAAACCAATTGAAAGTGTTAACGTTTAAGGCTTTTTTTAACTTTGGAACTCCAGATGGGCGACTCTGATCTATAACAGCAGTGGTCTTGTACAGAGTTTGTACGCGTTTTGCATTGCCTACTTATCTCATCTGAATACGGTCGCAGATACTTGTTGCGACTCTGCACCATAAGACTGATATAGTGGGACAGTCGAGCCCGTTGGCGTGGTGGCTTAAGTCTGTGCCTCGCGACCGGAGGAGACACATAGGTGCGCGGGTTCGAGCCCCACCGTTGCACATTTGTATTTATGGGGGGTCCGTCTATGAAGCAATGTAATAAACAGTTCCGTGGACGTTAAATCTTGGCTGAGGGTAAGCCTGAAAACTTTACTTTACGATATAGTGGGACTAAGGCGTTTCTTTCGCAGCGGGTCGGCAAGCCACTCGACACACATCAAACGATGACTGCAGCTTACAAATGACGTTGTAACCGCAGGCAGCCGCCAGTTCCGCCAAAAATGAAATTTTATTTACTATTTTCTGCCAATAGAAAGGATGCTAATGTTATGGACTCTGGATTGGATTCTGACTTAGAGGCGTTCAGTCATAATCCATTAGATGGTAGTTTAGTGCCTCTGATTTTTCAATCAAACACAAAACCAATTGTCTAAACCTACGGTTCCTCTCGTACTAAGCAGGATTACCATCACCATAAAATACCACTATTTTTTATTACAATATATTGGTTCAACATTAAAATCCGTATGTTGATATTAGACATCAATGTTTAAAATAATATTTCTGATGCGTTGTTCACCGTCAGGCAATAGCTTGGAAGCTGAAGAAGGCGGCTGTCGTCGCCGGTATTTGCTACTTGGTTATCTGTCTGTTTGTGCCTGAACATCGCTGAAGCTTCCTGCTACGCCATTTTCGTTGCATGTACAAAAGTGTCGTTTCTTCGCTGAGGGTTTTATTGAATAGATTCTGCCTATAACGCAGAGTCTAGGGTCATTAAAGTTCTATTTCGTTGGGATTCGGTTCCTTGTCGATTAAGCACAAGCGCATTTTGGGACATTTCGAGTCGGAGCCTTGCCATTTACGCAACGAAAGCGACAGGCGCCCCTTGCCAGAGCGCGTTTCGATTAAATTCTACTTCTCAAACGTGGCCACCATGACTGGTTTTGTCGCACTGTCGTTGATGTACAGATCAGATGATAGAACACGGCACCGACTACCCAGTGGTGCATGGCACAGCTCTTTGCTAATTCGCGATTTTTTTACAGGTAAACGAAGAGATACCAAGAAATGTGCGGTTTAGAAGGAATAGTTCTCGAAACCCCACGAAGGCTGGCATCGGAGTCTTAGAAACAAGAACCCCTAATGACACAAGGAAAAAATGTCCTATAAACCGCCCGCCTTGATGGAAAAAGTGAATTCAAGGTTTTGAGTAGAGATCCGGGCACATACTACGTTTACGTCCAAATTGGATTGTTTGGATACAATAAGCGCCGCATTAATGGTATAGCTTCCGTTTCTTTTAAGAAGATTTAGGAAAATCTAGGACGGGACTGTATAAGCTTTCTAACGCCCTCCAAAGTCAGCTGCGTGTTACAGAGGCATGCGCCTTGGTGGCCCAACGGAGCAAGATGTGCCAGTGCTAAATACAGTTTTTCACAGATGCTGTGAACAACACTAGGCAAAGCGGATCCGCTCTTAGTGAAGCTTCGTTGTAAAGTACCCGATCGCTCGACTGGTGCCATTTGCCGCAGGAATGGCAGTTTTTTCCTACAAAAGCCCACAAGGGTCCCTATAAATACTTAGCTGAAATATAGAGATTTGTGAGAGCAGTGACCTAGATACGCGCTTTTGAAACAAGTGTTTGCTTAATTCAATAAAATCACGTAGTAAATTAAACAAACTTCTCAAAGAATAAACTAGGTATAACATAAAAACGATACAGGCTCTCGCGTAAAATGTTCTACGCCCTTTATATTACTGCTAGAAGTAGCCTTACAATTTAGACTTGTACGATGCTGACGTCAAGCCATGTTTTCGTGTATTTCTTGAACGCACATGCAGTCCCTTAAAGCGTAATGCTTTACGTGTTTCCAAATACCGCAGTATTACTTTGCACCCATTTAAGAAGCACATTCTCAACGACAACACTTGTAATTCCAGCGACCAATCTGTGCAAGATTATCAGCGCCGAACCGTTATATCCCATCTTCAAAGTGCCTCCCCGGAGAAATTGTCGATTTAAATATCTGGTCAGGTTGCATTGTCCTGCGAGTCCCACGCATAATCTCAAAGCTTCCAAATAAGCACATAGCAGCAAGTAATCTGACGAGGCTCCTGTAACTCGAAACCAGTGAGGAGCGTTACCAAAGTAACCCATCTTCCGCAGACAATCCTACCAAAAGTCTTTGCGGTGTTGGCATTTAACTCCGATGGACAGGGTCGTCGCCGGCCGAACACCAATCACAATAAGGGACCGGTCGTTGCGTGCACACTCACTACAGCTGCCTCCCACGTCTTAGTGCCTCGGAATTGGTGTTGTCGTTTTTGATATTACTACTGCGTATTGGCCTCTTTGTTTCTGCTGCGGTTGTATTTTGCTATTATGCTATTGCTTTAACTGTTGGTTCTGGCTTTTTGTTGATGCTACGATGCTACTGTTGCTGTTATTGTTCTCTCTGGTGTTGTTGTTGTTATTGCTGCAAGTTTAATTGTTGCTGGTGTTATCGTGTAGATCTAATATTTTTATTAGACAGACAACTATGTTGTTAAACGTAGTCATACGTTAGTAGGCTTTGCTTGATATGATACTAACACCTGCAATTTCTAACTCATACTTATCAGTGTTGTAGTTAAATTGCTTCTCTGTCCGTATAGTATGTACGTTTCTTAAAGTCCTCACAAAGATTAGCAAGTTTAAGGACAGATAAATAGCCTTTTTTTTACAGGGAGCAGGAACAAAAATGCATAACGCACATATTTGTCGTCGTTATATGTTTTTATTTTATTACATATTATAATATGTTTTTATTTTACTACATATTATAACATGTTTTTTTTTCGTGTATCGGCTATGAAGAGGGTAGCTCCAGGGAAGGCGTAACAGATGTAACCCGCTACTCTTTGCAACGGTGTGGCATTTACTATGGACAAAAGGCTCATAAACAGAGCCGGCCATACTCTAAAGAAGGACGTTAGTTTGTCCCGGCCAACGTCTCCTTCTCTCCATAGCCTATCCCTGCGTGCCCTCTTTTTGGTCTCCTTGAGCGTAGTGTTCGGGTCCATGAGAGCCCCTGGTTTATAATTCTTCGTTAAGTTAGAAATTGAGCCGCTCTTAGATTGTCGGGAAAAGAGAAAACAAACAGAACAACAAAGATTTTAGAAAAGCTTATGGAAGAACAACTCCAAACGCAATAGGTGATTGAGGAAGAATCATGCGAGACACAAAGTTCGAGAACGAAGGCGCCATCGATAACCTCGATAAAGAAATCGAGCACCTTAATACAGGGAGATAAAACTACTAAAGAAAGAATAAACAAGCTCAAAACGGATGAAATAGAGCAGCTTAGGTATAAATATAAAAATAGTAAATATAATTTTAGGTGCGAAAGAGGAGTGCTGTATTTCCGATGTCCAACCACGGAAGAGTACAGAGTGTAGCGCAAATCGAGGAAGAAATCAAGGAACCAGTAACACCTAAGGGGCAAAAATAAATATCGAAACGGAAATGACCGGGCAAGGTGATCAAACATATGAAGTTCACTCAGACAGACGCCATCTCCCTGAGAGGTGCCCACGTCATGGTGGGCTTTAAGGGCTGTCTTGGATGAAGTCCTATTACAGATGTATGTTATTGTTACATAACAGAACTTTCGGTTTTATTTCAATAAGTAGGTTTTTGGATTTCGTAGGACTTTTAAAATATTGTGTCTGAAAAGTTGAGGGTTCATGCGTATAGTACTCTCTTGACATACCTCATACGCAAAGACTACAAGCACCTTGGGTCTTCAAGACGTGAGAGATAATATGGCATCAACTGTCAACGTCATCATGCTTGCTATTATTGTCGTCACTGCTGTTGCTCTTGCAGATATTGATGCTAGTTCTCTATTTATGTTGCTGTTTGTATAAAACTTTATTATAAAGTGAAGAATGTAGCTTGTGCGGTTGCCATAAATTTACATACAATGAAGCAAAAACAAAGGCGAAATCTCAGAGTGAAAAAAAAACATTTTTACCGGCGCTAGTTCTACGTAAACTCAGTTTACCTACGGGAATTCGGTTGCACATTGCGGATACGAGTCTAACCATCTCAATAACTTAGAGGAATTTAAAGTAGTCAAACATTACCAATTCCGTTCTGCAGGTTGACAAAACAGACAGCGCGCCTGCGGGCAGTTAGAACGCTTATGTCTGTCTAAAATGGTGGCTATAATACCATTTTGGAATTCTATAGAATTCAAACCACATGTTTTTTTAGTTCCTTGAGGCCACTCTGTTTTCAGCCGGCGTTTGAGTTATGGCGTCTCACGAGCAACATATATATATATATATATATATATATATATATAAATAACAACATGGTTGCCTAAAGCGGTAGACGGCTCGACTTTACGGCCTTGGTGTTACTAAGTGTAGTGAGTTTGATCCCGACTACTACCAGCAGCTAGAGTGAGTTTGTGCTACAACAACAACAGCAACAACAGCAGCAGCAGCACCACCACAACAATGTCGGTCGGTGGTGCTGGCCATGTCTGTGGTATACCAAGAAAATACAGCACTTTGTCATTCGACAACGATCCGAGAAGAGACGCACATTTGCTGTACAAACAAAATCCCTGCTGGGTTAGCGGGCGGGCGCGCGCAAGCTGACGCTGCAGTTTGATCGAATCGGCGAATAGTGGTGCAAGGTACAGCTTGCTCTAGCGGACACCCGGATCGGTCGGCAGAGTCGACTCGTCGAACAACGATTTCCCGCTTGGCAAGCAGACAGACTGCGCTGTACATACGTGGATCCTATACAAAGCGTCCCGTGTCGGTGTGCATCGTTAGACAGGGAAGCAAATACAACAGCACATCGTACGGCAGAGATCCGGTACGGGTCGATCGTAGTAGTCAGCCGGCGGGGTAGTCGTATGTGAGTAAATACATTGTCGTTGCATTTTTATGTCTACGACGGGTCTTTTGGTATCGAACGCCAACTTACCCGGCACCGGTTTCCGCCAGACAACCAAAAACCAGACGTAACGGCTATGATATTTTGTCGTTGCCTCGATTGGGATCGTTTTTCGGGCTGCGGCAGCTTACTTAGTTCAACAACGCCACTGACGCATGTTGTATCGTTAACTGACGATACTAATCCTTATGCTATAGCCCTTACTATATATATATATATATATATATATATATATATATATATATATATATATATATATATATATATATATATATATATATATATATATATATATATATTTATACAATAGGGTAGACAAAAGAAAAGGCTTTTCCATTTCCACAACTAAGCATATCGTTAGACGTCGGCCGTACGAGATATTACGATTGCATTCTGTTTAGTAGACTGACGACTCATATATAGATGCACAATTTACTATCTATATAAAAAGTCTCCCTCAATGAAGCTGGCAAGTTGCTGTCTCAGCAGATGTCTGATGCTTCAACTTTTACCGTAGATTCAGCCCGTGCTTTGTTGCTGCCTCGTTGCTTAATCTTCTTTGTCGTTGCAGCTACAGAACTCAGTAAGTGCTCCGCAAAAATAGTCAGAATAAATATTAACTGTTATATACTACGTGCATGTAGTTTTAATGCACGTAGGTCATAAAAGTCCTTTGCATTAAAATCGCTTCTTCTGATCCACTGAGAAAGATTTTGCCTATAGCAAATATTAGGCATGGCTACACTGGTAGAGCCTCACAGCGGTGGATACGGGTGTCCTCAACAACAATGTTGCATTTTATTGCAGAAAAATTGTTCTAAAGCGAGTCCTACTATTATATATTATATATAATAGTAGGCTATATACTATACCAACGTTATAGGTCGTGCTGTGTGGCTGCCTTCAAAGGACATTTTCGATTATCGCAGAGTGCGGACGTGAGATTACACACTATAATAAGGCTGTAAAGACACAGGAAGCCTTAATTTTGCTTCTAAAAGATGACAAAGAGAGAGAGAGAGAGGGTAAAGTAGAGCGCTACTAATTGAATTGACATGACGGATTGCCAGTTGCGATCGATCGCAATGCTTCATGAGGATCTGCAACATAAAATAATGACGTGCACTCAGCTCTTAAAGTCAAGTGAGGCTTCTACTGCAGATATAGTGAGAAATCGCTATAGTCTTGCGAATTTCAGACTCTGTGTTCATTTTTGTCGTGACCGAGTGGAAGATAGGCACTGCGGGCCGCCTGCCAATATTTCTTTGATAATCAGCATCATAATTGAATTTTCACGGATGACAAAATTACCAAGAATATGTGTACAAAATAGGAAAGAAGGCGTCCGTACCTTATTTAACTAGATCGGCGTAGCGATGCTGCCGCGCAATACCATGTTTGCAGGAAGCCAACGTGCTTTCACCGTATGACCAATCAGTATGCTAAGCTACGATAATTAGGCAAACAATGATTAGGGCCCACTAAAGCGTCAGCAACGATGCGGCTTGAATCGTTTAGTAAGGCTTTACACGCAGCAAAAATCGACGCTTGTCGCAACGTTCCAGCGCTGACGTACACGTCCCTTCCTGCAATCCTTAGCCGTTGTCAAATGTGTCGCAGTTGTGCAGGCTTTGTACCATAGCGCTAGCGCTATATCTACTGTACAAATAAATCACCTAAATCGTGCAAATAAATCGTTTGATACGCTATCTGATTCACTGTGTCGTCAAAATAAACAAATCGAAGAATTTGTTGGTATTTGGTGACTCATTATCGCTATCTAGTCCAGCTAGAGAAAAGTTGAAAGAAATGAAAATTCATCCTCGCTATGCCTACTTATCTTCTGCATTGTAAACGTTATGGCTTGTTTAAAACACGATCGCTTGATCAGACCCTTTGCTTACTACCTCGCCCTGCCAAAAATACGGCAAATAGCAGCCATTGCTACACATTTAAAATTAATTCTGATGACGAAGGCTCTTCATTAAGTTGTGTAGACGCACTGTTTAACAAAGCCCGTTCATGGTAACAAAAGGCCCAATACGAGTATTTCGTCGTTAGCTATTTCAGATGACGCTATGTCGACGCTACGCTCAATCGATACAGTGGTGGCGGAAAAAAGCTCATTTATGCAGTTAACTAAGTAGACAACTAGCCTTCATGATGCTTTCAAATATAAGTTTGTCGCAAATAAAGGTGTTTCTCGAAATCTAAACTAAGGCAATAGATATCGTAACCGAAGCACTCTTCGGGATAGCACTTACATGCCTAGAGCTAGCTAGGGCTTGCGCATGGTTGCTAAGAATACCATAACGCTTCTAGAAACTGAAGACGCCTTTTTCTAAATGTTGTCTACGGCTAGTTAAGTTCCACCCACAGATCTCTTCACTTGAAGGCAGCAGTAAGCTGGTAGGCGGTAGCTTGGGCACTTATCGCATCGTTCGAAACGGAGCGTTGCCATGACAGTCATTAAAAGCAGACAGACTATCCCAAGTTCGAGCCCCGACCTTGCTAGTTAATCCTGCTAGACATGGTCGTCATTGTCCTGCTGCAACAGTCTTTAGCTGTTGAAATCCCATTTAGGTCCAGAATGCGATGCCGTACCGAGGGCATTCGCCTACTATGAGTGTTTATAATTGATTGTCAGAGCGTTAAAAAGCTCTTCATAATTGCCTAACTTGCAATGCCAACTTTGCTTCACCAACGATGCTTCGAAAAAATAAATTAGTTAGTAATCTAATCGTGAGGGTGTGCCTAAATCTCTACTATTGCGGCAATTTTCCTATTATACAAGATTTTTACTTGATTTGTTTTAAATCTATATTGGGAGTAGATGTTTCTATGTGCGATCCGTTTTGCTGCAATTATTTCCTACATTTCCTATCCTTCTAGCTGCGAACATTTCCTCTCCCCATATACACCTATATGCATGCCCTCAATTTATATATGCCTCTTAAGCAACCTTAGTTATTTTGCAAGCATAGAACGTTTGACTTTAAAATTAATTAAAGTAAAATACGCATTTGTCCGAATGTGTTTGTTTTGTATGCCGTGCAAAATTGTAAGGTAACATTTTAAACACTAAATAAGTAGCGAGTTCACCTCTTTAGGACATTGTTTTCTTTTGACCAAAGTAAGAATTTTGCATTTTTATTCCATCAGAAATAAAAAATTCTTGTCGCGTTCTATTATTATCTGTGTTGTGCATAGTTATTTCTGCAATTATCTGGGGGTTGTGGTGAAAGGGCTCTTGCTGGGATCAGAAGCTTTAAAATGTTTGCGACGTTTCCGGTAGCAGGCTCGCGTAAACCACAGGTCTGTCCGCCTTTCCGTCGGGGCTGCGTTTGACTATAGTTGCCTTTAGGACAGCTTCTAGGGTGTCATTTCCCTGGTCTACGTCAATCGGCGGGTTCCATGCATAGACCCGCGTCTAAGTAAACATAAGTCTAGCTTTTTAGAAGCATCCTTGTTCGAAACATCCTGCGTGGCGCGCCTGTGGCCGGGCACGCGCAGATACGGTGTTTTAATAAGTGCTTTTGCGCAGAAAGCTCAAGGACCTCGCATCTCTGAAACTCCCTTGGATATCTAAGATTATAAAACAATATGTCGATGGCGCTTCTACCGCTGTAACAAACGTATATGCATTAATCACGGTCATCTGCGCAGTGCAGACTTATGCTTTGTAGATTTTTTTATTAGATCCTCTCTCGCTTTCCGTCAGTACTGCCAGAGTCAAGACGACACTTGGACTCATCTGCCACAACTGCAGATCAATATTTGTCCTTGTGCATTGGCAACATGATCGTCAACATCGTCGTAATCAGATGGTAGATAGAACAGTGCGGTGTTAAAAATACCTCAGGTGAATGTTAGCCTACACTCCTCGCGACGGACGTTCTGCATACCGGGCAGATAGATGTCGTAGATAGATGAAAATCCCTTCTACTAGTCCACCGCACCCACTGTCAGGAAGACATGCCAACCGGTGGATTCCTTGCATTTCATAGAGATGCAATTTCTCCCAAAGAAATATTTCCGAGAGGAGATCTGATTCTAGCTGCATAGCTTCAAATCAGTATTCCAAAGCATTTTTTACAATGTTTGCAAAATAACAAATCCTATGATGGCAAGAAGCGTTATTGCGCCGCTAAATATTGCTATTTGGTGTATTATTTGCGGACTCCTATTTATCCAGGTAGGCTCACAGGCAACACCGGGGATACACACCCGTTGGCCAAAATAAACCGTTGAGGGCCTTGCGGTGGTCGCTGTCATACACGACTGAACAGGAAACTGAATCCGGCCTGGTACACTTCAGTTTTTACACAGTCGTATACCAACGTATCTAGCGATAAACCAACCACGCAACTAAACTGTCGACGCTACTTAGATCCCGATCAGGAAAATGCTGCTCAAACTCAAGGGCTGAGCAGCCTCGACCCAGAAGCAGACAACGCATTTTATAAGTTTGCCATTCTCCTGGGTCCAGTCATGAGGCTATTAGTTATCACCCTTCAAATAAAAAAAAAACCTGTATGTCCAAAAAAACTAAGACACGAAGATAGGAACGGCCCTCGGTCACTCGGGCGACTCATTGCTGGCGGGACACCTGTCCAGCCCCGGTACTTGTCCATTATCCATGGTGCTCACCTACGCACAAACTTATTAAGTACAATAAGATATGCACGTGACTTGACACCCTTTCCAAAAGCGTCGGGTAGGCCTGGAATATTACACTCAAACTGGAAGCAGTTTTTACCTTGTTTATTCTATTTGCCTTGAAGGCACTCCTCATCGGGTGCAAACTCGTCGAGACAGCTCCGGGGTACATGTACAGCCGGCCACCGCCCGTCCGGATCTCACAGGAAGCATTGACTGCTTTCGGTCTTGCCTAACCGTGCTAAAACTGGTCAGCGACCACTGCGCCTATTACCTACTGAGATCATCCCTGGGCTTAGAAAGGGTCGTTTACTCCGCAGCACGGACATTGGCGAATATCTGGACTTCCTTCCTTAAAACATGGCACTTTATTTGACCACGAAAGTTTTCAACGTGCCACGGTTTGAGGTTAGGCGCAAGACTAATCGAGGAGCGCCGGTGTCCGTGCAAAACACAGGTTGACATCTGGGGGACCTACGAACTCTCTTGTGGCATCGAATCATACGAAGCGAGAAAAAGAATGTCTCAGTGGAAGCGAACCATTTGAAGCGAAGCGAAAAATTGACTTTGCTGAGAATAAGATTAGAGCTTGGCCCATCAGCGCTAATGTCGTGGATCGGAGAGCCAGCCGGCCTCCTGAGAAGCGACAGAACGAAACCAGACGATCTCACCCTTATTCCCTCTGAAAGGGGAAAGGCGCTTGTTTCGAATGCGACGATTACCGACACCGCGGCCTCTCGAACCTGGAGGCTGGCTTCGCGGTACGCACGGCTGAACGACCAAGGACCAACGAATATGCTCAGATTGCCAACGAACTTATTTTCGTGCCGGTACTATTTGAGACACTCAGGTGACCTAGCCTTGAGGCATGGTCGCTCTTCTAGAAGATTGGCAAGTGAGTCAAACTGGAGACAGAGGACTAGTCGGCTATCTACTTCAACGGCTACCACTATCGATGCAGCGCGGTAACGCGACAGCATTAATGGGCAGACAAGCTCGAATGGTAGCGCTCCTCACAAACATTTGCGTAGTGAGTCAATGATATTTACATATCGATGTGTTTAAAGATATACTACTAAACATGTTTAAACATTTCGTGGAAATTGTTTTTCCATACCTTACAGTTGTTTGAATAAAATGGTGACCTATAGAAAGAAACATATATATATATATATATATATATATATGCTGCCAACGGAACAGCCAAATTGCACGGGTTCACCAGTACTGATTCGTATTTATTTTTTTACGTTTCATCGCACGACAGAGGGCTATATGGCGACGCCGGCTCTCTTGGTAATATAACACTGCAAAAATTACACTCAACGTGGTACAACCGTAAGATATATAAATTATCTTACGGTTAGCACGAGGTTCTTTCGTCGCCAGAACTCAACCTCACATTAAAAATATCACAACAACGTATACATATATCGACCACAAAAAAAAATATAGAGATGATTTATTAATCATTTACAATACGTTTGCACACTCGGCGGTGCTCGCCTTCTCGTGGGCTCGTTCCCCATTGAATAAAAGGCCGCAAAACTTGTTCTGATCCACGTGGGCCCTACCTCCGACCGTTCATTCTGCTTGCTTGAATCCCTAGCTACATTTTTCGTCCATCGTAGGTGCGCGCGTCCGAGACTTTGCGGAGGGAAACGACTTCCTATCCAACTTGCAATATGGATTCCAGAAAGGGCGCATGACAATTAGCGCTATTCAGCCGAGCTGCTCCGCGCGTGTCTGCCGGAAAAGTCCTAGCTGTTTTTAAAAAAACGCTTCTAACGACCTCCCGTTTCATGCGATCTCCAAAGAAGAAATCCGTTTTATTCGTCGTGAAATATTAAGTTTGCAATGTTGTTTATCACCCACACATACACTCGAAAAGGAATCCTTAATTTTAGGTCAGTATATTAGGTCAGACCACGGACATCTTTTAGAGCTCTCCACGGCTTGTCGGCTAATTGAGATCAGCGCTGGTGGCAAACTCCTGGCGCCCTCGGCCACCTAAGTGCCGCCTCTCTATGCAAACGAGGCTGATCTAAGCCGCAACACATTTGTGGGAACATTACCGCACTTCGACCGGTTCATTCAGCACGCATACAGGCTGTACGTAGACAGCAATAAACTCCGTCTATATATTTAATTTAGTTTGCCTAGATTGAAAACGTGTGCTAATTGGCTTCACAGTATGACACGTATTTATCGCATTGGTATTTTATGTTACAGCAGTCAATAGGGGACTGCTAGATGTTAAGCATGTGCCGCATTTATGCGGTTTCCCATTTCCGGTATAGGCCCGATCTCCCCATAAAAAAATATTTATATTTTTTTGGAAGGGAGCGGGCCTATCCCGGAAATGGATAACTGCGTAAATGCTGCGCATAAGAGAGATAGGTCTATAAAATAGGCAATTTATTTTCAAGCTAGATTGTAACAAGCAATATTTTAAAGAACTTGACTTCTGTCAGGTTTTTTTTTATTTATTGACAAACTAAGAGTTAAATCTCTAACTAATTAGACTAAAGTAAAATATAGATACATAGCTGTGTTAACAATTAACTGGTTCATATACTATAGGAATATGCTGTATTAACCTTTGATTTATTCATATACTAGATGATAATGCTGTATTAACCATTAATTGGATTATATACTATCACACGTTAATGCTGCAGATAGTATTACCATATTTTGCATAACAGTAAAGAAATCGAGCATCGTTGGCGCTAGCACAGGTCGCACGTCTAAGCAAGCACAAAGGCGAGATTGCCCCCAGCCGACAAAACGGACATTTGCTCCTCATTGTCAACGGTCTAACCAGATTGCGACTCTATCCTACTGCTTGCCTCCCACGTTAGCTCTCCGTAAAGTTAGTCCTACACAGGAGAAGTAGTAAGATGATGTCTGCCCTTTGTTCTGGACGGTTGGCCCATGAACCTGATTCTCCCCAGCCAAAAACCAACTAACCTACGAGCGGTGGAAGGCTTTCACTGTTTCGTTTTGCGATCTTTGCCGTTCATCATCGACCAAAATATGAGCGAGAAATGCGCCCCCGTCTGTCCTTCCCTTTCGTTGAGTGCCAGTCTACCCTCGGGACGCCAATTACTGTCCAGTCGAATCACGATGTACGCGTTCACTGCCTATGTCGACATCGTTTGAGGGAAAATCACAGTTTTTCTTCTCCTTCGTCTTGCCCGCACTGCCTTCTCTCGCGCTTTCTTTTTCCTTCTTTTCGTCTGGGTTCACTGCTAGCTCTTCGACGGACTCGTCGGTTCGTCGGTAACGGTAACATATCAAGGACACTTGACCAAGCTTCGCGCTACCTCACCATGCCGAAGTGTATATGCCTATTTCCGGATAGTCATCAGCCTGGGGCTGAAAGTGGAACGAAGGCAAATACCCATCAAGAGGAAGTGTTGTCAGCGGGTGGGCGAAGATGGGAAAACAAAAGCTTGGCAAACAGACGATGTTACTATTCTTTCTGTTGATATTTGACAACACTTTGTTATTTGTTGGCACACTCAACTGCTTTTGCCGCTGCCATAGCCACTGCTTAGACTATCGGTCCGCATTCGACGGTCTTTTGTAGTTGACCTGTAACAGTATGTGAGCTATCAGCACTAGCTGAAGTTGTAAATACTACTTGTACACTGAGCGCTCTACTGGCACTGCATATGTATATATATATGCTAAACCAGGTAAGATGGCCCCTATTTTTAAGCTTACCGCGTTCTCCCGAATGAACGGATACTGGGTGTTAAACCAATCAGCTGAATCTTTTCTACGGTCAGCCTCATCGCCTCGTAGCAACTACGCTAGTTTCGTTATACCAGAGACCTTGGAAATAAAGTGACATTTTGTGGTAGCGCTCATAAAGACATTGTAAACGGGCTACAGCACCTTAAGGTCCAAACGTTGGGTGTGCTGCACAACGGCAAGCCTAAAACGATTGCAACTGGCCAAGAAAATATCCGAAAGGTAAATGTCTGGAGAGAAATCCGAAGCAAAGCGTTGCAAAGGTTGCAAGCGACTTGAAAATCTCAAGCACTACCGTGACGCGCATCATGTGAAATCATTGCAAAGTAATACTTATAAGATACGATCAGTTTTTAATCTTACGGAAAGTAACAATGGGAGCTGTTGGAAAAAGCATACGCCCTTCTTGAACATCACGTTCGTGGCACGCTTCTAAAATCATTTTCTCAACAGGGTGAACAGACGACAATATATATATATATATATATATATATATCGTGCGTGAGAGAGAGAAGAAGCGGCGAATAAAAATCAGTATCTGCTACTTTACAGATATGCCTTTAGTACTCCACCACGCATTGACAACTGTTTTACAGTAAAAAAAAATGAGAATTTCAAAATCAACTAATTATAGCGCATTTCACTACAGCTATTATTACTATAAGCTTCTGATATAATAGGAAACAGTCGAAGGATTTGGCTCACGCTTGTATCGTTAGTATAAATAGTGAAACGACAGTATCTAACATGGCGTTAATAGCACTCGTAGCAGCAGTGGCACTATTTGCCGTCGTTGCTGTCGTTATTTGATGTCGTGGTCGTCGATACTGCTGTTACAGCTTGTTTGTTTACTCCCTAAGTAGTTGCTGCTCTTTCTCTCGTTTAGCCCTTGTTGTCTCTCTGTTCCCGGTCTGGCCAAATTGCCTACACCTCGAGAATGATCTCTAACTCAGCATATTTTGTCTAAGACCCTCTACATTGGAGTGCCTAGAAGTGAAAGGGTCAAACGTAATAGTAACGAAAACATGTTTGGTTCATAATAGACATATAAAGTATTGCTCTGGGCAAGTGTAAGAGGGGCATGTTCATTTTTGGCCGAGCAAACGTATGCGGTATGGGCCGCACTCTCACGGCACGCTTTTAGAAATCCCAGGGGACCACCGGGTCGACCGATGCCGAGGACCTACATCTTTAGTTGTAGCTTTTTGGCATCTCATGCCCGTCATGTTGGGTTGCGCTGCAATGCAACGGTTGTCGCTGACTTGCTCTCGTTCATTTTCATACGAAAGCTATGAGTTAAGTCATGAGTTGGCCCTTAATTGTTTTTTTTGGTGTTGAACTTGAATTTGTGTCGGACGCCAATACTAATTTCGTAAATGCATCGTATACGACTTAAAACATACAAAATTGTAAATGTGCAATCCAACCTTCGATACGTTGAGCACTCGCCAGCGCAGTTTTTAGATTTGCAGTCCTTAGTTGATTCAGGCTATAAATCTAATCAAAATCGAAAAAATGATTGAGTTAATATCCTCTCGCCTTTTGCGCTTCTACATCTATAACTCACAAAGCTTTATTTCCGCAGACCTAGACGCTATCATTATATCAGCCGCAAGACCTTTGCTACGATATAAACTGATTCATTTCGTACAGTGGCATGCAGTGAACTATAGCAACGTTCTCAGAGAACAACCCTTCTACAATAAGCTCTTTGCTACTTTGTAAAATCCCGGTCACCAGTTCGATTCGTTTGCGAATTTTCTGGACAAGCGGCCATGCCTCGGGACCGGGTCCCCTGAGTGTTTCGAATACTAGCGGCGCAAAAATGAGCTCGTTGGCCACCTGGGCATATTTGCTAATTTTTCGTTCAGTCGTTCAGCCTTGCGTGCCTTGGGTTCCGCACCGGTGCTTCTTAGTTAGCCTTGCCCACAACTTTAAACCAATGCACAGAAGCAAGTATTGATGGTCAAGCAAAGTGCCAAGGTTTAAGCAGGGTATGACTTGGAGCTACTTACTGACTCTTTTCTGAACTGCACGCAGTTGGACTTTGTCTGTCGTGGTTAGTGCGTCAGAACGTAAACGCTGGTACTTATTGGAGACGATGATGTCGTTGTAGGATTTCTGTAGATGTTTGTCTGCTTGCATTTGGTTTGTATGTGTTTGGTTGTAGGTCTACGAGGTCCTCGAATCTCGTATCAGCAAGGTCCTTGGCGTTCTAAAAATCCTGCGGGACCACGGGCGAGCTAAAGTGCCGGACAGTGTCTTCTAAGGACAGTAACGCAGCAGCGTCGCAGCTAGCTCCTAGGTCTGCTGTAGAACCGATTCCCAGACCTCCGAGTCCAAGGGGGACGAAAACTTAAGCTCAGTTGGGTCGGTCAGATTTAGACTAAGGCTGGCACTTTGGCTTTTCGGTCCAAGACCTGGAGCAAAATCTCGTTCGCTCAGTCCCGGGGCAGAGTACAGTAACACGTGTGTTACGCGTGCACTACACATTGGTGTACGTACACTGCACGTCCGTGATACGTAATCTGTACATGTACTATATGTGCATTGAACTTCGGTCAGGCGTGCACTGCGCGTCGGCTACACACGCCTACTGTTGCCTACTACAGGGACGGAGCTGCGCGACGAACCCGCCACCCAGGTAAGTAACTGCTCTCCTTAAATATAGAGCTCTCTAGAGAGCGTCATCCGGCTTGGACTGCAGTGCCATGCAGTGCCATTTTTCATGTTGCGGGGCGTACGGGCGGCGTATCGATTTGCGACCGACCGACTTGCCGTAAGTGCTTGCATCCTTATATAATTCCTGCTTGAAGGTTCATCCGGAAATCCCGGATTTTTTTGGCGTTTTCGAGTCATGGCTGCCCCAGGCGGCATCGGTCACATACTGACAGTGTATTGGGGTCAAGTTCGTCGGCGCGGCGGTGGCACCTCGTGTGTCTCCGTTGTGAGTTAATGTAGCTCTTAAGCCAGCAGTGTTCCTGTTTGGCGCCTAAATTTGTTTTGATCCTTCCGAAAAGACTGTCCCTTTCTTGTATTTTTGAGTATGCCAAACACGGGGTCTATGGAAAACCGACCTCGTGGGGAGTGGAGAAGCGACTTGCGGCAGCCATATCACGAATTGTACTATAATCGAGTTAAGCACTCTCTTGAATTTTATATTTTGTTGGCATATCAATGGTCGTAGTCGCAAACATTTGCTGTATTAGCACAGTATACAAACACTGTATAGAAACAGGCAAAGCAGAATTTTTTTCTGTGTCTGCAGTGGTGTGCTCGGCTTCTAAATCGATCATTTCAGTGTCTTTTTTGTGAAGTAATATCCAGCCAGTCGCGTCGGTATAACTAAGACTAGTAGTATATATATATATATATATATATATATATATATATATATATATATATATATGTATAAATGTATATATATATATATATATATATATACATATATGTATAGAAAATATTGTGATGATTTATTAATCATTTACAATACGTTTGCACACTCGGCAGTGCTCGCCTTAATAAAAATGGTGGTAAAAAGGTGTCACGTGAAGTTAAGAGTCAGTTGTCCGTGTCCTTGCTTGATGGTAGCCCCCGCTCTTATGGACCCGGTGCGAGCGATATATCCTCAAGGTTCCTTGCAAAGTTAAAACGGTGAGATCCATAAGATTCCTCTTCGTGACGCCGAGCCCCAAGAGCGTCCTCGCAGATTCGGAGTCCCATACACCACTCATAGAGATAGTGATGGATCCGAATCTGCGAGGTTTTTGCGGGTAGGGGAGCGCCGCTCTTAGGAACTCGACGTCATATTTGGCGATCTTGTCTTGCCGTGCTTTTGCCAGGTCCCGGTTCGAGCCGCAAACCTCGGCATCTAAAACCCAGACCTCGGTAGGTGTTGTTATTACGAGGTCGGGCTTTAGACCCGGTGCGCCCGGTCGACGGAATACTCGCTCACGAACCACCTCATGACCCCTTTCGCGGAGAAGACGCGCCACGCGATCACAGACGTCGTCATGTCTCTTTATGGTTTGTTTGTGTGTTATATCGCACATCTGAGCGACATGAGCCAACGTCTCAGGCGCATGACACCCGTGCCTACAACGTTTGTTGTAGCCCGGGCGTCCCCTGGCCAATCTGGCACGCGTTGGTAGTGCGTTGATCCTGAGCTTTAGTAGGTTTAAATACTCCTTACCAGATAGGTAGGGCATACCCTTAATCTAGTAATGTACAAAGGGCGTTTCGTGTGCTTTTTTAAAATGTGCCCCATCGAACGTGTTGTGTAGTTGTTGAGACCAGTAATCGGTCTCTTGTGTAGCGGTCTCAATGGAGGTTCCCAAGCGCTCGCAAAGAAGTCTTGTTTTCGCAAGATCTTTTTTAAAGTGCTCGGTGGTTAGCATCCATTGGACCCCAAGGTGCGTGGAGTGTTGTAGTGCTGTCAGGCGGGAGAGGCGGATTCTGGGAATGAATGTTTGGAAACAGGGGATGTCCAGACCGCCGTGTGCTGTGTGCGGGTACAGGTAGGCGTTCGGCACCGAGTTTTCATGCTTAAGCCATTTCGACTTAACAACATTTCTGATCTCTTTATCTAGGTCACTAAGGAGTGCGTAAGATGGTCTGGGACCGGAGACCAGTTTATATAGGAGACGGGGAATGAGAAAGTCTTTCAAAAATATGAGTCTTTGGTGGGGTTTAAGGGGAGCTATCGTGAGTCTGTTGAGTAAGTTAAGGAGTATATCCTTGGTGGAGTCAACTCTGCCATTGCTGTCAAAGTCGACTCCAAGATATCTCCATCGATCGCTCATACCTTTAGCTGGCAATTGCCGATCTCCAACGTTAAATTCTGATACAGTATTAATAAAACCTTTACCTTCCTTCCTATTAAATAGGTGGGAGATAGTAAAGCTTTTATTAGTATTAATTTCAAGGCCTCGGGATTTTAAAAGTGGGTCCGCAATATTAAGGAGCCGTTGGAGAGTGGATTTCGTGGAGGCTAGGAGGATGAGATCATCCGCAAAGGCTAAGCCCATAAGGCGGAAGTCATCAGTAAGTTGGTACCCGATATTAGTTTTGTCTAATTTTGAAAGAATGTCGTCGAGAACTAGATTAAATAAGAGGGGGGACAGAGGATCTCCCTGCCTAACACCCCTAGTTGGCCGAAATGTGCGACATTCTTGTCCAAATTCTATGAGAGTTTTAGATGAGAGGTACAAGCGTTCGATATAGTTAATGAATACCTCCGGGTATCCGCGAGTCCGGAGTGACCACAGGACGGAGTCATGACTCACCATGTCGAACGCCTTACGGAGGTCGATTGAGGCGAGTCTGAGCTCACGTCCTGCAGACTTGGCATCGTTAAGGATACCATCCAGAACCGCAAGATTCTCGAAGGTACCATTATAGGGGAGAAACGCTCGCTGGATTGGGAGAAGCTTAATAGAGTACTGGAGGCGTCTAGAGAGAATTTTGTTAAGCGTTCGTTGTAAGTATGAACTAATAGATAGGGGTCGCAGACCGCTTGGGGATGTGGCATTGTTAATTTTAGGGATGAACGCTAAGCGAGCAGTTTCATGGGCTGAGGCAATATCGCTAATTAATAGTATGTTAAGAATACAACAGACTACTTCTAACGGGAGTTTACGGAGGGACGAAAGACAAATCCCGTCCAAGCCTAGTGCTTTAGAAGGTCCGCGGAGAGCTACGTGGGTTTCCTTTAGGGAGATAGGGAGGGAAACCTCAAAGAGATCAGAGTTGGGAGTGTATACGGGGCAAGGGAGTGGTTCAGGGGGTGGTTGTGTCATCGTGTTGGCCCAGTGTTCTACAACTTTGGTGGCGTGCATGTTATGTATGGTGTGTTTGCCGTCCAGCACCTCATGAGCGCATTTGGATCGGTTTTGGCAAAAAAGTTTTTGAGTGGTTGCGTAGTCTTGACGTTGCTGTTGCCTTTTAGATACTCGCGCTTCAGTGGAAGGTGTTTCTCTAAAGGCACGACGTCGGACAGTGTGTGTAAAATGTTTGTTCAGAAATTCGTTTAAGGCGATAGTGTGGTCCTCACCTGAGCAAATTATATTTAACAGAGGAGTAAGGTCTGTTGAAATTATGTTGCGTTTGGGAAATGTGTTTGTGAGGGCTTGTATTTTAGATATAATAATATCTTTTTGGGATGGATTATAGGGGCCATCTGATTCAGAGTATCGAGGCCGACTACGCTCAGGAAGCTCAGATCCGTCAAGGTTGGAATCCAGGAGAGACCTCTTTTTAAGGAGGTCCTCTACCAGATCCTTATGCGCCTGAGAATTACGTTGGCCTCTAATCGCCCCAGGTGTGCGTGAGTTAAAATTAGTAGCTAAAAGGTGGTCAATTTCTCTAGGAGTTTCGTTATTATTATCTAATATAAAATCTGCTTCCAATGTTGCTAAAAGTTCACGATCTTGTGGGTTCCATCTGGCCTTCTTAGAGGGGGGGGGCTAAAATGTTCTCATTATATTCGTCCGGATGGGCACGACGACGGTGTAAATTAAGACCTGATTTAGAATTAAAGACCTTTAAGCAAGTACTAGATGGACATTTACAATTTGGCTGGGAGACGCGTGAAGTACTAGGGGGGTTAAAATTATTATTAGAAGCAGCAGTGTCATTTTGTGAGGAACTTAAAATCAAATTATTAGTCTGTGATCGGTTAGGAGTTTGGGAGGTGGCACGAACTTCTCGTTGATTGTGAGTCAATCTAATGTGGCTCGCGAGGCCCGCGCCAGATTTGCATACTCGCCCGCAAGTCTGGCAGCTGAGTCTTCCGGCGGTGTTGCTGCCATCACGTGATGCCATCGTTGTCTTGGTCCACAGCGGTGGTAAGATTTCTTTAAAAGTTTTGTACGCGAACGATGGCGCGATTTTACGCAGATGTTGTTGTTAAAATCGCTAAAATGAAGCGGTCTTTAGACCATCATTCTGTTTGTCTCTACCCAGTGAGCACTATGTCATATTTCGTCACGTACTGTATTTATGCAAAATAGCGTCAAAAGTAGAAGTTAAAAATTGCACATTAATATGTACAATAGTAGTGTCGGTTTAAGATATATATTTGTGGTAATTAGATGGAAGACTAGCATCAGACAGATTAATTGCTGTCTCTTCGATTCAGTGGAATTGAAGCATCTATTACAAATATATAGTAGGTATGTAGGTAGTCAATTAAAATATATAGTGGTTTAAAAACACGATATGGCTGCCCAATATATCGTTGCTTATTGTATTCTCTACGCAGTGTTCGATTTTAGAGTTCAAAACAAAGCGTATCGATACACCACTATATGTATGCACTGTCTGGGTTTTGTAGCCAGTGTATACATACACTTTACCTATATAGAAGTTAAAATTAGTGAAATATAATTAGGGCCGCTATATTTCACTAAAACAACTATATAGGTAGACTCACCTTACCTAAATCTAAAAACCGGCACAATCACTTCCACTTAAAAACGCTAAAATGCACTTCAGACAGGCCTTTGCAATGGTGAACGCACTGCTAACCTATCTAACACAGTGACGCGGCGAATTATAACAATTTTGCATCTTTTAAATGCAAAATGGAACTGTTTGACGGTGTTGGATGTCACAGTTCGGTCACACTGGTGGCCACGATGGTCTGTGGCAAAACTCCCGTTAAAAAGCCAGATATAACTTGCGATCTAGGCAATTTAAGCGGGAGCTCGCACCAGTGCGACCGTCCGGCTCAACAGCTGAGTAGAGACTGTATATATATATATATATATATATATATATATATATATATATATATAAATGTATATATATATATATATATATATATAAATGTATATATATATATATATATATATATATATATATACATATATGTATATATATATATATATATATACACATATACAGGGTGTTACGTAAAAAGTAGTACTTCTTTCGAGGTTTGATAGAGCTCGGCAAGAAAATAATTTTTCCCAATGGGCGGAAGCCAAGAAAACGTTTTGTTTAGGAGTGAGGATGAAATTTAGAAAAGTCGTTATTCTGCCTTATTTTCTCCTACATAGTTGTACAAAATTTACGTTTGCGGGAGAACCAGTCAACGCATGAAGCAACCGATCATACCAGTGTGTTCGGCGGAAAATTTTGCATAACCTAAATGACACCTAACGCAAGCTAGCAAAAAGCAAATAGGTGGAATAAGAAAAATCATAAAAAGTCGATTTGTTGTTATAACTTACGTTGAAGCTTTCACGTGCAAAATCTAAAAATTTTGCCATTGCGCACAAATGACGAACACTCTCTGACGATAGCAAATTTAATGCCCGTCATTTTCGTACCAAAGTGATGGTGCTGCGTTACGTAGTTGCTGAGAAACTAGGCTTTTTCGACAGCCATATCAAAAGCAAAGGCATGCATACTTCCTAGCATCTTGACCTGCTTTACCACAGAAACCACTTGCGCACGTCCAGAAACACACCAGCATTTATTTATTATAAGAAGTGCTCGAAGTTCCGTCCGCCTACCACTAAACACGTTCTGTAGCGATTGCACAGGCTCTCTTGCACTCGTGTAAATATGTTAGGCATTGCCCTAACGGCGTCAGCAGCGTTGAATATACGGTCAACCAGATCTTCACGCGATTCAACGGGGGTTTCGTAGACAACACTCTTTAGGTAGCCCCACAAAAAAAAGTCGAGGCTTGTTAAATCGGGGGAGCGAGGTGGCCAAGCTAAAGACCCGCCTCGGCCGATCCACCGATTCTTGAATGCTTCGTTTAGGTATTCTCGAACCGTAGCAGAGTTGTGTGGCGGCATTTTCAGACGAAAGCTTTCCAGGATGCCTTCTAACAACTGGGTAACGTATGAAATGACACATCTCGAGAACCTGACACTTCGTTTTATAGCTTTTGGCGTTGGCGGTTTTTCTTATGGTGTTTTGGCGTCTCGAATGACGAATTTCGAATCAAAGCCCGCGCAAATTTCCGATAGAAGCTTGTGCGAACGGCGAATAATTTCGACACAAAGCCGGCTGCTCAGCGTAAACAAATGCTGGTGTGTTTGTTTCCGCCAGATTAGATGCAGCTGCGTATCGCGCGTTTTTGATTCATACGTTACCCAGTTGTTAGAAGGCATCCTGGAAAGCTTTCGTCTGAAAATGCCGCCACACAACTCTGCTACGGTTCGAGAATACCTAAACGAAGCATTCAAGAATCGGTGGATCGGCCGAGGCGGGTCTATAGCTTGGCCACCTCGCTCCCCCGATTTAACAAGCCTCGACTTTTTTTTGTGGGGCTACCTAAAGAGTGTTGTCTACGAAACCCCCGTTGAATCGCGTGAAGATCTGGTTGACCGTATATTCAACGCTGCTGACGCCGTTAGGGCAATGCCTAACATGTTTACACGAGTGCAAGAGAGCCTGTGCAATCGCTACAGAACGTGTTTAGTGGTAGGCGGACGGAACTTCGAGCACTTCTTATAATAAATAAATGCTGGTGTGTTTCTGGACGTGCGCAAGTGGTTTCTGTGGTAAAGCAGGTCAAGATGCTAGGAAGTATGCATGCCTTTGCTTTTGATATGGCTGTCGAAAAAGCCTAGTTTCTCAGCAACTACGTAACGCAGCACCATCACTTTGGTACGAAAATGACGGGCATTAAATTTGCTATCGTCAGAGAGTGTTCGTCATTTGTGCGCAATGGCAAAATTTTTAGATTTTGCACGTGAAAGCTTCAACGTAAGTTATAACAACAAATCGACTTTTTATGATTTTTCTTATTCCACCTATTTGCTTTTTGCTAGCTTGCGTTAGGTGTCATTTAGGTTATGCAAAATTTTCCGCCGAACACACTGGTATGATCGGTTGCTTCATGCGTTGACTGGTTCTCCCGCAAACGTAGATTTTGTACAACTATGTAGGAGAAAATAAGGCAGAATAACGACTTTTCTAAATTTCATCCTCACTCCTAAACAAAACGTTTTCTTGGCTTCCGCCCATTGGGAAAAATTATTTTCTTGCCGAGCTCTATCAAACCTCGAAAGAAGTACTACTTTTTACGTAACACCCTGTATATGTATATATATATATATATATATATATATATATATATATATATATATATATATATATATATAAATGTATATATATATATAGTTCTAACAACACAAATAGTTTCTTCCTTTGCTGATGATGCTTGGAAGTATCAGTGCAAATCCGTACACGGGCATTAGCCTTATGGAAAAACAAATTAAGTTATGGCCATCGCACATGTTATTAATAAAACGCACTTATATAAAAAAATTAAATATATATATATATATATATATATATATATGCAAACAAGCATGGTCTAGCGTAAACGAAACGGACACGTGATAGTCACAATACCATAATGTAATATAAGGAACATAAATTTCAAATGTATATATATATATATATATATATATATATACATATGGTGTTCAAAACGTATCGCGACTTTTGTGTTTTTTCAAAAATTATTCATTTATTCATGAATATCTATTTTGTCCCCTTCAAAGTAATCCCCATGAGATATTATACACTTGTGCCAACGGTTTTTCCAATCTTCGAAGCACTTCAAAAAACCATTTTTTTTTATCTTGTTCAGCTCCTCCTTCGATGCCGTCTTTATCTCGTCAAGCGTAGCGTAACGTCGTCCTTTCATGGGCCTCTTCAGTTTAGGGAACAAGAAAAAGTCACAGGGGGCCAGATCTGGGGAATACGGTGGCTGCGGCATCATTAGTGTGTTGTTTTTGGCCAAAAACTCCCGCACAAGCAACGATGTGTGAGCAGGGGCGTTATCGTGGTGCAAAAGCCAATTTTTGTTCTTCCACAAATCCGGGCGTTTCTGGCGGATTGCTTCGCGCAAATTGCGCATAACTTGCAGGTAATATTCCTTATTGACCGTTCTACCCTGTGGCAAGAACTCATGATGCACCACGCCCCTGCAATCGAAGAAAACTGTCAGCAAAACTTTCACATTCGACCGAACTTGGCGCGCTTTTTTCGGTCTTGGTTCGTGCGGCAGCTTCCATTGAGATGATTGAGCTTTGGTTTCCACGTCATAACCATAAACCCACGATTCGTCACCAGTTATGACCCTCTGGAGCAAATTTGGGTCGTCGCGGACAGAGTCCAACATCTCATTAGCAATGTTCATGCGATGCTGTTTTTGGTCGCAATTGAGCAATTTTGGTACGAATTTCGCGGCGACCCGTCTCATGCCCAAATCATTGATAAAAATCGAATGGCACGAGCCAATCGATATGTTTAGGTCCTCAGCAACTTCTCTAACGGTGAATTGACGATTGGCCAATACCATTTTCTCCACTTCATTAATTTTTTCGTCTGTTGTTGAAGTGCTCGGGCGTCCGGCACGCTCTTCGTCGTTCACATCTTCTCGGCCTTCTGAGAACATTTTGTACCACCGATAAACGTTGCTTCTGTCCAAGGTAGCTTCTCCGTATGCCACAGTCAACATTCGGAATGCATCCGCGCACTTAATTTCGTTTTTCACACAAAATTTGATACAAGTTCTTTGATCCATTTTTTTGAATAGGTAAAAATCGAAGACGATCCAAAACACGTGCAAGCAAAGCAGCTGTCAACAATTAAGTGAACATTCAAAATGGCCGAGCTTGTCGGCATAAGTGAGAGACATGAGTACCAACATAACGCCACAAAAAATCGAAATTCGAATATACGTAACCCGCGAAAATTCAAAAGTCGCGATACGTTTTGAACACACCGTATATATGTATATAGCTTGCCTGTTTGTAACTGAATATTGTGTGCGATGTCTGTCAAAAGAAAATAATGGATGGCAGCAATTTCATGCAGCAAGCGTAGGGCGAGCGCTGAAGGAAAGACGGGAGCCTCAGCAGGGTATCGCCGGGTGCTGCCTTTCAGATGCAGATTAAGACGTTTGTGTCATGAAGTGATAGGCGTTCTAACGCAGATCAAACGCTTGGCGGTCAACGCAAGATGCGCGAACAGAGAAGCCTAGCTATTTTTCCTGCTCGTACTCGGAGCGCCAGCAAGCTGTCCTGTCCTTTTTTAAGGCTAAGCTGTCTACAAAACCTGTCGTTCTCAGAGTTCCAACAACACAAGACTCAATCAATTTTGTAGCGCTCGCCACAGCTTGGATTTGAACGGCTGTGGAAAGAATTACACTAATAATACTAAGAAGTTGGCGTGTTAAGGGAGACACAGCAACCCTGTAAGGTAAATATCGTATGGAAAGCCCTTGCTGCCTTGTGGGCACTACGACACAAACGTAAAACTGGTCCAGATGTCATATAAATATATATTTATTAAGCGCAATACAGCATCGTAGAGATAATTATTTGACGGATTATTCAAGTCGACGCTCTGCGATCCCATACACACATTGCAGAGAGCAACATAATTTGGAACATGATGTATCTTAGCCCGACAGTGAATAAAGTTCTATAGCAGACTCACAAAACCAAACAAGGATTGAGAGAAGCCAGTTCTAGTTTAGCCAGTTCCATTCTTAATTAATAATCTGGCCTGCATTAGATTTGCTACTAAGAGGTCTCATTTGTCCCAGCGTCTACTTAGTACACGATTATGGCAGTATATTTCGCTATTCCTTTAAGTGTAAATTTAAAATTTTGCTATTTCATTGAGTGCAGAATTAAATTTAAAAACAGCGATAGGCTTAATTGGTATAGGTTTTCCTGAAAAATGTATTCTGTCTTACTGTAAGTCAAATGTTTAGCTTGGCCTGGATACATTCCAGGCTCTGCTAAGATGTGCTCAGTACAACACAAGTAGAAAATTAAGTTAGCGTATTTTGTTTTTGCTTGCTCAAATCCCTATTTTCCAGATACGACTGTATTATTTTTGAATTTATTTTTTACTTATTTATATATGTAGATATGTTAGGGTGATTGGTTAACAAAAATCGTACAATCCTATCCATTGCAAAGTATGTACCCATGCCGCCCCTCGCTATCGTTTCTAAATATCAGTTACGACATAATTGTGGCAACTGCATTAATGGCAGTCTGTTGATACGACGTATAGGGATCTATAAATAATTTTGATTGAGGCGTAGTTTGCGCTAAATGATACAAAAGCCTCGACTTTAGTGTTGCCTTCCGAAAAGCACCGCTGACATTCGGCATCAACGATGCTATCTTTAACGGTTTTCCCTAAGAACCCAGCTGAGAAAAACTTGAATTAATTGTGGCTTTCGATGTTGAGCAGCCATATTTGCCCGGCTGGCTTCATAAAAACGCAAGGTATGTCGTACGCTTATGTATCAAAAACAGAACTTATCATGTGAGCGAGTAACTTGTCGTTTGGTTGAAAACAGGCACCGTTTGCTGCGCTCAGCATTTCCCATGATACACTACAGAGAGCCTAGGTTACGACGTCCAAGAAGTTGCGCAAAACGGTATATATATATATATATATATATATATATACACCTACAAGGGTAGAAAAACAAGTTTCGCGCCAATTGCGCTTTTGTCAGCGAACAACGTGCGGAAAACTATTGGACGGCAATATCGGTAGTCTGTCGGAGGTACAGACCAGGATATCTTAGCCCGAGGCGGCCAATGGCCGACCTCTACTGCTATATCGGCTACCCAGGCGTTCATAGGCCTTCGACGAGTAGACGAACGTCTTCTACGTACAACTGTCGCTCAATTCCTCTACTGTGTTGTGCTGTTTATCCTTTTCTCTCAGTCTTCGTTTCCCTCCTAACATTTCTCTGTAGTCCCAAAAGGGACGGCAGAACGTATGCCCTTTTTCGTTCCACATCGGACTTGAGACGATACATGATGCTGACCGGTGCACTATTCACAGAGCCATATGCATCAGCAGTGGCAGCATAAGGCGCTATGCTTACCTGCGCTAACAAGCTGCGGCTCGCCCAGCAGTCTACTCCAGCATCAACGTTGTTGAACGTTATTAAGCAAATTCATCAACTCGTGTGCTCCCCAATCACCGTCACAAGCAGGCTTCTAGTTTACCCGTAGAAATAGTAATACGTATTCTATCGTAGTGCGACCACTGCTTGCAATCTACACGCCGGCAATCATTTTGTAGCCCCGTTACCTGCTCCTCGTCGAGTTGTTGACCAAAACGTATTGCTGAAGTCTATGCAATAAAGTACTTACCAGTTGACTGGACTGTTAAACACAAATGTGCATTGAAAGATTTTGAGTTGCGGCATGCAACTGTAGCAAAACTTTACTCTAGAAGTATAAGGTACACGCCCGCAGGTGTGCCTATGACATGTATGCCGTTTACGCCGAAGCTAGAGCACCATTTCGTTAATCGGCGCAGCACTGCAGTGTAAAGTGATTCGACTAGGCGAAGATTCAGATTGCCGAACCTTGGGAATTTGGCTAGACTTCTTCTAGTTAGGTCTAAAAGGCAGCTGGCCTTGACTTGAGTATTGACAAGCATTGTAGGCTCGCCACGTTTGCTATAAGGATTGTTTCGGCAGCTATGCAATCATGCTTCTGAGAGCCTCCTCCCGAAACTGAGAAGACTTCGGGTGTGCATGATGCGCATACATCGCTAGCAGCCTTCGCGACTAGTGGAGACTCACAAACCACAAGGGGTTTAGGCTCATGAACACGAGAACATATCCGCATTTTTCCACTAATCCAGCAGCAGTAGCCAAGCACCTCCATGGGCGTCATCGAGTGGCTAGGCTAGCTGTGCCCCGGGGTGACCTAGTTGCTGTCCGGTCGCCTACGTTATCGTTTCTCGGTGAATAGTAGCACTAAATAATATTTCTATATATTTATTTTATTGAAGATTAGTTCGCCGTCTAACGTATTGTTGTCGCACTAAAGTACCACCACCAGCACCGCCATAATTTTTTGGCATTTCCATTCTGTGGCTGATTGACGCATACGAATGAATAGTGTGTCGTCTCAGAACGATGGACAGCAAGTCGCGAAGGTAAGTATCGAAAGCAATCCCGTCCGCGCTGATAGCACATAGCCCTGCGCGTAATGTTTCCGCACTTAATGGTCGAATATCTACTACACGACTATTACCACTACCCGGGGCTCTTTTGCTGGCGCTGCTACTACGTCAACTAGGCAGAGTATTGTAGCCTGTAGCCTAAACTAGGGAGGGACGCGCGTTGCTATTGTCGCGGCCATACTGTGGAGAGTTTTCTTCACCGCGGGGTGGATAAAGGTAGTTCTGCTAGCCAGGAAGAAACCAACGGACTGAAGCCGTCGGCAAGCCAGCCAGCCATCCAACCAATACGTCTTTGGTGGCACTGTCGTGCACGATTAAAGAATATGAGGGGGGGAGGGTCCATACAGACTAACAGGGTAAGATCGAAAGACGAGAGTAAGCGGGAGAGAAGAAAGAAGCAAAGAAACGGAGATTGGCAAAGCGAAAGAGAGAAATAGGGGGCGATATATATATATACAGAGAGAGAGAGAGGGGGGGTAGAGGGTGATAGAAAGCCATTAAGTACAGCAGCTCACAGCGTGCCCTTATAATGCTGTAGCGGGGTTCGGCCGCGACCGTGACGCTTGCAGGGTTGTTGGCGAGTTCCCTCCTTCGACAAATTCCCCTCGCAGCCAACTCCAATTCGCAAGTGTGGCCGGAATGAGATCCCAACCCGTGGAGATCAGCCGGTGGATGGCCGCTTCAAGCACCGCCGCCGCCGCTGCTGCCGCCGCGACCGACGTTAGCAATGTGTGGAGCAGCCAGCCGCCAGGGCCCTCGCAACGGGAGGTAACGAGAGGAGCGGCGGGCGTCAATTTTTCAAATTCACGCGCCATCCACAGCTGTTGTCACTCGACCGTTACCACAGATAATGCGCTTCTATGCAGCCGCGGTACAAGTAGGAGAGGCAGCCGCCTTCGCTGTTGTTGTGGTCGTTGTTGTTATCGTTGTTGTTGTTTTCACTGTCAATGTCATGGTAACCGGTGGTGGTGGTGGTCTATGAAATTCTGAAGACACGAAATCAGTTGGCTAGATAAAACAAAAAGCGACAGTACTTGTGGCAGGACTAGTAGTGTGGACATGTCTAAGACGCTACTCGAAGCAGCAACATGAGCTTCAATTAACATAAAGCGTGGAAAAGCAGTATGTGTAGTGTTTAATTTAACCAGTGTGTACATTCCACAAAGAGATAAAAATCAATCTGCGTCTGTATATGCAATATATGCTTTTTATACAAAGTATACTTTTTCAATCATTTTTCAATGGGGCTGACTTCTCTAAATGGCAAACTCATATAGATCAAAATATATATCTTTGAAATTACAATTTTCAAAATCAACACATTTTCAACATTTATTATTATTACAGAGTAGCCCAGTTCAACAATGCTCCCGAAATAGATGTTGCGCGTTTACTCGTTGAATGTCGAGCGACAGCATCTGACGTAAGGATTCCGATGCTCTCAAGTTTCCCGTCAAAAGGTTAAGGTTTCTACCCAAGCGCTGAATCAGCTTGTATGTAAGAGGGCCTGGTCCTCCCATTGTCTCAAAAGCCAGCGGACAAAATGGATTCTGATATCCAACGCCAGAGTATTTCCTGTATTTGTAAGCCTCTGCTAACCTAAAAGCATGACCTGTTCGGTCCGCCCCTGCACCAATAATCGAAAGAGCTGATGAGTCAGTTACAGTTCCAAACAACGTGTGGCCACGTTTAGGGGGGTCCGAGTAAAGCCGTCACGTCTTTGTTTATCAATTGTAACAATTGAGAGTATTTTGCAGAATATGCTACCGCCCGTGTCTGATATATATATATATATATATTTTTTTTATGGGACCGTCTTCTCTGGACGGCAAATTTATTTAAGTTCAATAACTCTTCATTGAGCTTGAAATTTCCATTATTACATAAATTCAAACAATTATAACTATCCAGGTAATTTTGCAGAAAAGGCTATCGCCCGTGTCTGCCCGCTCTTGTGAGTGTGTCAACATCCTTGATATTGCATAACGGTGTTTAGTAAATTTGTTTTTTTTTTCATTTATGTTTTAAGTGTGTTGAAGGACTCATCCAAATACACATGATTTTAATACATCCGGCGAAATTAAACAAATCTGTTGTTTAAGTTTGGTTTTGCATTCATTTGTAGATAATTCTAATACACATCTAAACAGATGAGGCAATCTGGCATTTATGTTTACCAGGCGATAACTGAGCATTGAATAATTTGTCACAAGTCTTGTATATGGGTGTGTTACAACATTGTTTACAGCACTTCTGGTAGGATAAGCATTACTAGAAGTAGCTCCAAACGGGGTACGGTTCCTGCTATAGTGTGTCAGAATGCTATATATGTATATACCATAAAAGTGCAATATATTTTTATCTCTCCATATGTCCTCAGTGGTTGTCCTATAGGCCAATCCAAATACATTTCGTATGCATCTTTTCTGGAGAGTTACTATTGGTTCGACATTCGACTTAAATGAAGCACCATATAACAAAACACCATATTTTAAGTGTGAAAAAATAAATGCATAATACACGTTTTTCTTAAATTCAAGGGAGGCAATATGTCGTAACTTATGCAAAAGTAAAGCACCTGTCCTAAGTTTGTTTATCATATGTTTAATATGAACTTCCCATTTGATGTTATTCTGGAACGTCAGACCAAGGTATTTATAGTCGTGTACCTCACCAATTATCGGACAATTGCAGTTTGCCTCAAGAACTAAGCTCGAGCCGGCAACAGAGTCGAAGCACAGCCTGGTATCATTACATCCGTTTAACGACAGGTTTTCGACTTTCGTATTAGCATAACAACCTAAGGAAGCACATGAGTGGCAGGTAATGTTGAGTGGTGGTTCAGCAGCGTACCCCATCTTGATTTTCATAATTTTTGTCTTCTTTATATTAAGACATAGATTGTTGATTCGCAACCAGAGATTAATCCTCGTCATAGTACTTGTTACCTTTTCTATTAGCTCATTTCTGGTATCACTCTCAATAAGAATGCATGTATCATCCGCGAACTGAACAATTTTCACATCATTACAAAATGAGTGTATATCGTTAATGTATATATTAAACAGTGTTGGTCCCAGAACGGAACCCTGAGGTACTCCGTGATTAACAAAAGCAGGTTTACTCAAACATTCCTTATACTTTGTACGCTGTTGCCTGTCAGATAAGTAGTCTTCAAGTATGTCGTATTTTGTCTTGCATAGCCCCAACGCCTTCAATTTATTTACTAATCTTATCCGATCTACACAATCAAAAGCTTTTTGTAAATCAAGAAAGACCAGACAAACTTGTTTTTTCTTCTCTATCATTGCCCCAATGAAGTTTCGAACTTCAATCATTGCGTCTTCAGTACTTCGCCCTTCCCTAAATCCGAATTGTCCCGGACAGAGAATGTCATTTTTTTCAATGAAATCAACTAGTTGAGAATTGATTATTTTTTCAAGAATTTTACCAAATACAGTGGTAATAGAGATAGGCCTAATGTTATCGAGGCAAATCTTACCCCCTTTATGAAGCGGCGTAACTAAAGATGATTTAAATATTGTGGGGAAAGTTCCACTTTGTAGACATAATTTGTAAAGATGCTCTAGCAATGGTGCCAGAACATCTGCATTTTCTTTTACTAATTTCGTAGAAATCTTATCGGTTCCCTCAGCTGCTGAGTTTTTCAGAACTTTGATAGCTTGCAGTACTTTAGTTGAGGATGGCGTTTGGAGGATCATTTTGTTTGTTGGCCCTTTAAGGTCAGTTAGAAGTGTTTTACTACTGGACCCAGCGCATTCCGCAATTTTAGTTCCAATCCCTGCTAGATGTGCATTGAGATAGTTTAGTTTGTCTTTAAGCGATCCGTCAGGGATATCTTGCAGATCTTCAATGGAAAGCTGTTTAGCTTTGGAACCCTTGAGCTCGGCTATCATTATCTTAAAAGCTCGTTTCGTATCCTTCTTTGAAGCTAAGAATTTAGCTTTTAGATCTTCCTCACGCAAATTTCTGATCATCTGTTTAAGTTGGTTTCTATATTTATTAAACTTTAATCGCTCCGGGTGGTCAGGGTCCAGATGACGAACTTTAAGGAAAAGCTTATTTCTGTACTCTATACTTTGTACAATGGCTGGAGACATCCATGGTTTCCTTGGTTTATGCTTACTCTGTCTTATAGCTATTTCCTTAGAGCATGATTTAATTATATTTTGAACTGATTCCGTTAGATGTTTTGCAGCAGTATTTGGATCAGATATATTATAATAAAAAGACCAGCTAGTTGTTCGTAATATATCACTAACCTGTTCGAGACTATATATAACTTTTGTCTGTATATTATTAACTTTTGGTCTGGTTATTCCAGAGATCGAGAGTGCCAGGGCAGCGTGATCGGGTCTTTCTATACATTTTATATCGGGGTCATTCATGTTTGTAAAACTATGGAATATGTGATCGATAGCTGTACCAGATTCTATTCTTGTAATACCTTTGAAACTTAACTCGTACCCTTGAGTCGCCATTATATCCAGATATTTGCTCGTATACACGTTGTCTGCCAGAATGTTTATGTTCATGTCTCCTATTATGAGTCTGTTAGTAGTCCCACTACAAGCCTTACAAATTTGATAGATATCACTTTCTAGGAATTTATCAATGTCGGACGCAGCTCGATTCGGAGATCTGTATACCGAATTAATCTCTAATATGCCAGAGGTAGTGTTTATTCTGACTCGAGCCCACTCGCAATTAGTTAACTCATTGGTTGCAAAATCAACAATCTTATAGTTTTTGTGAATGTAAATTGCTGTCCCACCTGCTCTATTTTTTGTAGAACAACAGAAAACTGCAAAATAGTCTGGGATGTTGTATAACTCTTTCTCATGATCCTTTATCCATATTTCACTTAAGCAAATAATATCAAAATTACCACCGGCATTTTTAATCTCAGCTTCAACACACTCTATTCCCTTTCTTAAACTTTGTATATTTAATAAAAATAATTTTAATGGATGGTGACACACTCGATCAACATTTCCACTGTCCAGGTCAGCTGTTCATCTGTTATTGGCACCATAACACGCTTTCTTTGTGTTTACATTGAGTTCTGGTATGTGTTACTACACTCTAATCCTCTTTCTATTTGATCTTAATTCATACGGCAGCACTGGGGAAGGGTTGTCACGGATAGAACCCTTACTGATCAATTCATTTCGAAGACGTATTAGGTCATCTTCACAACTAATTATTTTGGGCTCTGATTTTTCATCTTTTTGCATTGAAATCGTCAGATTTCTTGTAATTGGTTTGGCATACTGCCACTTCGCTTCCTTCTTAAGGTTATTTGCTTTTTCAAGCAAATCACTTAGATAGCCACACAGGTGCATTCTAACTTCCACTATTGTTGATCCGTCCTTGAATCCAAGATCGCAAATTTTTATGGATTGTTTTCTAATTGCCCAGAATGCCTCCCTAGCGAAGTGGCTCGAGTGAAACTGAGCAATTATGCAGGCATTTGAATTTCTGTTTAACCGGTGAGCAACAACTAGATTAACTTCACATTTCGCTAGTTGTAAAAGCTTTCTAATTATACTTTGAGTTTCGTTGATGTTTTCCTTCTCTTTTCCTGGTATTCCGTATATTTTGATGTTCCTTGATTTCGAATATTGCTCTAAACTATTAATCTTCTGCTCGAGTACAGTATTAATATATATATATATATATATATATATATATACAGGGTCATTCATATTGTTGTGCACGCATTTCGAGGTTTGATAGAACTCGGCACGAAAATAAGTTTCCCTATGGAGGGAAGACGTGGAAACGTCTTGTTTAGGAGAGAGAGTGAAGTTTATAAAGAAGTTTTTCTGCCTTTTTTTCCTACATAGTTGTGCGAAATCTCTGTTTGCGGGAGAACCAGTCATGAAGGAACCGATTACACCGGCGTGTTCGGAGGAAAATTCTGCACAACGAAGACACTTCACTAGCTTGCGTAGCAAAAAGCTAATACCCAGATTAAGGAAAGTCATGAAAAGTCGACATTTTACGTTAACGCCTTTTCATGAAAAATCGTAAAATATTTTCATTGCGACCAAAAATGTACGTCCGAAAGACCACTATCACGCAATAGCAACTTTAATGCCCATCATTTTCGTATCAAGGTGATGGTGCTGCGTTACGTAGTTGTCAAGTCACTGTTTTCCTCCGAACACGCCGGTGCAATCGGTTCCTTCATGCGTTGACTGGTTCTCCCGCAAACAGAGATTTCGCACAACTATGTAGGAAAAAAAGGCAGAAAAACTACTTTTATAAACTTCACTCTCTCTCCTAAACAAGACGTTTCCACGTCTTCCCTCCATAGGGAAAACTTATTTTCTTGCTGAGATCTATCAAACCTCGAAATGCGTGCACAACAATATGAATGACCCTGTATATATATATATATATATATATATATATATATATATATATATATATATATATATATCTTGTTTTTTTATAGAGGTAACTTGTAAAATGCGTTATGCACACGGGGCGTCGTTGTTAAAGCCGCGGTAGTGTGGGACTCGCACTCACTAAAATCCAGTCTTCCTCTTTGCCCGTGTCGGGGATGGCCGCAGTACTGTCTTCTTGAGATTACTTTGCCTGGCCACTCGTCTTGCCATTTAGGCTGCTCGGCATTCTGCGGCGGTTATTTTTGCCTTGAAGACAATTTCTGCGAATCTTCTTACCATAGTAATCATTAGGATTTGTGACCCTTGAGAAGCGCCTCTACAAGAGCTTGGCATGTCAGGGGTTCTTCAGTTGTAAGTTCCGGGACAGTAGCTCTCTCTCAGTGTCGAAAAAGGCGCAGCGTTCATAGCAGTGCCTTACATCGTCCGCCTCCCCTACGTTGCACATACGGCGTACGGGGGGAGTCGGTTTTAACGATGCGGTGTAGGTATTGCTGAAAACAGCCACCGTGACTCGTTAGCAGTTGCGCGAGTGGGTAGGTAAGCGAGCCGTGTTTAAGACTGTACCATTTTTGAAATTAGGAAGTATTGATTTTGTCCAAGATCCAGGATGGCCGGCTGGATTGTCTGGAAAGTACTTGTATATGTGCTGTGGAAGTCGTGCGACTTGCTCGTGCTATGCTAAGCGCCATATGCATTTGGGTCTTATTGAGAAGGCGGCGTGTTTTAGCTCATGTAGTTGTGCGCTCCTATAAGGGTGCGGCGTATAACATGATGGTGTCTATTACTGATGCTAAGAGGCGGCACCGAGAATCGGATCAGCCCGAGTTGCCCTTTGTAGAAGGATCTCTTTTTTCCTTAATGAGATCCTGCTTCCCCAAAAACTGTGGGTCGCATTAAAGTCCCCTCCCACAGTCGCCTTTCAATGACCATGAGTACTCAATCTGAGGTATAGTTCTTCAAGAAAGTCCTTGTATGCATGTAGGGTGCAGTTTAAAGAAATTTAAACTCATTTTGATTGTGGTTTCCTCACAGGTTTGTATCCCCGTTGTCTGTATGCTTGTTGCATACTTAGCACCTAACATTGGCCATACAGCCCTTTGTAACGTGTCTTTGCCCTGCGCATTTAAAGAAGCGAGGTTGGGTTGGTTGGGCTGCGGAACAGTCCCTGGCCGCGTGGTTAAAACTCAGACACAGTGAACACTGTAGTATCGACACCATTTCGTCTATGCGGCACCGCGTCCAACCAAGGTGTACAGTTCTTTGTCGTAGAAGCCCTGGAGCTTTCTCTGGTGGCATTTTAGCACTGCACGAGTAGTCGCCTGCCCGGGTTTTATTAAGCGGGCCTGGAGTGAAAACCATTTCCGGTGCTCCGTCTTTGGTAAGCGCTATGAGGATGCCCTTCGGCTCGATAGACTTATCTAGGCCTCGAATTATCACGGCCTTAGTATGCAAGACCGCTTAGGCTGTCGCTTCCAGAGACGCCTTCTCCTTTATTTGCTAAAGAATTTTGCTAGCGGCATCGGGAATAGTACCTTGGATCAGGCAGATTTCGCCCATAGGTGTTCTTAAAGCTCTTTCAACGTCTACTCCAGCGGTTGCTGGGCCAACGCTGTTCCTGACTGCACATAGAGCGTCAGCATAGGATGCATTGCCTAATTTTACAATAATTGCGAAAGTAGAGTTAGGCTTCTTCCACTTCTTTTTATCAAAAGCCTCTTCTATTTTCCGGCCTTTAACTCGGATTTCCAGGGTCACTCCTGAGTATATCGCGATGGTTTGCTCTAATACTTTCCTCATGAGAGTGTTCTCGGCTGTTACTGCGTATTGCTTATTGCTTAGCTCCTTTTTAATAAGGAGGCCTTGTATCTCTGCAACCTGTCGGGCTCACGGGTTGATCCGCCGAGTCCGCGCTCGGATACTTTCGTTTGTTAGTCAGCTAATATGCGAGTATTGCCCGCACTTGCTATTCTGTCGTTTTGGGGTCGTTTCGCAACGTTAACATTTGTGGCGTCGGGTCGAATCTGCACGTAATGGCGTTCTGATTGCCGCACGTGGTGTCGTTCGAATTGCCGCCTGTTACACCAAGTATTTGAGAGTTCGAAGTTGGAAATAACTCACCCGAGGAGTCGCTGCTGTCGTGGGTGAGTTGTCTGGAGTTCGGTACTGGCCTGAGGTGTCGAGGGTAGTGGTTGCGTTTGCCACAGAGGCGACAAGCTCCCACTATCACCCTTAATCACGCAGCGCTCACAAGACACGTCCGCACGCTATGGCGGTCAAATGGAGACTGATATATATATATATATATATATATATATTCCGAGTTAGAGAACCCAAAACCACACGTTCGTGTGTAGACAAATGTTTACTCCAAAGTGTTAACATAAGAAAGTCATATATATAGACAGGTAGGCCATCTTAGTCACATACATCTGAATACGAAAACAAAAAAGATAATGAATAGGTTACCTATAGATAGACACTATATGGCTAGTACGTTAATGACCTTAGATCCACGATCATACATGCACGCCTAAATATGCATCTATATGCATTTACATACATATATCAGTCCAGTTGGCTTGGTCGTAAAGGCAAAATACATTTCCAATTTCAGCCTGCCGTGCGTGACAGCATGTGAGGTTATACGGAAATTATGTCATGGTCGAGGCAAGGCCGAGACACGCAGGCACTAACATCGTTGCACGGGCAGGTTTTCACGCTAAAAATGACGACGTGTCGCTAGACAGGTAGCGCCACACAAACGTAGAGGCAAATCTCGTCCAGGCGTCCAGGTTTATAACATTTCAATTTTTTTTCAAAAACAATCCTTTTCATTGCTTAGCCAGTCTAGGACGCTAGGCTGATCGGCGTTTATAGCTAAGCTATGGCGTCCGTTATTGGATAGATCCGTCCAGCTTGGGCTTATTTGACCTCGCTCTATCATTGCTGTGCGCTTGTCAGTGTGTCTATCTGACCATCTGTGTAGAAGACGTCTGTCTTTGTCTGTTTTCGGCCATTCTACTATTCGAAGCACCGCATTGGGTCGACGCCGCACTTTAGCCGGTGCCGTGGCCGCCACCGCCGGCCAAGCTAGCATCGCTACGTCAATCAGGAAGCGGACGGACAAACGACGAATGACCTGGCCAAGAGAGGTCTTTTTTTGTACACGCGCCGCACTATTTCGTCCTAGCCTTTTCTACGTAGACCTCTTGAATCGACTGCCTTTATCTTGCGGCTCTTGCGGTGTTCGAATTGGTCAGGCACGCTGTTTTCGGCGCTTACCCCTTTGACCGGGACCACAATTACAAGAAATCAATGAATGACGCCGGAAAGAGGAAGCCATACAAGGGTATGTTTGGACGTCTTCTGTTGAGACTGCAACTTTGTCTGCTGCATCCAGTGTTGGTATACTGGGGAGCATGCTTATGATAATCACAGCAAGCTGTTTTGGAAACTCGAAGTCGGGTAAGACACATCATAGCAACAAATTAATGTAAGGCCAGCCAACTTGCGGATCGTCCAAACGCAGGGATATACTTTGCTGCTGCTGCTGAAGGCGGTGGAGCTACTCAGTAGTTGCATATCAGAAGTGCACATGCATGCAAACTGTGAGTAGAAAAAACATGCACATAAATCATTTTCGTAAAATTATGCTTTCTTACAACCTTAAAAAACATGCCTTCTTATTTCCTAAAAGAACATGTCTTCGTACTACCTAAAACAAGAATGCCGCCTTGACGGTCCGAATCGAAGATTTCGGCTGTCTACAGGACCAAAACTGTGTGCAACTGTACAGCTCGTACAGTTGCTCACGTTGGTAGTGGATATTTTGATGTGGCAGATCAATTACCAGTGGCTCGCTTCTCCGCTATAGAAAATAAAAAAGTCATTTCCCCTGTATATTGGAAGACACATTTGACGGGTGAACGAAATTGTATGCACGGGTCAAATTATTTTGGATGCGTCGAATAGATTTGTTCATTTGTGGCTACGAGAGATGCGCCGATATATGGGTGCTGCATAGGTTAAGCAAACACGAAATGATGAACCGCCAGAATATACCTGCTCCCTAACGGATAGAGAGCAATTGGTGATAAATTCGCGTATCGGCAATAAGAAGCGGATCCTTTGTGGTTCGAGAAAACGTCATATTCGAAGCGAAGCACTAGGTCTAACCACGTTGCATAAGCAGGCTCTCACGCTAAAATACGTTGATGTGTGTCTGATTATATTGGAGAGGGACGTGGTGCACTTTTGGTGTCTGCAGAACAAGGAAACGATTAAAAGTAAAAAAGTTTTGCTAGCAACCGAATCGTTTGAAGCAAGTTATCGCCTAACAGTGCCCAGAACTGAGCAGTCACAGATGCGCTGTATTCTAACATAGTAACCTGGTCGCGTACATTTGCGGCAATCTGCCAGATCAAAAGCCACCTTAAAATTTTGCGTCGAAAAGCGACGACAGAAAGAAATTCTTGGGAGATGAATTTTCTGGACAGATTCTGGTAGTTCTAGAGAGATGAATGGAAACATCTAAAATGGCTGTGCTTATATTGTTGGTTTACAACAAATTGGAATTTCGCAGGCAAACTTTTGCGTCTATGAATGTCTTGTTGTCAGAGAAGAATAAAATACAGGCGGCTGTTTTATATTTGATAGAACCGATCTTAAAATAATCCGCTTAGACCGACTTCGCTGTGTATGTGCCCCGGCATTATATCTTAGGGAATTACTTTATACGTTCATAGAAGAGATTCTGTTAATTTTGCTATATTTGGATGACTGCGCGATCTGTTCTATCTGCTATATTTGTTCCAAGGTTAGAAACTTCTTCGGATTAGTTTAGAAATGTTGCATTTTATATGGGCCTTTGCTAGCAGCAATTATTTGTGATAACGTAGAATAACCAATCATATAATTAATGTGCTCCGCCGAGGTGTGTCAGCTATTTTCAAATGCGTTAGTTGTGCGTTAGTCCTGATTTGTTCGACCGAGATCACCAAAAGCCTAGGAGGTCTTGCTCATTGGTCACTTGGTCTAGACCGCCAACATGCAGGTATGTTCTGCCCTTGCCTCACTAGGATATGATTACGTAAAATATTATTATTTGAACTAAAAAACGCAATTCGCTTTATACTGTACAGATAAACTATCCGGACTTTCATCTCGGAAACCGGGCTCTTTTGCCTACAATTGCCTGCAGAGCACGTCTAATTTAGGCAGAAAACTAGAAATAATATCTCTATCTTGGCTTGTAGTGATGAACTACTAAAGCGAAAATATTAGTTATCTCCGCCAGGACCGCGGTTGTGGTATAAAATAAAGTTTTTTTCGTGGCCACCTCGCAGCTCAATTCTAAAATGAGTTCGGTTGATGTGTATACAAGAACTGTCGTCTGAGAAAACCACCTTGTTTAAAGTCACGTTGAAAATAGTTTTTGGCGCTTGTCGGCAACACATTTGCTGTAACCCCACAGCATTCGACAGGCCTTGTGGTCCGGTGCCGTTCTCTGTTTTGCTAGCCCGTCAGCAATATCGATCAAGATATAAAAATCTGCAGGAGGTCACGAACCCTGCCTTCCATGCAAACGTAATGATAAATATTCTATGCATCGGTTTCACGGCATACGCCTCTCTATATCAGTATATTCTCACGTCATGTAGTAATTATGAAATGGCACGTTTAATAAATTAGTCCAAGTTTTGTAACCTTTAAACTGAGCCATCTAAACTTTTCCAAGTGTTTATGACAATAATTCTATTGTCCATCAATTTTGTATGCAAGCAAATACGCATTAATATAAGAATGAGACATACATACAATTTGCAATCAAGCATTGTCGACTATCATTCCCGCACAGACAAATCCAGGTACTATATTAGGCATACAGGGTGTACTTTTCTAGCATACAAAGTTAATTTCTGAACAAAATAACGGCTTATCAAAAACTTGGCTGAATGAAAAACTGTGCATTATCGCTTCACTTTTCTGCCAACAAATCTGCTCGCCATGCAGAGGAGCAGGTGTTTATAGATTATCCACTTTCTACCCAACTGAGCCATTTGCAGCTTATCGCTCAGACTGAACCAGCAAGCAGAACAGCACGCGAAGGTCTATTTTTGTTTGACAAAGAAGAGCAAGCCTTGCATGGGGCTAACTATTGCTGCAGGCAAAGTTTTTGTCTTCACACTTGGCAACAATCACTGTTATATGTAGTAGAGTCAATATTGGCTGGCTATTCAAAAGGCAACTCTTCATTATGTCTATTAATCCAAGGCAGCAGGATTCCCGCCCGGAGGATTTGAGGAGCTGGAATTCCGGTGGTTCGGAAGTCGATGCCCATTATTAGCCTTTGCGTTGGTTGGCAGCGTTGCTGCTATCTTTGCTTTTAATTATGTTATTGTTATTAATATTGTCACCTCTAATAGTTCTGGTTGTTGCGGCTGTTGTTGCTTTGTTGTAATTCACTCAGATTAGTGTTTATGACCTTTCCTTGTTGCCATTGTTTTCTCGTTTTTACTGTGCTTGGCCAACGTGACATCTGCCATGCGATAACGCATTTATACTTTACGGTTCTGCCTTATTTTTCACGTTCTCATTGAGCCTGCCCTGTGCAGGGGTGAGTCAGCCCCGAAGAAACATGATTAGTAGCAGCGGTGAAAATGAGCCTAATTTGTCGGTTGCCAAGCTGATAGAAGATCGTGAGTGACCTCAAGATATATATATATATATATATATATATATATAAACATACATAGAAATATGATAATATCACTCGGCCTGCACTACATATGATGTGCCTCAAGGAGAATGTTTGCCCAGCTCCCGCCCTGTGTACGACTTTTGGTTAGGATATAAGAAAAATGCGTAGCGCAGAACATGGAGTACTTGACCTCGACTATAAATTCACGATTGATTAATGAAATCTCTTATACACGTGATTTAGGCATATACATTAGCCTCCACATTACCAAGGTTGTAGAGACATCATTGTGCCTTGTTATTACCATCTTCCGCTGCTTCTTGTGTACATTCGCCTATTTGTCCCCACTGCCTAAATATAGGAAGTTGGTGAAAGGCATCCAAGCATTCAAGACACGCTCCTAAGGCGTTTGCGGTTCAGGTGCCCTCAAAGCGTGTCAGCTGATGTTGTTCTTAGTAGAGACATACTATTAGAGCAAGGCAACGCTCAAAAGTGAGTCTCTGCTCCACGTCACTTAACGAATTTTGAATTGCTAGAATACTTTTTTGATGTACGCTCCAGTAACCTAAGGATACAGTGTTCCTTCCAAAAGCCGTGTCCCATTTCGAGATCGTAAATGGGTTGTTTGCTTGGCGGATGGCCAAATAGATCCATGGTAGTTCAAACAGTACTTGCCTATTTGGCGAATAGTTACGTTCTCCTTGCATACCGGAAACAATACGTGTCTCGTATGATAAATTGTAAAAATATATATATATTAAGTAAGTCAAAAAGTTCGTCGGCTTTCTGGGACCACATTTTTGAAATTCCCGCGCTCTGCAGCAGGGCCGCCTGAGAGTGCGGCTGGGCGTTTACAATCAGGAGCAGACCCGTGGCGGCGCGACGGTATACCGGTTCCAACTTTACCGTTTCGTTTGCGGAATTGGCAGCTGTTTGCAATGGAGGACAAAAATACGCATTTTCGACACATTATGTTGTTCTCCTACCGTGAAGGCATAAGTGCAGCGCAAACAACCCGGAGGATATGTGCAGTCTACGGCGAAAACGCAGTACATAAATCCACAGTCGAAAAGCGATTCGCCCGTTTCAAAGCTGGAAACTTCAATCTCGAAGATGAACCGAGGTCAGGACGACCCAATGTTGTGGAGACCGACGAAGACATAAGCCTGGTTACTTCGAACCCAGGTTTGACCATAAAAGAAATTGAAGATGTAACGGGAGTCTCCCACGGAACCGTTTGGAATCGCCTCCATGATGCAGGTTTCTCGTGCAAGCGGAATATCTGGCTACCACACGACCTCAATGATAGGCAGCTTGAAGGGCGAGTCGATACCTGTCACGCACTCCTCCGGAAGAACTCGAATGAGCCATTTCTGAGGAAATTGATAACCGGCGATGAAAAATGGATACTCTACAGAAACGTAACACAGAAAAGAAGTTGGGTCCCCAGAGATTCTCAGGCCGCAGCTATCCAAAAAACCCGAAATTCATCAGAAGAAGGTTATGCTGTGCTGCTGGTGGGACTGTAAGGGCGTCGTGTATTTTGAGCTGCTTCCAATGGGTCAGACGATCAACTCCGTCGTCTACTGCAGACAACTCGAAGATTTGAAGGCTGCAGTAGCAACGAAGCGCCCGGAATTGTCAAACAGGTGGGGCGTCACTTTTCAACATGATAAGGCGACACCACACAAAAGTTTGGCCACCCGGCAAAAATTGGCGGAGTTTGACTGGGATGTGCTGCCGCACCCAGCTTATAGTCCCGACCTCGTACCGTCTGATTATCACTTGTTCAGGTCTCTCCAGAACTCCCTTGATGGCACAACATTTGAATCTTTGGAGGCTATAAAAAATCACCTCACTCAGTATTTCGACGAGAAGGACAAGACGTTCTGGGAGAAAGGAATCAAGGATCTACCGAGGCGATGGGCGAAGGTTATTGAACAAAACAGTCAATATATCATTTAATAAAAATATTGTTGTCTGCATAAATAAGGCTCTTTAAAATCGGGTAAAAAAGCCGACAAACTTTTTGACTTACCTAATATATATATATTTAGAGAGATTTAGACTTAAAATTATCGGACTGTCGACGAGACGCAGCGCATGTAGCGACATGCATTAGTAATTGGTAACACGATTGAATCCTAATTGTTGTTCATCATCAAAACATCAAATTGCAAAATGAAGAAGTAATTTTTAACACAATCAGGTAACAATAATATAAACTTAGATTTTTAAACAGCTAAATTAAAAGCTAAATTATGAGGTAAACGTATGTTTATTTTAAAATTGATATTACTCAATTGTAAAGTATTGCATTATATTTCTAATAAACAAACAAATTTACCACCAAATGAAGAAGTATAAAAATAATTTAGTATTTTTATACTTCTTCAACTGGTGGAGACAAAAGGTCACAGACATGCAAATATTAAAAATTTAAGGCAATGTATTTAGTTTTACCTGATGAAATATAAAATAATCATTAAATAAGTTGCTTCTTTAGAAACATTATTCTCATTATTTATTATTCGCTTGACATGAATTCCTAAATACACATACCAGGGGCATAGTAACACACTTAATAATTGTTTGTTTTTTTATATGTTTAAGTAATAAAATACCAACAAAACTTACAAGCTTATAAAACAAGCTTAATAAACTAAAATATGTTAGTACATACCGAGATCACAGGCCTGATTCAGATTGTGACGTTAAAAACCATTGTTCTACTTCGCGAGCAAAGAGGTGCCTCGTTGTGAGGCATTTATTGTTTCGGGGAATGCAGGTCCAGATGTCAGGAAGGCGTCACGCAAGAGTGTGTTGACTTAACTTCAAGGGTACGGAGGGCACGCTTAGCTGATGTTCAACTGGGGGTACGAACTAAAAGAAACTCGATATCCGTAAGTTACAATTTACCCTGATGGGAACGTCTCCTCACGTTCTCCAGGAGAAGGAGCCCCAGGGACCTAGCAAACTCAATGCTTCATGTTTTAGGTAACAGGATGTCAGGTCGGGCCACTAGTTTCATGACTACTAACCCTGAAATAGGTTTTATGAGCATTGAAAACTAGTCCGAAATACCTAAAATGCTGATCTGTTTTTTTTAATATTTACGAGCAATTAGTAAAATTCCGTACATAAAAATCCTATGATTCACTCTGGACAGTAGCGTCGTGTCATCAGCAAAAGTTATAGCAAAGCCATGGTTTAGCATCTGGACTTGTAAGAGAATAAAATTCAGAAAGTTAGGAAATATAAAACAACTGAGAACCAAGCATTAAGTAGTATCGATATCAACTGTTGTCACGAGGACTCCATCTGACAAGTTTGTACCTCCTGTCTCCGTCCTGAGAGATATTTGGGACAAAAAGGAATCATCAAGATATTTAAAAAAGCTTATGCACCTCGACCGAATCGCACATCCGCTACCATAGGTGTGCCGACGCGATGTCAATTAACCAACCCCCCTGAAAGCCGAACTGGTTAGGCGAACGGAAATTGATTGACCCTAAATGTCGATTAAACCTGACCAACACCAGTTTGTTTATGACCTTTAAGATATAATTAACGAAATCGGCCTATAATTGGCACACGGTTGTGTAAATAGTAAACAGGTCATCCATCTCCTAAGTATGATTCAGCATTGTAGCAAGAAAATACACTCAACATAACAGTATTGCCGACTCCTTGTACGGCGGCCCTACAACTCATAAATCAATTAACATCCCCACAGCTCTTCACTTCGCAGCGCCAATCAATACCTTCTTCGGACTGTTATACCAGAGCCGGCACCTGGCCAACGGCCGCGCACCTCGCGATAACACGAGTGCCAAACCCAACCCCGGCACCGGCTACCTACGAGGACCACCCCAGTGACGCCGTGGACGCCGAGGGGTTCACCCTGGTCACCCAAAAAACCATCGAGGCGCTCTTTCCTCAACACCCACCCTTCGACCGCGCCCCCTACCTAGAGGCTTCAGGGGAGGAGAAAAATGATCCCCCGGAGGTCACGCTCCAAGAGGTGCTGGACGCTGCGGCACGCCTCAAACAGGGAAAGGCACCGGGCCCAGATGGTGTCCCGGTCTCCGCGGTCACAACACTGATGAAAGAATTTCCAGAAGCGGTGGCGTCAGCGGCGACCGGGATGCTCCGATCGGGCTCGTTTCCCAGCGCATGGAGGGCCGCAAGCTTGGTCCTCATACCCAAAGGCCCCAGCTCTTACCGCCCTATTTGCCTACTCGGCTCCCTGGCCAAAACTTTCGAGTCTATCGTGGAGGCACGTCTGCGGGACTTCGCGGAGGAGAACGACCTGCTGTCAGAGGCCCAGCATGGGTTCCGCAAAGGCCACTCGACAATCAGCGCCATAAAGCAGATCCAGACGCAGGCCGAACTCCTTCACGAATCCCCGCCAAGAAAACGCTTTTAGCAGCCTACCCTGGAGAGTCATCCTGGAGACTCTTCACAGGAAGGACGTTCCCTTTTACCTACGGCGAATTATATCAAACTACCTAAGGAACCGGACAGTACAGTCCCACGGAATCGTTTTTAACATGACTGCAGGGGTGCCATAGGGCTCCATACTTGGCCCTCTGCTATGGAACATAACGTACGACGACGTGCTGCGACTAAGGGGCCTGCCCCCTGGGATCAGCCTCCTAGCCTATGCCGACGACCTCGTCCTTACCGTCCAGGCCCGGACACCGGACCTGCTGCAAAGCCGTGCGAACGAAGCAACTGGAGACGTCGCCCGCTGGATGCAAGCGGCGGGACTCGCCCTCGCCCCCGCCAAGAGCGAGGCAATACTCTTGGTAAGACGGAGAAACTGTCCTGCTCTTCACCTTCGCCTAGAAGTCCAAGAGATTGCGCTTGTTGACAAGGTCAGGTACCTCGGGGCGAAGAAAACTAAGCGGCGAAGAATCATGTCCGTGGCCGAGTCAGTCGCCCTATAAAGAGCTCCGGCCTGGCCGACCGACACCCTAAAGCTTGCCGTCAACAGGACGCGCCTGCGTCGGGCCCAGAGGGTCGGAGCCCGGGGGGTGAACTCACCTTCTACACGACCCAGATCCTGACAGGGCATGGCGACTTCCAGTCCTACCTGTTCAGGATCAGGAAGGCTCCCAGTCCTAAATGCATCCACTGCGGCGACGGACCGGAAGACACTTCAGACCACACGGCACTGAAGTGTCCAGCATGGGCGGAGCAGCGCGTGCCTCTACTGCTCCTAATGAACACACCGGATTTTAACCTACGCGACGTCTGCAAAAAATGACGGAAACGCTTTTAAACTCTAACACCACAGCCGGAGTCTTCAGAGCCATTCTACAGAAGAAAACGAGCGCCAACTACCTACGGCCCCCCCCTCCCCGTGGCTCCCGGGGGAACACACCCGCCAGGAGTAGAAGACTGGTTTTTAGTGGGTTGGAGCCCCACACAACCGGCCCGCATCTGCAGGGAGCTCTCCGGCCGCGGTGCCCGCCTGTGCAACCGCATTTCCCAGTTAGTCCTCTAAAAAAAACCAGTGCCGGGAGCAGGATATTTTTTAATTCCCGCATAAAAACAATCACAGAATTTATGTGGGCAGGTAGCACGCTCTAAATAGGCGGCAGCCGACACAATAGAGAATGGGACATGAGTTTCTCTCTGGCCCGCGGTACCACAAATACTGTCGCTCTGGGTAGCCGCTTGTTTCGTCTAGGCACCAAGGAAAATACGATATCCGCCGATAGTAAGCCACGAGAGGTTTTAAGGCAAGCGTGGCCACTCTAAGGTCAGATATTTTTTAAACTGGTAAAAGGTAGAGGGTAAGGAACAGATCACGAACTGACTCATATCGTTGTCGGAACAACGGCATAGCATTTTGGCATCACTTGATCTATCATCTGAGAATGCCAGGCTAAATGCTCATATATTACCAAACCGAGGCGCCTTACCGCCTGAGAACGCTCTACCGTATCTGCATCCAGTCCAAAACATTCAAGCAATTCAAGTAGCGGGAGAAGTTTGAGCGGGTCTCTCGGGAGAGTGGTCGAGACGAGGAGCCGAGGGAGGGGGTGGGGAGCAGCCAGGCCCTCATGGTCTCGACGCACCCTCACAGGACGGATTACAAAATGGCATCCCCCTATCCAACCGCAGGTAGACATGCGGGATGATATTCAGGGATAGAGCTGATTGAAGGAGAACGGAGACGCCTCTCCCACGGTTTCGATGTAATGCCAAAGTAATACCGAGCCTGGGGGGGCGGGGAGGAATCCGGGTTTAGTGGGTTTGCGAGTCTCACACTAGTCACGCAGGCTGCTAGTGGCGCATGTGCATCATTCATTCCCGAAACCTCCCAGAAAAAAAAAGCAATTCAAGTAGCCTTCTAGCGGGTCGAGACACTAAGATATTGGTTTTGCTTGTATTCACAACCAATCCATATTTATTGAAAACCTTAACAGCTATGCTAACCAATTCAAATGAAGTGTAAATACCACCAAAAACATTAGCGGGGTCGAGCCGAATTAAGACTGTCGTGTCGTCAGCAAAAGCTATAGCCTATTCCAAGTTTTCGTGTTTCATTCTCAAAAGTATGAAGTTCAGTATTATCAGAAACATATAGGGACCAAAAACAGAGCCCTGCGTGGTCCCTAAACCAACATACATATAGATTGAATATATCCAACCTGTTACAGACCGAGATTTGTCTTCAAGATAGGTCCTAAACCAGCTTGCTGTAGAGAACGTACAACTTTAGTGGGTCAAATCCTAAGTAAATTATCCTTTGTCAAGACAATTGAAGGCAGACGACACGTCCAGGAGCAGGCACACACAAGGCTGGTCCATTTCGGCCCAATCAACAACATGCTGCCACAGATGTGCAAAGGCTTATTCTGTCGACTGGTTCTTATGAAAGCCGAATAACTCTGACGAGAAGAAGTTAATATTCTTCGAAGAACGAGTTAAGCTCTGTAATACTAACTTTTCAAAGACCTTTGAAATATAGTCGATAACTGAGATAGGGCGGTAGCTTTGTCTCATTTGGTCATAGTTTGTCAAGGCGGTGCCCATCTGTACACGAATTTAAAGAATTTATAATTTTATATCCAATCGTAGCGAAATATAGGTATAGTTTCTCGGCGATCGATTTGGACTCGCTAATCGTGTGACCCGTGCTGAATGTTAGGATTGATGTTTGCTTGAAAAGCACCAGAAACGTCCAGATTACTCTTAGCAAATGTTTTATCATAAATCTTGTTTACGATAGCCGAAGCGCTTTGAACGCTAAATTCGTATCTAAAGCGTCATAAACGCTGATCCAGGAGACCCGCCGTACCGAGTCAGAAAATACAAAAAAAATGCGCCAATAATAATATTACTATTAGAGCCCCTATTTGCATGCAAAGCTACTTCGGGGCAATAGGTTTTTTGAAGGCTATTCAACTGCACGTCAATGTGACTCACACGGCATGATTAAAACACAATCGCAATCCATCAAACCCGCTTCGTTTACTAGATTGGGAAGGAGGAAGGATAGGAACCGCTTGAACATGACAATCGCGACTACACACAGATCGAAAGGATAGTATTGCAGAGGTGGTCTATAAAATTCCGACTTCTTCCCCAAGACGATCACTTATACAGGTAGTGATAAGATTATAGCCACCGATTCCATGGGTAGCCCAGATTCCAAGTCTCACTAGCGGCAAGTACGTCACAACCAGAGCCTTCCCAAATCATAAAGTCAGCAATGCATTCAAGCTGCCTCTGCTATAGTAGACCACCCGTACCAGCATTAGTGTGGATGGCTGAAAACATATTAACACCCAAGCGAGAGAGACACTTCCTGATATATTCCTCTGAGACTGCGGAGCAATTCAAATAAAATTCATATATCGTATATAAAAAATAAAATAAGGTAACTACTTAAGCTTTAAGAGAGCACGTACTATTGGTGTCAAAAATCTACATGCTTCTGGAAGCATTGCGCAGCTCTTGGGCATAACACTTAAATATATATATATATATATATATATATATATATATATATATATATATATATATATATAAACTTTTGCGATATATTTAGTGCTGCATTAATGCATATATCTGACTTCATGAAAGTCCAACGGCAGAGGCTAATATCCACGCCAGGGTGCTCGCAGACAAGCCGATAGACGGAACCTCGTATAGCCGGTATGCTAGAGGGCTATCAAAAGCAGCATAAAATATAACAGGACAAAGCAAAAAGCTAGATAAACATGTATTTCTTGGAGGGCCAACATTGCTTTCGTGTCGGGCACTCTACGACTGCAATTCTAAGCAAGTGCGTTAAGTGATGATGAAGCCTACTTGATGCTAAAAATAGTGTTTACAGTGCATGACTCCACTGACCTAAAGAAAAACGTCAACGGAGCACAAGAGCGGCTGCCGTATGGCCCACAGCAGCGATTGTTTTGGCATGTGCAAATACATTTTCCATATTCATATTTTAACTTGCAGTACCCCGCAGTTGGGCCCCCTTCTTTAGTGAACTGACAGAAGCACGGAGTCGCACATAACACAACGAGCAATAGGTTAAAATTCGACCTAGTCAACCTGAGGACTGAGTATATGTCTCATAACAGACCTGCGAGACTGGCACGTTTATTCATTCAGTCTCTCGCGTTTTATAGCGCGTATGTTTGCAAAACAAACCACCGTCCAGCACTACCTGTGACTCATAGGGAAAGTTACATCCGCTATGTGTCTGCTATGTGACATTAATCAGGCCGATAACGAAGGATACATCTTTGAAACATGCATTCGATAGCAATGGGCTTGTATTTATCTAACCAGTGTAACAAGCGCGACAGGTAACACGACGCCTCGTCTTTTATGTTATGAACCAAATTAACGTTGCTCAACAATCTATTCCCACCCCTAGCGCTGGAAACGTTACTTAACCAGAGATATTTTTCCCATATAAAGAAAGTGTAAGCTCTTATTTGCATGTTTACATGTATTCAATATCATTTGAACTTGGCTGCAGTAATGGCGCCTGCTTACAAATTTGCATTTAGATAATAATAATAATAATAATAATAATAATAATAATAATAATAATAATAATAATAATAATAATAATAATAATAATAATATATTTTACTGGGTTTTTGCTCATACCTATATACTACATATACTAAAAACTAATAGCGCTTGTAGAGAAATCTATAGAAGAGGCGTTTATTCAATGCAACTTTCGTTTATCTTGATGACTGCTTTGATTCGGGCCCTAAACCGATCACGTGTCAATTTTAAAATATAGTCATTAATGTTTGCAAGCGCTCGCTTAATAGAGACAAGTCGACGTAATTTTGTCGATATTAGTTAGGCTACGTCTCATAAACTACTCTCTACTAGGAAGCCACCAAGGGATTTGACGAAACAACATGTCTACATGTTATTCTAGATACTTATGCATTAAACGGCTCACATAGATGTTTCATGCGGGTTCGAATTTTTTGCTTCCGCAACGGGGATGTTTGCTGGATGGCAGGCTCTCAGAATAATACAATTTGGCCCTCGAGGCATGATACAACTTCGAGTATCGTCAAATGTATTTTTTACCACTTCACATAATTCTGTGAGTCTTAAATAGACCTATTTTCGTGATAAAATAGACTTGTATATTATTTTAATAAATGGTTTTTGCATAGGACAAAACAACACTGTGTGGCGGCGTGGTCTAGGGGACGAGTGCGCTAGTCATGGTCGTCATCTAACGGGGTGCCGCCGGTTCGATCCGTGTTGTTGATCAAATTTTCTCTGAGAAAGTTTCAAGCTCGTAGGGGACGAAGGATAGTCTAGAATTAAAAACAACCTTCTTGAAAAATGTTTTTAATTCTAGATCGACTTAAGACGCATGCGCTACATCTCTATGCGCTTACATTTTAAGCGAAACCAGCTTTTGTCTACTACCAATCATCACATATAAAATAGCAGACAAAACGATTATGTACTACCGCCAGACCTACAACTGGGTCTAACTGCTAGGTCATTAGTGTCAAGAGTCTTAAGTTCCACGGCATTTTTCTAGCTGAGGTTCCAGCGCCTTATTTAGGAAGAATCGATAGATGACATGCGTAACCGTGTGTACCCAGAGCGGCGCTGCGTACACCACAAGGCTGTTTACTGCACCGCGTGGATACTCCATACAACAAGTATACTGCCAATACCTCCCCACATTGAATGAAGGGTTCAATATGTACGTATTACAATACCAAAAGGTGTAGTAAAATAATCTATTATATATATGTATGCAATGCGGCCTCGGTTCGAGGAAGCGTGCAGAAATGGCTGGTTCCTACACTGGACTTCCCGTAACACGTTCGCAGGGACCCAAATGTCATGGTCCGACCGTGAATGATTGATTACATTGAATATATATATATATATATATATATATTTTTTTTTTTTAGGGGCTAATAATAGTTAGATAGTCAATGGATTCCGTGTCCCAGCTCTCCGGCGGTGACCAATATTGTCAGGTCCTCGGCATAGGCAACAAACTCAACCCCTGTTGAATGAACCCCATTACGACAGCGTGCTCATCTCCAGCATGCTGTTGTATGCTAAGTTGTAGGGTAGATCCTAGCACGGAATCTTATAGTACACCTGCAGTCATCGTGTACTCTCGGGGGCTATCGGATGCGAAAGTTGCGTAGCTACTCCCTTTTTCTCCACCTCATTCGGGATCAATAATACACTACAGCAACAGCATGAATTACATACGAAACCAACAACAATCCGCGACCACAACAACAGCAACAACCGCAGAAACAATACCAATCACAGCAGCATCGCAGAGTTCGACGCTTTCTTCAGAATTGCAGCTTGCTTCGTTCCGAAATGGCATTTGGACGCGTTTCAAACGCCGCGTATTTTTACCTAAATTAACAAAGTTATTCACTACTTGGGGACAACACCCAAATCGACGGGAAATTTCGCGATCAGAGAGGCCGATGTCCTAATAAGCATTAATATCGTGTTTTAAAGTAATCCGATACCCCAAATGTCGATGAAAGACTTCGCTGTTACTGTATGAGCATGTAGCACTGTAGTCTTTGCACGATTTGTTACAATAAATGCGCGTAATTTGGCAAAAGTTAACAAAAAAAAGTTTTAAAAAATGTGGCTTTATTTATTTTTTAGGGAGTGTATATATAAGTGTGTATCTGCTTTATCTGCAGTCGCAAAATGAGGCCGTGCAATAAATACCTACAATATTACATCCACGACTTTAAATCCTGGACGAGGATGTGTCTCAAGTACGTAAACACGTATTACTAAACACTAGCTGAAAAACAGCAAAAACAAATATTTAGGATGTCGCAATAGCAATACGAAGCAAGGTTTTGTCATGCTAATTAATTTAATTCAGGTGTACATTAAAAGGTATCGTTCTCTCTTGCTACTGTATAGGAATGCTAGTACCGCTTTTGCCATTACTTCTATGACTACTAGTGTGCTGGCATTCTGCAGCATGACGATAAAGCTCATCGTAGTCGTTACTCACAGTGATTTATTCATGAACTTCTTTGCGATAGCCGGGCCGAACTTGCGCGACGAAGCTAGATAGCCTTGTCTACTCCGCGGTATCTGTTGCTCTCAGCCGGACCTGAGCCACTCGTAAGCGGCCAGGCAGTTGCAGCCGGAGAATGAATATACGCAAGTAAAGAAAAAGTATACATATGTGCATGACTTCACATATATATATATATACATATGTGCATGACTTCACATATATATATATATATATATATATATATATATATATATATATTTATACATACATATATATGCACATGTAAGAACCATCACACACACACATGAAAATATATACATAATTTTAAAATAAATACATAAATAAAGTGCTAAAGACGCTCGTGCTAACTGATGACGCGACGTTGATGCGTGTGTTGACGTGTGTGCGACTCTGATTGTATTCAACAGTTGTTGTTGCTGCACCAGGAGCAGCAACAACAACAACAACAACGATAGCATCAAGAACACACCACAGCAACAGCATGAATTACATACGACACCAACAACAATCAGCGACCACAACAACAACAGCAGCATTGACAAAACAATAGCAACAGCAACAACAACAACAGTAACAACAACAACAACAGTAACAACAACAACAGTAACAACAACAAGAACAGCAAAGACCTCAGTAGGCCCCCTTCTTCCGCAGCTGTATGGCGCCAGTTCGCAGAAGCTGCAACAGCAGTTAGGGCAGCTGTGGTGGTGATGGTGGTGGTGATGGTCGTTTACATAGATCGTCATCGGTCGTATCACCATGGCAGGAGTGCTTATGGTGACGACAGTTGTAGTGGCAGTTCTGGTGATAATGGTCGTTGATGTTGTTGTAGGAGTAGGAATAGGAGAAGGAGAAGGAGAAGGAGGAGGAGGAGGAGGAGGAGGAGAAGAAGAAGAAGTTATAGCTGAATCGTAATGGGAGTGATTGTTTCTGTTCCCGCTGTAACTCATCGGATGCTATCTTCTCTGGATAGACGTCACCGTCGTCATCGGGCTTGTTGTTGTTGTTGCTTCTTCAGTCGTCTTCACTGTCGTCCTTATGTCGTTGTTGTTGTTGTTTTCGTGATATATTGCTGCTGCTGTTGTTGTTGTCGTCGTCGTGGTAATGTTGTTACTGTTGTTGTCATCGCCGTCGTATGTTGCTGTTGTTGTTGTTTCTGCTGGTATAGACTGCGACTATGCACAGTCCACAGTGGTGACTGCTAAAGCTTGCACTATGACGACCCTGCCCCGCGCACTAGTTGCCGCACAGTGAGTGGTGGCTCATTACGGTGCTGTCTCGGGCAGATATTCGCGCGAGACGTATGGGCATAGATATGGCCTCACGACGTGGCCCAACACGTATGAAGAAAGCGACGATGACAACGACCACGATAAAACTATTAGAATAAGAAGACCGAAGAGAAAGCGGACGGAAAACAGCACACAGCAAAAAAATCGAGAAAGTTGAAACAAGACACAGCATAAGAAATCGAGGAAATTGAAATCGAGGAGCAGCAGCAGCAAGAGAAAAAGAAAACAAAGTAGCGGGCGAGGATGCAGATGGCATTTGAAACAGCCGTTACAACCACGACGATTAGACCCGAGGCCATGAGCTGGTCTCGACCGAAAGGAGCCCGGTTGCCGACGTTGCTAATGGCGTTGCTACTGTTGCAGCGCTGGTGGTGGTAGAGGCTAGGCTGTGCTTTCAAACAAGCAGTCTCAGCGTCATCGTTGTTATTGTTATTGTTGTTGTTGTTGTTGTAATTGTCGTTGTCGTTGTTGTTGTCATTGTCGTTGTTGTTAATGTTCATGTTGTTGTTGATGTTCATGTTGTTGTTGCAGACGTAATTCGCTCGATTCCTCCTGTGTTTTATGACGTGCGTGCACAACTAAGAGATCCGATAGTACAGCCAGCTAGCTAAAAAAATCCTTTCGGGGCTGACTCTCAGCCAAGATTTAGAGTCTATGGGACTGCTTTTCACATTGCTTCATAGACGAACCCCCTTATAAATACGAATGTGCAACGGTAGGGCTCGAACCCACGCACCTATGTGTGTCCTCCGGTCGCGAGGCGCAGACGCCTGCACTCACCGCGCCACCGGGCTCGACACAGCCAGCTTTTACTGTCATACCACGAGCGCACGAGCGACTGTGCTGAATGTATGGCTGCTGCCACTCTGGTACCGGGCGGGCTAACGGATGACGCGCCAGGTTGCCGGCAAGATGGACAGCAAGACAGGTCACAGCTCTTGCCATGCCAAAGCAAGCTTAAGCACACGACAGAGCTATGAGAAAAAGGTGATGGGAGTGACTGTGTTTGATCAAGATTGATGTTAGAGAGAGAAAGATAGAAAGGCGTGATCTCTCTCGGCGAGTCAAGTTGTTATGACTAGCCACGTCCGGGTGCGTGCCAGCGTTGTTGTGGGTCATCATTTTTGTGGTTGTTGTGGTTGTGTTGCTGTTGTTGTTGCTTTTCGTATTGTCGTCGCAAGTCCTCCCCGCAGTCGCGATTGCCGCCACGTTATAGTGGCGCACCGTCGTCTGCCATTAAGTCTCTAATGGGTGCGCCTCATTCAGACGGGCTCGTTATCCGCGCACACATGCCCGCTAGGTCTCTGTTGCGGTCGGTCACCATGCGAGATGATGAAGAGGACAAATAAAAACGAACTGCTAGGTAAGTAGTGGGCAGCCAGTCCATTGCAGGCAGCCATAACACTTGCGGCGGCCCTTGACCCCTTTACCAGAAGTACCAGAGGAACCACTACTAAATTTACTTGTTCGTTTCCATGATGATTTGTTTTTCTGTGACCTTGACAAGTTTCAATGCAAATCCCATTCAATGTGATGCAACAATTGATACAGTAGTGTCAGATGAAGTTCGTTTTTTGAGCTTATTACGCTGTGGGATTAACATAGGAGGCGTGTAGCCGCTGTTCTCGAGGAAGTAACCGGTTGTATTTGCACCGAATTGCATTGCGCCTTGAGGGACCACAAGTCTATCTTTTGTAGCAAGCCCTTGCTGCACGAGCAGGGAAGATCTATAGAGTACACCAGTATACATATAGAAAAATGTTTTAAATTGTATAAAATATGTCGAAAGAGAACAACACTTGGCTGAAAACTCTGCGATCATTTGTCAACACATTTTTTAACGTAACATATATTCAGTACATAATATGTCTCGGCGCTCGCAATAGGCCTTGAAGCCTGTGGTACGGACGCCGATTGCATGAACCGTCTTGTAATCCTAAGAGGGAGGCCTGAGCTAGAATCGACCGTTGGCGGCAAGAGCGATCTGAGATCACTTCATACTTTCATTCTTCATTAAGTATATTTAAAACCGTTTCTGTGCTTATCAAACTAAAGTGGTGTTTTAATTTGGAAAGTTAATGTAGTTGTGTTGTTGGATTTTTAAGTACTTGTTTAATATTAGGTGACATTGAATTAAATTAGCGTATATAATTTGCATTGGCAGTCTTACAGGTCTCTTTCTTAAGTCTCGTTATTGGTAGATTACCTAATTGTTTAAATCTAGTTGACTAACTGTTGTTGAATGTTGGGGTTTGTCAAACTCATTGGTTTTAACAAATAACAGTTTCATTACAAGAAATCCTAAGCCTTTACTTAGAATTTGGAATTCGCATTCTTATCAGCAGCCAGCATTTAGAATAATGTCGCTTTAATATAGGAAATATGGATTCCAATATATCATTGCAAATATTATTGGCAATCATTAGTTAAAGCCCCAGACTGAAAAGGGCACTTGTGCTCAATCACACGTTTCGGAAATGGCTTTCTTTTTTGAGTAAAGTACAAACGAAAACAACTTTGATCGAAACGTGCGACAAATTTTGCAACGTGAAATGGGTAAGATACCTTACCAGTTTCAACAGGTTCATCGACTCAATCAATAGAAGAAAAAAGCCCGAGCTTCACTTTGTTATTGTCCTTACTATCGAACAAGCGATACGCCGACAACACGGTCAGCTCATAAACAAACGGGCCATAACTCTGACCAATGAAAAGAAGACACTCGGACTCTGGGGGCAATGTTTGTTATGGCTGAAATAGTTGCCTCGGGTCTAACTTACCTTGTATTTATTCCGCATGAAACAAAGTTGGATGCTGCTCGTTACTGCCGACCCCATGGACTTTTCTATCTGTGGTATTTTGATTGTGTTCGGTTATTATTGACGTGGGCAAAACTTCCAAAGGGTGTTGTTTCAGCTGCAAGCGAATGGTTCGTGGATAGGTAAAAGTATCTTGTGAATATGCTGTAAAAGCTTTAATCAGATCTGTCTCAAATCAACGAAAATATCGAGTGTTTTGTAACGTAACATTTTGGCTGCCGCACTTTGCAGCGCTGCGAGTACTATCCCTATAAATCCCTTGAAGGATTGCATTTGTGCTGGCGTGCCGTGATTTGAAGTTTTATAATGAAAAGCAATTCGGGGCATTTACGCATAATACAAATAATATCCAAGACACACATATGCACAAAACGAAACAGTAGACTAGAGCGCCAATTGTATACGTGGGTACAAAATGTGTGAATTGAAACCTATGAAGCGTTTTAGTTGCCGATTGATAGCAGAAATTTGTCATCTTGGTCTGCGTTTTTTCCTTTCATTTAGGAGACCTGACTCACCAACAATGACGCCTACTAGTTTCAGATTCACGACGTCGACAAGGCAACAAAGAAGAATTGGAAGCCCAAAAAAAGCATTTGCCTAGCGTTCACAGACGAAAGCCTGATGCGACAAAGTCGTTGTAGATTGCTAAGAATACAGGGCCATATAACATGGTTTACTGGAAGGCACATACATTTATTCATGACACCTCGTTTTTCCCCGTTTTGAAGGTGATGCCATTATATCCCCCAATTGCATATCATCTGAACACTTTGTTGTTGTTGATGTTGTTGTTGTTGTTGTTGTTGTTGCGGCGGGCGCTAAGACATCGTTGTCATCGTCGACACCTCACACAACAATTTTTTGTCCGATCAGAGACGGCTGCCGGCTGTTGTCTCTTGTGGTGTTGTTCGTAGGAGTGCGGAAGAGGACTGTGTTCACCCATCCGGCCATCTACTTTACGCCTTTGTCTGTCTCTACGAGTGTCTGCCATTTGGCGTCAGTCACCCCCCCCCCCCTTGCAGTCGTTAGGCGGTCGCTCACGCGGATGTCGCGTATTGCTTTTATTGCTTTTTTTCCATTTCCTTCCTACACATGTGCCTTCCTAAACACACGGCCTCTGTGTCGCGCGCGCCTGCAGATGAGTGAAGCAGTGTCAAAGAAAACTCCACACGGCGCACCTCTTCGATCGCTTGGGATGTTCTAGGAACAAGCAAAATTAAAAAAAAACAAAAAGAACAAGACAATAAGCGCTTTTCTCATTAACAATATTTTGCTAGCCGTATTGTCCGTGGTGGAAGCACCCGACCTGGTGCAGTATACAACTGTACTAAACCTCTCCAGTACGATTTAATGCGATTTCTGCATTTAATTTTTAAGCTCAGATATGCTCAGGACCGAAAGCATTTCCTATTCTAAATTGTTTCTTCGATTGTTTGATTATCTCTTTGATGAAGTGGACCATCAAACGGACAAGCAACTGTATGGTATCGTATCGTGTTCTGCTCAAACTTTGCAACATTCGGGGGATTTATATATTACTAGGTAGGTTCACATCTCAGCATGACAAACATAAACCATTCTTTTAATATCAGTACTACACTGAACAGATGCATTTGCTAAAATCGTTAATACAATGATAAAGCGTTCGTGTCTCTGGTGCCTCGATTTGACCTAAAAACTGCTGAGATGCATTGCTTTTATTTAGTTGACCTTTCTGCTAAGTTTTTAAGACACATGGCACAAAACGCGCATTTTTTTAATGAATTGGACACAGTAGCAAAAAAATAAGAACCAACAGCAACGATAGAAACAAAACGCAGTGCTTCAAAGGTATTAACAGAATAACGATATCAGAAACAGATAACGTACCAACATAATCAGAAAGGAATGTAGAACGACGACAACGCATAACACCTTTTCAGCTCTTAGCAATATAGGGATGAACGCACATGGAGGTAGTCCGGTCTTACTGGCTATGCGCCTTTGAGGACTGCATCTGAATGTCATTAAGAAACTCTCTGCGAACTGATTTCGAATCCAAAGCCTTTGTTATTGGCCTAACATTATTTTGTGTACGTGGGAAAAAAGAGGGAAGTGAGTGAACGAGAAAGGCACTGAATTATATAGAAAAGATAGGCAAACGATGACAATGATGATAAGAAGGCCAAAAGGCTTCGAGTATCGGCTGAGCGGGTGGAGCGTATACGGGAAGCATTACAATCAACAATGACGATTCTACGGACGCAAACATAGACGAACACTGATCATGAGGGGATATTTAATCAGCAGCGTTCAGTAGTGAGTGGGTGGACGGACCTTTGCTGCTGCTCTATAAAAAATACGCGAACCTCATTAACAACCTACCAACTCTTGCCCGACTCTGCCACGATCCCCCAGCATACACCTCATCTTCTTCACCCCCTTGAACATCCAGTTCGCCTTTCGCGCGTGTCTCTGTCCGTCTACAGCCGGACAAGTGGCCGCTGACCGGCAGGAACGATTGAGCTGATTTATCGGCAACTGAAAGTGCGCGAAACGAAACGGCGCTCACCCCTGAAGCGTTTCGATCCTCATTCTCCCTATTAGACAGGCCATGGCCTTCTTTTTCCCTATCAGACGGCCCGACGACTGAAAAGGGCAGCAGATCCACCACCACCACCAGCTGTTTCCGATGGCTGATCAGACGATAAGGGCAGCAGGCGACGAAGCCGATGATCGCAGCTCTGTAGAATTACTACGGTGCAAAGCAAGGCTCGTACTACTTAATACTACTCGTGTATGAATTCTATAACTGCGGATTTGATTATACAAACTCTAACAATGTATGATAGGATTTTGTTGTTGCTGTTGTTGTTGTTCTCAATGATATTTCTACAGCACTAAAAGCTTAAGGCTGTAAATAAATGTCGAATGAGTGTCGAACTATTTGGACTGGCGGAGTTTACCAATCATGCCTGGAGTTGTAACATGCAACGGTAACTGTTGGGTTTTCGGCTCTGAATGAAAGATGCTGATCAGCATTTGACATCGACACATGGGGACGCTATAACGCGCGTGATAGATAATGCAGCTTTTCGGCAGTGACGGCGGTAGGCTCATTTATCTCCAGATTATCTCAAAAGATAGCCGCTTCAGTTTTGGTTTAGACAATAAATCACGTCTGTTCTTTCGGAAGCTCCCGCAAGTATTCTATTGAGTTTGTCGTATCTCCTATGCCTGCCTGTACTTTTAAGGGATTCTGGCGCAATATTGTTAGATGTGCTATTTTCAAGGGTATGGCGAGCCTGGTTTAAGCACAGGCTTTCTGTTATTATTTGTCTGAATATTTCTCACGTTTGACAGCTTATGCCCGCGCTATTTTTGTATCAATCTGTAACCTTACAAGCGGTCCAATCTCTGTACAGCATTGCCTGCAAATGTAGTCACCGTTGGAAGTGGCGGTGTTACTCTGAGCAATGCTTGAGCATACGAATGGTACTTAGTTTGCAACTATAGTGAAAAGTGTCATTCTTCTATTCGTTATCTATCTTGGAGTGCTATGCTATCTTAAGAGTCCGCGTTAGAGTAATAGCTCCTCAAAATAGATATGACTTCTTAATTTTTGTTCTATTCTTTCTGTTTTGCTGGCCTCTTAGACTTTTCCAAACTATGTATTTAGCCTGTTAAAAATGGTAGGGACACAGCGGTAGCTACGCAGCTCAGCCGATTTAAGACAGTAGTGTTTGTAGTTATTAGCAAACGGCTACGGAAATAAATACAGATAAAATGCATTACCAAGAAAGCGAGAAAATAAGAGGTGAGGGTGACCACAAAGTCTGCTGTGTTACGCTATACCATCTCTGTCCTTATTCGTTCGTGCGATTACGTTCGTTTTTCCTATACCCGCTATCATTCACGTGCTTTTTTGTTCTCCCGTGTGTGTGTGTGTGTTTCGTAGCAGTACGGCCTTAGCGGTGGAAGAAGTTTAGATGGCATCTGCCAGTCGCAAAGGGACGACGCTGGGGTTTCTTGTCCAGCGGCAGGAAAGCTTTGAAGGGCAGTCTTGGCAGTGACAGCAGCAGTGGCGGCGAGGCCATCAAGATCTCTGTTGTTGTCTGGGAGATCGAGAGGAATTGAGGAGGATCTAGAAGGGCGGGAGGACCGAGAGAGAGAGAGAGGGAGGAAAACGAGACGGAGGGAGATATAGCGATGCGAGAGTCGGCTGGGGCATGAAGGTTAGATTTGTCGATTCTGGAGGGGTGCCTGATGCGCGAACGATGACCAACAGCTGTTGCTGCTGCCGCTGCCGCTACCGCTGTTGCTGCCCTTACCGATGCCGCTTCTGCTCCGACTGGCTACGCCGGACTGCTATGCAAAGCCTTTACAGACAGCTAGAAGAAGACAACGTCAGCGGGCTCGATGGCCGAGTGGCCCGTGACCACCGCCACCACGCCGATGACCGCGTCGTTTGACTGCTGTAGAAGCAGCAACAGCACCGAGAGAAGGGCCTTGCCACTCCGGTCCTCTGTTGCTTTGTCTTAGCCTACCACCAATCATTTCTTCGTTGGTTCGTCGGCCACTCGCCAAACCCTGCTCGCCTCCCTGACTGATCATGCATACATTACGCATATACGCATCACCGCCAGCAGCCGACTCTAGCCGCTGCTGCCACTATACCTGCCACTACACCAGCGTCCACTAATAGTTAAGTCATTGCCTAAGTGTCTTCGCAATATAAAATGCAAACGAGCCAATGCTAGTTGATTATATATATATATATATATATATATATATATATATACGTGTAAGCCATTCTGCTGCAGTGTATTAATTTTCGATTCAGATCAGAAAGCACAGCAGTAAGGATTTCCTTAAAAGAAAAATTAGTTTCAGTGCTTGACGACGCAGAATAATAAAGTTATACTGGGTCTTCGATTAGTGATGCAATAATGCATTAACAATGGTAGCAATACCGTCTACTGAACGTTCTTACACAAGAACAATTTGTGACTTCCGTTGTGCAAGTGTTAAAATTATGATTTGTTTTAAGTTCTGTGGATGGGCTTGTATATATATATATATATATATATATATATATATATATGTAGCTGCGGACCAATTTTCCATGATAATCGAATATTAGAGAGTCCAAGTATAGTCCCGTGGGCGCTATGTTTCCTCTAATTTCTTGCGTCATTAGATTAACCCCGCAATTGCAGCAAGAATCACTTACGGTAGTAGGTACTTTTGCTTGACAGCAATCGCATACAGCAAAGTACTGCGTCTAGTATATAACTAAGCAAACGTTTTGCGTTTTGGTATTCCGTATTAAACCAAGTACACGTGCAAGCAAGGTCCGCCACGAAGAAGCGTGGCGGGCCGTTCCTCCTCCTTCTCCTCGTTCTCTCTTTAACGATGCCACTCCTGTGATCTGGTAACACTCGCGTGTGTTGGTCCGGCTGTGTGCGTCTGCGCGTACGAAGCGTTAGCATATGGTATGAAGCGTCCCCACATGTCATCATCACGTGATATACGCATCCTGCCGCAAGCCAACTGCTATCGCTACTGGGCCTGTTACCAGTCATGCCACGACGATCCTGTCACCATACACGTCTCTGTGATTCCGGGCGCAGGCTCTGCGTGCCTGTTTTCGTGTACTTACGCGGTCTCTGTCGAGTAGGCTATGGGCTCTCTACGTATGACGACTAGTCTCCGTGTTGGCCTCGGTCTTTTCTCAGGCACCTCGGCTATCATCGTCAGCCGGAATCGCCGGACGCTCTATCTACCACGGGCGTCACGACACATCAGAGAGAGAAAGAGAAGGAGCTGGAGTGCGAATGTCAACCGCACGTCGGCCTTGGCTGCTTAGAGCACGAACAGGAGAGAGCACGCGAGAGCAAGAGAAAGAGAGAGAGAGGGAGACAGAGACATCGCTTGCAATGATGATAATAATAAAAAGCTGGCAATTCTAGGGCCAGCAGTCGTGACACCATGATGGAAATAGACGACACCTCGCGTTGATCTCAAGCCACCCTCCAAAAACCTCCCGGTGCGGCATTCTCACGCATTCTCACATTGCAAATCCGCCTAGAAGCTAAAGTGCGCGCTGGCCATTTGAAAGCTCTCTTTTGCCTGCTTCGTGTGCCTGTTTCCTCTGCGCGCGCTGCGTATGTCTGCAGTGGCACTTGGTCAAAGCGGGCAGAACGATCCACGTTGACAAATGACGCTCTTCTGCCCCAGCCTTTCTGATGGGGACGTGCGTTCTCCTCCGAGCAGCTAGCCTACCTCTGTGTAAGTATGCCCACTGCGGATTCTATTGCTGCTGTGCGGCGAATACACTACTTCCCCCATAGTGCCGGCAGCGTCCGGAAAAAGCTCACCTATGAAATTATCCAAGACAGTAATGCGCAATAACGGTTAGACGCGGAGGTGCCAGGGGCAGAAGGGGAGGGAGGAAGGCAAAGTCGCTGAACTGGGATGGCTGCCTAGGTGCGTTGCCGAAAACGAAAGCAAAAGTAAAGGAAACGAGGGAAACCGAAAGACACGTAGTTCTACTTACGTGGCGTATAGTACTTACGCAAAGTACCTGCTGGTCGCTAACTGAGTATGAGTATACGCTGGGTAGCTCTTCTGGTTGCCGTAGAAATGCCCTTTAGGCTGGTACTGGCAGTTTAGAAAAACACATTTTATAAAATATTTTGAATCGTCAAGAGATGACATAGATGCCTTTATAAAGTTTTAATTTTAAAAAAATGTGTACAATTATAGTACAAAACTTTCGGGTGATTTACCTTACTTGACTTACTCGATACTACGTTTCTATTGTGCAACATGTTTAGGACGCTCGGATAGCGCGAGCGTCATACAAGTCTGCCTTGGATGGAGTACCGATTATGATTTCGCACCATGTGGGCTTTGCCAGGGCTCAACTAAACTCTAAAGGGTTTGCGCCTCGAGCGGCTATTGGTTTCCTATTAATACATTTAAAGGGTCCAACAAAAACCTTCCAAATCAAGAACATTGTTTTCCCTTTTCCCACTGACTAAGCAGACCGTTGTTGGTTTTCGTTGTATAGGTTTTTGTGTGTATGTATTTTTGTGAGCAATAATTCATCTACAAGAAAACTAGGTTCGTTTTGTATTTGAGCGTCAATGAGATATATGTAGCTCAAACCGTGCTGCGTCCATTTTATGACGGTTATTTACTTTAATTGAGGCGCAAGATATCATGTCATTAGTTCCTAGAGAAAACATCTCAATAGACATAACACTTGTTAATACTACTGCGCATAGTACGCTTTCTATATATATATATATATAATAAGGAGTAGTTCTACAAAATCGCATACCGCATTGCCATGAATAACCTGGATGCAGAAATGTATGTCGTAATATGTATGAAAACAAAGAAACAGAGGATACAAGAGAGTGACACACAAGGAGTTCAGCGAGAAGACGACTAGTGGCAGTGCGAATTCGAAATCCACCCCAAAGTAGTCGGACTGACGAGGTTCGCAAATCGCAGATCAGCGGTATCAGAACTTGCCAGTAGTGTTGCGGTAGTAGTGGCCGCCAAGTGCAGTAGTTGGACAGTAGACCAATTGAGAGAGGGCCTTGGAGAGCGAAGCGCGGCAAAAGAAATATCATATCACAAATGCCGGAGTCAATGAAGGCCTCTGAACTCAAGCTGCAAAAAGTCATCCAGTTATTCAATGTGGAGAGTTGCCCTCTTCTTTTGGATCTGCCCCGTCCTTACCATTTTCTGTCGCATGCTACTAACAAAGCTCCAGTAGAAGATGAGACTGTTTTCTAAATAGCGGCCTTTTTCGCGAGACTGACAGAAACATTGATGACGCATAGGGAGAGAGAGAGTCACGGAGTAGCGAGAAAAGAAAGCAGCACAGCAAAAGCAGGGCCGGCTTCAGTACTAGCAGCCGCACTGATTGCGAGGTAGGGACGATAACATCCAGCAACACCTTTAGCAGTATGGCGCAGGAACAAGGTGAGATGTCGGTTAGTGCCCTGAAGAAGGGCGCGCCGCGACGGCCGTGGCATGAGGACTGGCCAACAGATCAATGGGCCGAAACCGTGATGCGGTACGCCGATGAAACTATCAGCGATCTATCGACGGCCTCCTGACTGCGACCAGTGTGATAACGATATGCAAACTAGAGGCACGCGTCAAGTAGTCGCCCCACAGTAACCGATATGATGGCAGCAAGATCAATGAAAATACGCTTTGCGGATGTGAAAAGATTGGTGACAGAATAATGATACGTCGAGGCCACCACAGTGCTCATAACAAGACGGATAAGTGGTTAAAATCGTTGCAATGGGTCGGCTCACGAAAATATGATGAAGTCTACCTTTAAAATAAATGGTAAGACCAAAAGCATTTATTATTTGCCGTAGAAGGAACTAGACGTACTCAGGGACAGGGAAGCTCCAATTCTGAGCGAGACGCACCTTTAGATAAACCAGGCAGGGGTGACGGAGTCAACAAAAGGTCAGTATACTGCTATTCTTAGCCCGGCAAATTAACTGGGTAGTGGCGGTCTTACAATGGGAAGTGTTATGGGCAACCGTCGGACGGAGAAGCAAAGAAGAACTATCGCTAATACAGCGCGTGCAGCCGAGTAGGTGGCAGACATGCCAAGGTAAGATATAACCCTTGCTGCGACTACGCAACTCTAAACGAAGTATTTTTCAGGCCATTCAGCAAACCATGGTATATTTTGTATGCGGCCGAGACCGATCTGTCGATCTAGTAAATAATACAAGGCTCAAGCGGGTACGAAACCATCTGCACATCTTTAATTACGAGAGAGCTTTTCGGTATTCGGGCTTATGTTAGGAAACACACGAAAACCAGAAACATGCGTTAAAGATGAGAAATGTGACCGGATAAGTCCTGTGAAATTGAAGGAGCAATTGGCGTAAATCACTAATAGGTTTATTGATGCTAGACCATACGAGGAGATGAGGACGCGGCACAGGTAGCACGAAAAGTGAAATAACACCAAAAACAGCACCAATAGCGTTTTATTACGAAGGATACCGTTGATTAAAGGAATATCTCACACGAAGTATCTGGTCACTTACCGATTTATTGCTATATTCGTGCCAATGTTCAGACTAGTGGCGGAAGTGATATGTACTGTCTGGATAAGTGGATGAAGGAGAACAAAATACTAAGTGAAACGCAGATCGACTAAACGTGAGTATCTATGTCTTGCTGAAGAGTCGGCGTGTTGCAGTCCTGCCAGACGAGCGCTCACATGGGGTTGCGGCATATGGTGTAATGCTAATGACTACTGATACTAAGAGATAGCGCCGAAAATCGGCTGCTTTTCTATTCTGAGAGAGAACCATTTGCATTTCTGCTGAGAGTTTTTCAATTTTTTTGTGTTATAAAGCGCATACAATGTGTTGATATGATGATTCAAGGATATAACACATATCTGTAGATTATCATAAAATAGGAAAGGGAGCAGGGTCTATTATACAAAGTCTTTCATTGAGTGCAAACAAACGTTAGATAAGCGGAAATCATGAAGGGCGCTGGTAATCAATCAAGGTATAGACACAGGGAGCGATAACATTGCACAGAGGTATATATATACATATAAAGGGAGAGAGAGATAATAGAAAGCAAGGGACAAAGGACATAATGCTGAAAGGCAAAACAACACGTAGCGTCACGAAGCGTCCGCTCGAAGGTCTGCAGGTTCGCCGGCAAAAGAGAGAGAAATATGCTTCCGGGACGCAATAGAAAAAGGGCCAGACAGAGCCGACGTGTAAATGCGGGCCAAGACGAAGCACACACACCTAGTCCCAACGGTGGCCTATATAAAAAAAGCCACGCGCGCGAATCTCTGCGCGGTTACCACAACGTGATGATGGTATAGGCAGCAGCGCCGGGGGATGCAATGAGGCGTTGGCGAGAGCTACGCTGTCCTCTGCTCATATCCTCGACCATAATCGTTGTCGATGTGGCTAACGCAGTTAGTGCGGCTGGGACTCGCGCCAAAGCGACTCCCAGCATAGGGAAGACAGACTTTTGTGAGCCGGACAACGGCCGTTGCAAAGAGGTGAGTCCGGGCGGGGTAGGGTCACCGCCCGCAAGGGGGTCGACCGGGTGTGGGGCACTGAGCCCACTTCTAGTGAGCGAACGGGGAGGATGGGCACTTGGAGGGTTTGTCGAGCCCTAGCTCTGTCGCTGCTAACCGGGCGTACGTCACCTAGGTAGCCTAGCTGCGGCATCGGCATCAACTACGGCAGCAGCAGTAGCGGGGATACAGTAATACCTATCTTGTACTGTTACAACCACATTACGTACTATTATGAGTATTACCGCTTCTGCTGATGCTCCCTTGGCGGCTGCTGCTTTTTCTGCTTCTGGTAGAACTGTTAGGGAAGAAGGAGTTGCGCGTCGCGTTCACAGTAAGGAAAACAACGACACAACAACAAGAAATGTAACAACAACTATAACAGCTGTAACAACGAAACACCAGCAAGAGAGGTAACGACAACGATAGCAGCTGCAACAACAACAACAGCTGTAACAACGAAACAACAGATGTAACAACAACAATAACAGCTGCAACAACAACGATAACAGCTGCAACAACAACGATAACAGCTGCAAAAACAACGATAACAGCTGCAACAACAGTAACAACAACAACGACGACTAGTGGTAATGACTTGGTCGACCCTAGTTCCGGCCAAGGCCGCCACGCCTGCCCCAAGTGTCCCGCCGCCGCCCTATTTTCTCGTGACCGGAATATCCGGTCACACAGAGGAAGCGTAATTATTTTTCCTTCTTGCATGGTCAGCCGGCCGCTTACTTGCACCCCTTGCAGCGAGCGGGCACTACCCAGCGGGCAGCAGCACTACGGACTAGGAAGGACAGTCGACAGCCAATGGTCTGATCCCCAGCTATTCCCACGTGCACTCCCGTTTCCCTCACTCCCGTTTTCTCTACCCTATTTAGTTAATATAGCAACCTCGGCTTTCTGTTCTATTATATTCTTCATGTAAAGCAGCAACGATGTTGAGGTTGGTAACGCCGTGTCCGCCTGGCTGTAGCTCAGCGCTCGCGCCTCTTAATATAAACATGAATAATAGAATAGTTATAACAACAACAGTCACAATAGTAATAATATACTATGCTGTAACGTAATACAGTGTTAAGCAATTGAGTACAACGACAGGCGGCTTCACACAGAAACAAAGGCAGACACGAGAAGAGAACGTAAGTCGTCTCTTCGTAAGCAATTGTCTGTTGAAGCCTTCTTAACTTGGTGAGTTCATTCTATCCAATATATATGCATATGTAAATATATATATATATATATATATATATATATATATATATATATATATGTATATATTATATCACACCTTAAGCTGTATGCAAGACACTCAATTTGTTAGCACAGGCCTAATAACATGAATGCACACTTTAGTGTCGGCACTTAGTTTCTTGATAGTCGAGGTATTATGAGCGTATATTTTGCTTTTAAAAACCATATGAAGCATCAAGCGGCGTTAAATCGCAAGCTTTCGAAGGTCAAGAGCACCTGCCTGAAATGTTTCATCTTCAGAGGCTTGATTTTCTCGCCAGCTATTTGGTTTGTGGCGCCATCCGGTAGCCAGAGTTCATTCATTTTAATTCCGGCCAAAAGCCCTTAAGGATCATGCTGAGATAAGGCTAACTACTTACAGTGAGGTGAAAAAAAAAAGTTCTTATGTTTTTGAGCTAAAAGCCCCATCAGACTCCCACATATAGCATATGTAACGGCTTGCCGGACTCGCGTCAGCAGTTCCGTGTACGTTAAATGTCAGCTTCAAAAAAGCTTTCACCACCCACCCCTTTAGCACTCACCACCGAATAATATTGTGCGCTTTAAATGCCTTGCATATTGTAAGGTCAATCCAGGATTCTCTTTCCATTAAGAAGCAGTACGTAGCCTTAGCTTTGTTCAGGGTTACCACGTCTTCTCTGGCCATCTAATCCATCTCAGCTTGACCCATGTTACTGGTTTCCTACTCGTTCTGTTGTCGACCGTCTACATATAGCCCTCGCGCTTGAGAAAGGTAATGTTAAACATGAAAAAAGTTTGCCTTACGGCATTTAACACTCGCTTCGAGCACACTTTTGCTACGCTTGGTTTGTTTAACTGCAAAATGTTGACGCAGCCCTGTCTACTGGTTATAACCTTTCCGCGGCTTTGACATCCGGCATTGCACATAGGGAAGGCTATGGGCACTCTTTAGGCGTCCACGCAAAACCTCCTTCGTCCATGGTGGTGCCCAAGCCAGTGTCCGGTATTTTTCTGCCCCGTTGCTCCTACGTCTGTCGGCGCATCTTCGCTATTCTTTGCAATGTGGCCAACCTGTCCACACCTGTTGCGAACCTAGCCATTGAACGGGCATCCCCCTTGCCCCACCTCCTCCTGATCTTCGTGTCATTCCCGTCCTGGCTGACACCAATCATCTTGCGTTTGTTCTTGCTGATAGTCAGTCTGAAGTGGATTCCGAAACGTACGGCAAGCCATTCAAACAGTTTAGGAGCAGTATGAATATTGGGTCATTTACAGCTTCGATTATCACGATCGGGTCTTTCTCATTGGCTGCATCGACTTTTCAAACGATTCTTCTCGCAGGTGCAACTGCTGAGGAAACCCAGCGTGGCAGGAATCGGTTTGGCTTTCTCTTTCAGCAGCTTCCTTCCCTTTCGTTCGCCATCATTTTTTCTCATGACGTCCTTTATTTATGTAGTGTCATCCTTTTGTTAATAGTCGTGTGCACGTTTGCGACGCCGCGGTCCATTTTAGTTGGATTCAATGAAAGCGCCTTGAGGTAGCACCGTGATAGTCTGCCTGTTCTCCTCATTTTTTTCCCCTCTTTGGCTTTGTGGCCACTTTCTCATCTTTCCCGTTAACTGTGGTCTTCCCTTTAGCCGCAGCCGGCTCTTTAGTCACGACAACGGCGTCTGAGTTGACGACGATGTGTTGATAAAGACCTCTTAGCCTGAAAGCTACCCAGCCTAAAAGCTTCAGGCTGAGGAGGTGGAATTGGCATAGAGTACTAATTATTGAGTTTATTCCATTCATATATATAAACTAACTGTTAAGCGCGAGCACAATATTTGTTCTGCCGATAACATTATCATTTTAGCACCCTTGACTTTTAGAATCTGCAGAAGGGCAATTAAGGTTACTAAAGTTGGTGCGCATAGCACCCTGGTATGAGAGACAAAGTATAAGCGTCAATAATTGTAGTATCTACTCACATGCCTGAAATGTCTGCTTTTCATGCGTAAGTAATACAGCATTGTTTTAGGCATCTAAGGCACGCGCTACATAATATCTAGCAAGGGTGTTTAACAGTCCTATTTATTTTGTTAATAAATCATAGAGCCTTCTTATTCGGGAACACATATACCACACTCTTAAACATATTATAAGTCAAAATGACGCGCTGCAAATAATTTATGGGTAATTAGCAGAATGTGAGGAAAATATGCAAGCGTCAGCGGCTTTAAGTAGAAGGTACACCAGATAAAGCAATCTTAAGAAGATTGTATTGCGGCCAGTCCCCATAGAGGGCAGAGAGGGCGATTGGATTTCAGTGGGTTTATGGGTCCCACACTGCTTTGGCTTGAACAATGATGCACTGTGTGCATTATGCATTTTACCAGTTAATGTCTCTTGACCAAAGAAGAAATATTGGATTCGAAGAAATAAAACTATTGCATTTCTCCTCGTCGTTTTATCTGAACCAATGGCACGCCGTCAAACTAACGGTAGTATATATTATGAAAATACTTAAACTGACTCTATTACTATGAATAATTTAAGCTTCCTCAGTATACAAAAATATACATGCCTATAGGAGTACATGACTGTGACGACAAGTTCGACCAATCATATGATTATAGACATGTGCAAAAGACAGAACATATAATTAAATAAATTACAGTGAAAATCATACAAACTGCAAACATTCCAGGTTATTCGTAGGCATATGTCAGCTCCGGACCAAGGATCAATGCCACGCAATTAGACACAATCTGCACGTTGGAACTGTATAATTTTATACATGTTATGCCAATGCAACAGATATTAAACAAGTCTGTATTTACTGTAAACACACCGCACATAGTCTTATTTACCAATTAGCGCATACAACTCGTGGAAACTTGACCATGGCGCCTCGGTCATATATCCTGGGTTTGAAATATCCTGCGCCCATGATAGAAATTCGTAAATTTAGGCCGGTATGTGGCTGTCTCATTGTACTTCGTGTACTACTGCTGTACTTCTAGTAGGCATTCTATTTTTCATCAAGACGTCCGTAATATTTCACTGGTCTTAGCATCATCATATTTCGAAAGTTATATATATATATATATATATATATCTTAGTAACTATGGTTTTCGATTGCTCTGCAACGGCATATCAAGGTTGTCGTTCCGTCGCGGAGTCGGCAGAACGTGTGCGCGGCGCATGTACACAATGCCAACTTTTTGGATGTCATCATGTAGAATTTGCGCAGATAGCGAGTGGGCGCCACATCACGTTGTCGGTCTCGTGAGACCAATCATGCCTCGTCTCCTATTTGGATGCTTGACCTTGTCGTGAGTGAGCCGTGTCGCCACTAGTACTGTATGACCGGTATAATCCAGCCATTGTCCGGTGTCCTTTACAGCTGATCCAACCACTACTGCATCGGTAGTTCTCGGCGGCAATCTCATATACGAGTGTACACGAACACGAAGGCACGCAAACAGACGGACACGAGACAGGAAAAGGATGGCCGACAGTCAAACAAAGGGATCGAGGAAGATAACAGGGAGTTAACATGGATCGAGGGCAAAAGGGAATTACAAGGGGGGGGGGGGGTAAGGAAACGCAGGTTTGTTTAGTTGATGTCTATTTTTGACCTGGCTAGGAGTTGTTTTTCGGTCAAGTGGGAATGCGTTGTAAAGAGCAAAGGTAAGAGGCCAGCAGCGTTTCTTTTCCGCAGCAATGGGAGCGTTGCGCTGCCAACGTTGCCCCGCTTCACAGTCACAATGGCCATCACGAACATCAATATCAAACCAAGAATTAACAACACAAATCAAATAGTTAAAGGACGCATAGCTGTCCTACTTATGTATATATACATATATATACAACAAGTAAACTCAGTTTATTAGAAGCAACAGCTAATAGCTTCTTTTTGCATAAAGGAGTAACTGAAAAATACAATTCGCGCACATGGGCACTACTGCAGAAAATTCGCCTGCAAGGGTGGGGCTCCAATCCATTAAGAATCAGTGGTTTCCTCGTTTTCCCGCCGTTTGCTTAGACAAATATGTTAAACAATCAGGACCACCAACAGCTCTGTGCTAACAACAGGTAACAGTTCAGTACTAACAATGGCAGTTAACAGTCCAGAAGAGCTAACAGTTCAGTACTTACAGCTGCTAATGGTTCAGTGCTAACAACAGCTAATAGATGAAAAAGCAATAACAGCCAAAGGTACTGCACTTTTTTGTTTCTTAGAAGACAAACTGGAAATTGTAGTTCCACAGGCGGTTACCGCGGCCGGAAAGCTCCGTACAAGCGTGGATCAGTAGCGTGGAGCTCCAACCTACTAAAACTAGTCGTGTCCCCGTACCCCGACCTGGCTAAGGACTGCGTGCGCATCACATCAAACAGTCTAGAATTTTTTTTTTTTTAAGGAGGTTGTTTTTTATTCTAGTTTATCCTCCGTCCCCTACGAGCTTGGCACTTTAGCCGAGGTATATCTTCAATGCACCATGCTGCCACAAGGACTGTTAGGGAAACCCTAGATATTTAACCATGTCCGGCTCTCGGTGCATTGAAGATCACATTAAACAGTCAGGAGGAGCGAGTCTGCTACTCATGAGACATGCATTTACCGGGAGCCACGTGTGGTATAGTTACTAACTATACTTACCTTACTCGTGTTTCGTGAAGAATGGCCTTAAAAACATCAGATATTGTGTTTCAGCAGGAAACCGTTTCCCTCATATTCTTACAGGTGTCACATAAGGTAAAAGCGCGCGTCTTTATTAATTGCGGCGGAGCTGCGTGCTGCTTCGCCCATGCTAGGCACTAGTGTGTTATAGGATGTCCTCAGGTTCATCGCCGCAGTGAATGCACCTGGGATCAGAAGCAGCCGTGGCCTGTCAGGAACTGGGTCGTGTGGAAGGTAACTTTCCCTCCGGCCGACTCAGCTAGTCTCTGGTGTTTAACTAGGGTGCGGAGAGTAGGAGGCACCTAGAGCACCTTTTTGTGGGCCGTCCCACTTCTCCTGCCAGACGTCAATTGTATACTGTGCTCCTCAATCTTTTTACGCTCAAAGTTACCCCATAGGGAGTGGCACTCGGCAGCTTTTAAGCTTCTAGATCCCACGCAGGACAGCTGACTTAACCAGTTCTACCTAGTGCGATTTAGCAATTCCTTGATAATTTTTATAAGCCTCCGACAACTGGCACCTGGAGCACCCTCTTCCAGGCCGTCCCAGTCCTCTTGCCAAAGGGCGATGCTCCATCGCCGCTCATCTTTCTTTTCCTCGTCTTTTTGCGCTCACCGTCCGGTGCGCCATGATCACCCTGAGAGCTCCTCCTACTCGTTGAGCGCGGCGCAGGCAACTCCGTTTCGTTGCGATTGTTAAAGTGTTAGAAGGCCAGACCGGGTAGGTAAAATTTGTTGCGAGCAAAACGGTGAAAATTCGGCAATTTGCGTTGTTTACCTCGGAAACTCGAACGCCGCATCCCAACGCTCGCCGGATGTAAACAAAAGCTGGTTTGAACAACAAAACAATAATGGAAGTGCAGTGAGTGCTACCAGTGGATAGTTGTGCCTACAGCGAGCAAAAAAACGTGCCGAACTCTGTGATCGGCCAACAAAAACGGAGTTATTCGTAAGAAAGCTGCATTTTCGGTCAAGTAGTGAGCCAATGAGACAGAGAGGAACAGAGAGACCGAAGAAACGCAGGGATAAACGTCAACACTATAGTTGAATAGCTTAACACTTAACAACGCCCATCTGGCGCCAACAAATCGTCATCGAGGATACTTATTTAGAAAATTTCGCGCCAACACGGAAAAACTAGCGCGGACCAATCCACCGCTGTGAAGTGGCAGCCCATCGGCCATATAAGCACGTTTACGCAAGAAAGACACTAAGCCTAAGGAAGGGAGAGCAAGCCAAGGTTTGCCCGGTGTTTTCAGAGATGAGTTTTCGAAATTTGCTCGAGAATGTTTCGTTTTCACATAAATAGCAGCCACCAACAGACGTAAACTAGGCGACCAAAAGGCCAACTTTGATAAATATATATTTGAAACAGACAAGAAGAGAAGTTCGGGAGAAACCTCCTGAGACCAACTTTACTGACTGGACCGCTAGTCAAAACCAGCTCGGAGGCTGACTTATCGAACACCGGCGATATAGTGCAGCATACAAAGAATACCCCGATCGGTTCAGTCGCTAAGCAGACAGCTCGTAGCAGTAATCCATCAACGTAATGCAAATAGTCACAATCCGTCACCTATGTACAATCATGCATGCTGCCAGATAGGCTGCCTCAAGCAGCCGGACACGCATTGTCTTTGCCCAGCGATAATCTATTTATCTTCGCTTTGAATCAAACGAAACACCTCTGCATACCGTGGTTATTGCAGAAACATATATATATATATATATATATAGGTGTGTGTCAATCCTTGTAGAATAATAAAATACTGAGGCACTGCAGAAGAGGTAATATTATGTTTTTAGTTGCATCACTCTATTTAATGACTAAACACATTCTTATTTTGTGCACTTGATCTTTACATATTACCACAAATTTAAATCAAGTAAGTTGAATAAATGAACAAAGCTCAACGTTGACGTGTAGATTGTCTTTTAAATATATGTTATTTTATTGTTCACTAATTTGTATTAATTAGGAAATAGGGCCGCACTGCCGCAGTTATTCGTAGAGTTTGTATATGTAGTTTACCAGCCCGTTAATTTTTCTCGTTAAACGACCGAATGTCCGCAGAATATTTTATTTGCATAGAAAATATTAAAAACCCTAAAGAAAGTAGATAATAGTGTAGTAACGGAATGCCTGCGCAAGAAACAATGATTGCTTCACTCACTTTAGCGTACAGAATATCCCCGTATGCCCATGCCCTAGACAGATTCAAGATTACATTCTAATCTTAGAGCTAGTAGCGATAGTATTACTGCGCCCACACTATCATTTTTACAAGTCTGACTAATAAACAGCTGAGACGAATTGCTGTTTAATTAATAAAAGCGCAAATGTAAAAGGAGTTTGTGGCCGAACGAAAAGTACTCTTTACATTCGTTTACAGATGCCCTGTTGCTGATGACGCTTGAGGCTCTTAAGACCGACGGAAGCTGGCACGACCCAGGCGGAGTTCTAACATCAATTTTATGGCACGGTTTTACAAAAAGTCTTAAACACATAATTGACGCCTTTTTTATATTATGAGTTATTATTATAATATTATTAAAAATTATAAAAAAATATTATAAAATATTATAATTTATAAATTATAGATCCTGGTAGAGTGTCTGGTACTGTGTCGGGTTTCTAGATTTTGGTGTTTTGCTTATCCAGTACTTCCTCAGTGCTTTCCTTGTGCGATCAATCTTGCGTTAACCCAGTGGCCTAGTTATCTAGTGATTTAGTGAGGCGCCTATCATTTTTGCCGCCAACAATTGCAACGTGCGCCTTGGCGGTATGTGCACACAGACTCGCGCTTCGGGGTGCGCGCGGGCGTGCAATTAGGCGTGTGCGCCTACATGCGCATCGGCGTGTACGGGCGCGTGCACGTAGACATGTGCTCAGGCGTGCAATCGAGCGTATGCGCGGACCTGATCGCGGGGGCAGAGAGCGCAACGACGCCCCTTCAGTCTCGAAGTCAGTGCGGACGCCCAGCTGCTACTTTTTACCTAATAAGCATTTAGAGCAATTTGAGGGGGAAGAGCATGCCCAACTGATCACGGTGGGGATTCCGCATGACCCCGTCATCGGCCCGGTTCAATGGAACCTTGCCCACGACGGAGTCCGGTACCCCTCAGACGTGCCCGAGCGGTTCGAGCAATCGTTTACGCTGATGATCTGGTGATGCTTGTAACTGCACAGTGAGAAACACTGCAAAAGACGACGGCAAGTCTTGCTCTAAATATGATTAGCCAATGGATAGTGTCGAACCACCTTGAACTCGCCCCGTAGAAGGCGGAGACTCTTTATCTAACGGGCCAAAGGAAGACCCGAGGAATCCATCTAGGGGTGGCTGGGCACCCAATTATCCTGAAGAGACAGGCAAAATATCAAGGCGTGCAGCTGGACACCGGCCTTACAGGAATGGCGCACGCCAAATATGCCGCCAAAAAGGTAGCCCAGGTCTTACCAAAGACGTGCAGTTGCCTTGTCAATCCATGCAGCCTTTTAAGAATTTTGCGGGGAACGTGGACCTGTAGCTCCATTCCGGACTTCCAAGCCTGGTACAAGAGCCCGACACAGGGACCGCTCACGTAGTTTGCCTTACAGGCTTCAGGTGAACATGCAGAACATAGGAATACTCGACATCACCACATCCAGCTCACCGCAACATAATTACCAACTTCTGAATTTCTTCTCTACATCGGATCACATGGTCTCCGCCCACTCCTAAAAACCATAACTCGTCCTTCTGATAACGGCAGTTGTCTGGACAACATTCTAATTCGCAATGATGAATCCATATTGAATAAATTATATGGCGCAATCGATGTTCTTACACCTGATCATCGACCAATTTTTGCGGCATTCACTGGTTTAGGGGATACACCATGTGCGGGAACTCAAACTAAAGTTGAACCGCGCAGAAACTTCAAGAAAAAACTCCACCTAGATTTTCAACAAGCACTAGCTACAACGCCCTGGTTTGACATAATCAACAGTGACTCTGCACAGACAAACTTTTCTGCTTTTAGTTGTAAACTAAACAATCTGTACAATGAACATTTCCCCTTTCAGCCCAAACACACAAAGCTAAATCACGCACGAATTACTGACCAGTGGTTTGATCATGAACTCATACAGATGAGAGTAGCTAAGGACAGACTAGCAAATAAAGTTAAAAAGTATAATAATAAATATGATAAGCTGAGACTAAATGAGCTATCTAAATTATATAAGAAAACATGCGCTCAAAAACAAAGAAAATACTATGCGGACAAATTTAATACCTCTACACTTCGCGAGAGATGGAAGATTATGAACATGCTTTGTGGCAGAAATATACAGAAAGAAACTATAATTACGTCGATTAACCACAACAACACATCTACAACTGACCCTGCTGAGATAGCCGAAGTACTCAACATAAATTTTGCAACAATGGGTTCTAAAGCAGTTTGCAAGAAATATGGGACAATGACAACTGAATTCAACTACAAAATTAATCAATTTAATCCGCATCAAGATGTTCCCCCTGAAAAATTCACATTCAATGAAATCACTCCCGAGGCAATTATACTAAAATCAAGTAAGCTTAAAGCAAACATGAGTGGCTGTCAAACGCATATTCCTGGCAAGTTTATTAAGCAATACATAACCTACATATCAAGTATTCTCGCAGCTATCTTTAACCAATGTCTTGCACAAGGGGTATGCCCGGCAGAATTGAAATGTGCAATAATTACACCAATTTTTAAACAGGGAGATAAAAATGAACCAACCAATTATCGGCCTATAAGTTGCGTTCCATTCCTAGCGAAACTGTTTGAGTCAATTATCAATGACCAAATTCGACTATATCTTGACAACACACACTTTATTAGTCGGATGCAGTTTGGCTTTCGTAGTAAATGCAATACCAATTTAGCTCTTACCCATCTTCAGGAATATATAACAAAAAGCTGGGAGTCTAATCAAATTGTTGCTGGTATATTTGTCGATATCGAAAAAGCATTTGACTCGGTCGATAAAAATATCCTAATCAATATACTCGCACAACTGAATTTCGCTGAAGGCCCAATTGCGTTTTTTAATTTATTTATTATTTACCTTTACTTATTTAACCGACAGGATACAAATCACCAGAAATGGCGACTTTATGTCATCTCCGTGTTCTCCACACCTCGGTACACCACAAGGAACCAGCCTTTCACCAACACTATTTCTAATTGGTATTCAAAACACAGACTGTCTTTAAATATAAATAAAACAAAAATGTTAATCTTTACTCCATGGCAAAAATCAATAAACCCACAAATAGCAATTAGATTCGATAATACTAATATAAAACAAGCATTCGAATACAAATGCTTGGGTGTAACCCTTGATCCCTCACTGACGTACAGAAATCACATAAATACCTTAAGTACCAAACTCGAACAGATTGTGCCTCAATTAAGTAAATTAAGCAATGTTGGCGTATCCCCTGATGTGATGTTGATTGTATATAAATCATTATTCCTCTGTTATATAACATATTGCTTGCCACTGTTTGGGTCAACGCTTTCAACACTTACACATAAACTACAGGTTGCACAGAATAACGCGTTAAGAGCCATTTTTGGCTACAGAAGGGATGAAAGTGTATTTCATCTTTATGCTATTCACAAACTGCTTAATATAGCATCACTTTACAAATTTGAATTAGGCATTCTTGCGTTTAAAAACTTCCGTGGCATGTTGCCTAAAGATTTATCTTTTTATTTTACATTCAACACCAACAGAAATCGTAACTATAGACTTAAATCGCCTGATATGGCCATGGCCAAATTATGGAACACACTCGATAATGAATTACGGGAATGTACATCACTTAAGTTATTCAAGGAAAGATGGCACCAAAAATTACACAATGAGCAATGCCTTGATCGATAAGACTCTTCAACGATATGCAGGTCATTATTATTATTATTATTATTATTATTATTATTATTATTATTATTATTATTATTATTATTATATACGGACTAAAGTGATTACCAAATAGTACTAATGACATATAGATAACTGGAATGACAAGTAAAACAATGTATGAAACACGGATGTTCTGTAAGGAACGTGTGTTTGAAACTAATAAAACTGAACTGAACTGAACTGAAATAGCAGATTTAATGCCCACTACATTCGTACCAAAGTGATGGTGCTGCGTTACGTAGTTGCCAAGTAACTAAGCTTTTTTGACAGTCATATCGAAAGCGAAGGCATGCATACTTGCATAGGGTGTATGATAAAGTTAGGTACATATTTTGAAGTTTGGTAGAACTCAGCAAGAGAATAATTTTTTCTAATGGAAAGAGGGGGCGGAAACGTCTTGGCAAAATGCTACGGTTCTGGACGTGAAAACTTCAACGTGAAACATAACAACTATGACTGTCGAAAAAGCTTAGTCACTTGGCAACTACGTAACGCAGCACCATCACTTTGGTACGAATGTAGTGGGCATTAAATCTGCTATTGCCGGAGAGTAGTCTTTTGGACGTGCATTTTTGGTCGTAATGGAAAAAATTACGATGTTGCACAAAAAAGCGTTAACGTAACATTTTGACTTTTTATGACTTTCCTTAATCTGGCTATTCGATTTTTGCTACGCAAGCTAGTAATGTATACTTTATTGTGCAGAATTTTCCGCCAAACACGCCGGTATGATCGGTCCTTTGTGCACTGACTGGTTCTCCCGCAAACGTAGATTTTGCACAACTATGTAGGAGAAAAAAGACAGAATAACTGCTTTTATAAATTTCATCCTCACTCCTAAACAAAACGTTTTCCCGGCTTCCACCCATTGGCAAAAATGATTTTCTCACCGAGTTTGACCATACCCTAGCGTTTTGGACACACAAATAGGAACACCCTGTATATACATGACGAGCGAGTCACATAATGCTTTGCAATACTCAAAGCAAAAAAAAAATCATGCTTTGCGGCAAATTCGGCCCCGCCGAATGGCTGACGAGCTGCCACCAATCGATAAACGAGAGAGTGTGTTACTTTCCTCACTACCAGGGAACCAATGTAAAAGCTTTGCTGGGAGCGGTGGTAGTCTCGTGGTAGACGTACTGCATAAGTAATTCTTCTCGTCCAAATGTAATGGTACCAATGCTACTATGTACATGCTTATAACATCACATGTACACACGACCAACGTTTCCAGCGTGTGAATTCACGACCGATGTGCAAACGATGTACAAAAAATGTCTCCGGCATAGTACGAGCACGCATCTATATATATATATATATATATATATATATATATATATATATATATATATATATATATATATATATATATATATATATATATATATATATATATATATATATTTATATGTATATATATATATATATATATATATACACATACATATATACATATATATGAATAACAAGCAGCAGACGAAGAACAACAAGGGAGAAGAGGTCCGCCATCAACGGTGCTGAAAGCTATGCCAAGAAGTTTGGCACGGCGGGCAGCGTCGACTAAGGTTTCAACCATGACGATCAGGTGGGCGACAACAACGATAGTCTCAGCGACAACAACGGCACCAACAACACTCTTAGCGTGAACAGCACAGTAAGCTATAACGGCAGCAGCAGGAGCAGCAGCATCAGCGACAACAGCAGCAGCAGCAGCAGTAGCTCCAAACAGGAGGCTTATGGCATACCTGGTTGCGTGACCGGAATTCCGAAATTAGTTTTACCGCTCACCGCGCCACAACCGTTTGGCTTCTCGGTCTTGGTGCCACAGCCACCCCGATTCATTGCCAGGCTAATCAGATAAATTGTCGGCACGCTGTTTTTGTTGCTGTTGTTATTTTGTTGTTGCCAATGACGGCGCCCGTGACAGCCACCGGTGGTGAGTGATTGATGGACGTGCTTGAGCAGCAACAGCGTTAACCTCGCGTTACGCCTCCGGATGTACTGGCCTCTCCCCAACCAACAAAATAGCGAGCAGCAGGTTGTTTGTCGGCTTCTTTGACGGTGTGCACGCGTGCCTGTCTTGAGCGGATCTGTTGATAAGGCAAAAAAAGAAAACACTGGTAACTTTGACACACGTGACGGCAAGCGGCTGACACGACCTGGCAGGCGGAGTTTCAAGTTTGGCGGGTGACACAGGCCGCAGTGAGAAAATGTTGTTGCTCCTTTGTCTCTCTCCTCCTTTCGGCTCCGTCGGATCTATAATGTCTCTAGCTTACTTGCCCTTCCTCGGTCGCTCGCCTCCGCCCGTCTCTCCCTCTCGTTTGCTCCACCTCAATCTTCCTTTGTTTCGTAATTCATCAATGAGCCTTAAATTAAACAAATGCTTGTGCTCGATCAGCTCTTCGACCTGTCGTGTGCCGAAGTCCCCCCGCACCTACAGTCGGAAAGTTAACCACGTGAACAAATGGCGAGTGTTTTTTTCTTAGCTAAAACGCTTTTGAATAACTGAAAATGATTGTTTGAGAGTGCAAGGTCCGAAAACTATGATGGTTGCGTAGCAAGGTCTATACAAGCCTTTTGAATTTTAAAGCACACGCTATTGTAGAGGCAAGTTTTCAGCCCTGCCTCCACAATAGCAAGTTTCACGTTCATGTCCTACCTCCATCTAACCGAAGCGTCTGGCGAAACAGAGTGAAATGGCTCTTAAGAGAGCCAGTAGTTCTCATTAATGAGTTGTAAGACTTTTTATCTTTGAGATTTGTAGCTGTTAAGCTAAAAATATTTATAAATGTCCTACATAATTATATCCGTTGCGCATAGGGTATTGCATACATATTAATATACATATGTTTTGCATACATAATTACGCGGCACAAGACTTACCTGCATTGGTTCTCGAATAAATAACCCTGAGACATATAATTTGTTATATATACATATATATTTTTTGCACAAGGTCATTTATTTATTATATACACATTTAGAACGGTAAGTTGTGTCATATATTTACAAATATTTGCAAGGAGTCTATAGTAATTTGAACCAACTACAGTTACCATTGTGTTGGTAAAAAGTTGCACCCGGAATTAAATTACTTGTGTTTACCTCTATGCGAGAGTCAATTTAGGAAGACTAGTGTACCCATTATTGACGGGGTAGTAGGTGTGACATTAAATTATTCTTGAAGTCGTTTAAGGATTTCAAACAACGCGAGCTAACCGGAAGAGTGTTCCACTCTCTGACAGTTCGTACGCCAATAGCTTGCCTACCCTTACTGCTTCGATGCATGCGGATCTTCAGTGTGACCGTGTTAGATGCCCTGGTCTCTCTCGCCCCTCCAAGACGATCAAGTGCTAGTATCTTCATCCCAATCTCATGGATATTTTTAAAAGTCACTATCAAGGTTAAATAGTGCATGGTATTTTCGATATCTAATATATTGTGTTGTTTTCTCTCTCGACTGGCCGACCCCCGAATCATACGAAGAAAGCGCCCCTGTGCCACACTCAGTCGCTCTGCAAAGCCCTTTATGTAGGCAGTCCAAAATTCCGATTCGCACGGAATGTTGAGTGACTAAAAGAAAGCGTTGTGAAGCAGCTTGCATAAAACTGCTCCAATTTCTTCTTCTTGTTGCATCTTGATGAGTTTGTGATGACAGCAAGTCGACGGATAAGAGTCTCTACATGCGCGTTGCCAGAGAATTTTGCGACTACTGTTACATATATATATATACACGGTGTGTTCAAAACGTATCGCGACTTTTGAATTTTCGCGGGTTACGTATATTCGAATTTCGATTTTTTGTGGCGTTATGTTGGTACTCATGTCTCTCACGTATGCCGACAAGCTCGGCCATTTTGAATGTTCACTTAATTGCTTAAACAGCTGCTTTGCTTGCACGTGTTTTGGATCGTCTTCGATTTTTACCTATTCAAAAAAATGGATCAAAGAACCTGTATCAAATTTTGTGTGAAAAACGAAATTAAGTGCGCGGATGCATTCCGAATGTTGACTGTGGCATACGGAGAAGCTACCTTGGACCGAAGCAACGTTTATCGGTGGTACAAAATGTTCTCAGAAGGCCGAGAAGATGTGAACGACGAAGAGCGTGCCGGACGCCCGAGCACTTCAACAACAGACGAAAAAATTAATGAAGTGGAGAAAATGGTATTGGCCAATCGTCGAATCACCGTTAGAGAAGTTGCTGAGGACCTAAACATATCGATTGGCTCGTGCCATTCGATTTTTATCAATGATTTGGGCATGAGACGGGTCGCCGCGAAATTCGTACCAAAATTGCTCAATTGCGACCAAAAACAGCATCGCATGAACATTGCTAATGAGATGTTGGACTCTGTCCGCGACGACCCAAATTTGCTCCAGAGGGTCATAACTAGTGACGAATCGTGGGTTTATGGTTATGACGTGGAAACCAAAGCTCAATCATCTCAATGGAAGCTGCCGCACGAACCAAGACCGAAAAAAGCGCGCCAAGTTCGGTCGAATGTGAAAGTTTTGCTGACAGTTTTCTTCGATTGCAGGGGCGTGGTGCATCATGAGTTCTTGCCACAGGGTAGAACGGTCAATAAAGAATATTACCTGCAAGTTATGCGCAATTTGCGCGAAGCAATCCGCCAGAAACGCCCGGATTTGTGGAAGAACAAAAATTGGCTTTTGCACCACGATAACGCCCCTGCTCACACATCGTTGCTTGTGCGCGAGTTTTTGGCCAAAAACAACACACTAATGATGCCGCAGCCACCGTATTCCCCAGATCTGGCCCCCTGTGACTTTTTCTTGTTCCCTAAACTGAAGAGGCCCATGAAAGGACGACGTTACGCTACGCTTGACGAGATAAAGACGGCATCGAAGGAGGAGCTGAACAAGATAAAAAAAAATGGTTTTTTGAAGTGCTTCGAAGATTGGAAAAACCGTTGGCACAAGTGTATAATATCTCATGGGGATTACTTTGAAGGGGACAAAATAGATATTCATGAATAAATGAATAATTTTTGAAAAAACACAAAAGTCGCGATACGTTTTGAACACCATGTATATATATATATATATATACGGCAGACATTGTGCAGAATGCCCTGAATGGTGACAATTGTTTGAATTGTGTAATTATGGACATTTTAAGCTCAATGAGGGATCACTCATTTTAAATAAATTTGTCGTCCGAAGAAGCACTCAGTCATTATTTTGTGAAACACATTCTGTGTATTTACCTCGATGTGAAATCGATGTGTTGCAAATCCGGTAACGAAGCACCTATTTTTATCTTATGGAATCCAGTAGATCGTGATCATCGCTCTAGTGTCGTACAAACACCAATGAACATCCGCAAACTTATAGTCCCACTCAGCAATATGATTGTCAAACGTATATATATATATATATATATATATATACGAATACAAGCAACTAATTCATATTTTCATAGTATTTATACATTTTACAATATATTACGCTGGTTTCATTATTTATTATTATTGTCACGTAGAACCTACGTGATTACTGTTCCTTGTCGTTTATCAATGCTCAAACGAAGGATCCATAAAGATCGTTGTGAACAGTCGGTGTCGCATGTGCTTCTGCTATGACTATGCACCCTTTAAGTAGCACAAATTAATTATCTAGTTTTATTAATTTTTCTTTCCTGCCTTCTGCTTGCTCAAGCGTTTCACCCTCTCCCTCTATCTATCTATCTCTCTCTCTCTCTATATATATATATATATATATATCTCGTTGCCGCCCGAGGGCACCACTGCATTTCGAAGGAGCACTTATGATTCACTTACGAGTGACAATAAAGTAGACGACAAGAAGATCGATAGTGCACTCGTGGGTCGCCGGATTCAACATTGCTCCATTTAGATCAATTAACGAATAGACTTAATTCGCAGCGTCTATCGGAGGGAAGCACAGTGCGTTGTCGGCATTGGCACCTGCAGCACGTTGGCCGAAGGCTCGAGGTTGGGACGGAGGCGTTTTGCAAAAGCGATCCAATAGGGTGGATTTCGTACAGTTGCAAGTCCTGCCTTTATTGGATTTGAAATATCACACCTTTACCTTCTCTCTCACAATATATAAATATATACATATTGGATTTGAAATATTACACTTTTACCTTCTCTTTCATAATATATATATATATATATATATATATATATATATTACGCGCTTTATTTACAATAAAGAGAAAATGTACATTACAAAATATCACAACATTAATGCATAGGCTCGGGTTGCTCTCCAAGGAAACAGGGACATCGCAGTTACCTTTTTGCCATGCATTTCGGTTCGTAGCGAATCTTAGATCGCGTATGCAAATGTCTAAATTGAACATTCGACAACAGAATGCTTCATTTTGTATGACCTTTTGTAAGCATTTTTGGTCCAGTTGTTTGACAAATGTCAACTATGTCCTCTACGTGTTTGTTCTTTCGTGGCACACCGCAAGGACATGCAACTTTATCAACAAATTTCTTTAAAAATTCTGCAAAATCGTCGATCCTTTTCGTTGCTTGGAAACCATGCAGGGGATGCATACGTCAGTACTGGTTTGACATATATATTAGATAATTGCATGTGCAATTTAGCATCTCTTAGAACAAAGGATTTGATAATCCGGTTACACTTTCTCGTCGCTTTCAGTACCGCCTCTCTACTTTGTTCTGAGAATTTTAAGTCAGGGGTCTTGCATATTTTCGCCTGGTAAGACGGTCGCTGACGTGTTCAAATTGTATATAATGAACTGTATTGTAAGTATGTAACATCTTGAAATGCAAGGTTATTGCAAAATAAACAATATGTATGTAAATCAGGGGTCACAACAATTCCCGGATTTTTTATAACGTTCACATTTTCAAGGGGGCAATTATGAACTTTATACACAAATCTTGTATTTTTCAGCCAAAATGCATTGTTTTGCATTTCGGGATTAAATGTTTCACAAGTAAACGTGTCTAGTCATCAGCATAGATCTTAAGTGAGACCTCATTTGAAATTACAGAAGATAACGAGTTTGTGTACAAGATGTAACGTAGGCAGCCTAGTATTGTGGCTTGCAAACAACCAGACGTAACTTTAGCAAGCAATGATAAGCTGTAGTGCACCTTTACTGATACATATATATATATATATATATATATATATATATATATACTCGTTCAGCAAACTTTGGTGTCTAGTACATCTTGGCGAAAAAATCATTTTTTCAATGTAACAAGAAAGCGGAAATGTCTTCCTTTGAAGAGAGAGCGAAATGACCACAAGTGATTGTATTACGTTTTTTGCCCTGACATGTTTTTACTAAATCTGTCATTGCGGGAGTCCCAGTCATCCTAGGGACCAATCACACACGCGTGTTTAGAAAATATTTGCATCTGTTGAATTGCATTCTACGTCAGTTCCAAGCAAAACAAATGTCGTATAATTTAATTTGGTTTACATGTTCAATAATCCATTTTTAGAATACATTTTCGTTCTTTGTTTCATTAGAAGAAATGATTTTTTCGCCGAGTTGTACCAGTGTACTAGACTTAGATTTGTTGGACGAATTTTGGAAAATCCTCTATATATATATATATATATCCAAATGCCGCATCAAACGAGCTTGATCAATCTTTGAGGCAACGACATCTGGCCTCATAGGCAAATCGGTGTCGGCCGACGAGCCAACGTGGCAAGACATTGTCGATGGGTCAAAATCGGCTAGTCTGCCTGTTTGCATATTGGGGCTCTTGAGCAGCTTTAGAATATAAAACTATATATTTATTTGAAGTTAAATAAATGGGGCGCGTGTAAGAGGTGAGCTCTCTTAACAATATAGTTCTTGGAGAAAAAGCATGTAACTTGTACTGACTGGCTCCTATATTGCGCGTATGTAAATAAAGCTGACATCATCTTATACCGTATGTGCAACTCAGGAGAGGCTGACGATGTCCCCCGACACGTAGCCTTCTAGTGGCACGCCTTATGGTTCATGAATACTGATTTATAGTTTAAAGAGTCTTAGAACTTATCTCCGAGGTAAAAATAGTTGTTAAAAAAAGTCGAGCAGCCTTACTGGCAGGATAAAGTAGAAGAAGACATGTGTCCATCCTTTGCAACGTGTGTTGAATTCTTCTGAACGTTATATATATATATATATATATTTCAGATGATGCCAAGTAAAAGAACTACTATTGAATGGCATAACGTTTTTTTTCAAGCAGCTTTCTAAATGTACATCATTTGGAAGAGAATAATTATAAAGATCATTTCAAAATTCCTTTATATATTTAGTTTTTTTGGGGGCGTATTGACGCACACCCTCCAATATTATGGTGGGTTATGTGGGGCTAAACGCAAAGGAAGGAGTACATGACTCAATATAATCCAAGCGCGCTATTCACTAAAAACCACCCCTCTGGAACCTTCCTCCTGGTTCGGAATTGTAAACCATTACTTCGAAACCCGGAGAGGGAAGCCTCATGTTTCAACCCTCCTTAGTCTGTAGGTGTGTTCCGAGCTGGTAGGTCCTGCCGGGTCGCATCATGGGGGGGCTTCGGACGACGAATTGCACCGGGCGATCATTCTCCAGATGGATTTTTTCGCGCATGGGCCGATCGCGGTAATATAGGCTAGCACCCAAGTAAGTCGTCGAATCGACTATGTGTGCTGTGATACTCTGCGCGGTAGATACCCGTAGAGTGAATTATGAGTTATCCCATTACACAGACAACGCCGCGCACGCTCAAATGAAATGCGCGATATCGTCTGGCACCCCGGCGTCGCAGAGAACGCATAGTACGCATAGCGAGTCTAACCTCTCAAGCCTCAGTCCACGATACTTCCCCGTTCAGCTTCTTCCGTCAGGTTGGCCGATAGTCTTGCCACCTTTTACGTAATCCGCCTGATATGTGGTAGGTCAGCTAGACATGTGTCCATAGTCATTCCTGGTACTTGGCGTGGCGGGACGACGTGAGAAAACTCCCGCTAAGCTTCAGGGATATAGATAAAGTAGGACCTCGGTTTTTTGTGATGCCAGCTCCAGGTGATATTCAGTCGTCCACTTGTTTACCCATGCTTGAGCCGCATTTGCCCTGGCCTTCAGGATAGCCCATGTGCAACCGGTGACGACCGATGCAAGATCATCCGCGTAGGCGATTGGCTTCACTCCTTCCGGCAAGTCGTCGGGCCCCAAGACACTGCCGTGTGCCACGTTCCATAGAACTGGGCCACAGAAAAAGAGGTTCCGCTTAAGTTCAGAGCCGAGTCATGCGGAGCAGCGTGATTACGGCCCCGTCACAGGGCTTGCTGGAATGTAGAATGCTTAGGACAAGGTAGCGATCTCGCCACCGTTGCCAAAGGCCCCAGCGAAGGACTCCTAGATGTCTGTGGTATGCAGCGTCGCCGCTGTACCTAAGGGTTGTGTCAGCGGCGTGGTAAATAGAAGAATTGACCGAGGCCGGCAAGTACCTAAAAGTCAGCCTTTGCCCCCATGACGACCAGCACGCCCCTACTTTCTCTAAAGGAAGTAATCTTCTCGGAGGATTATGGCACTTATTGAAGGGAGCCCGGAGGCCTGAACAAGCCCGTTAGTTTAGCAAAGTATTTAGCCGTCGCCGCCGCTGCCGAGATACGCGACGTAGATACACTCGGGAAGCATAAGGGTTCGCCGGGGCGCAGCGCGGAGAAAGCCGCGCCAGCATCTCCTCTTATTCCCTCTGTGCAGGATGGATTTTTTGCCCCAATGCCCCTCTGGTCCACAGCACGGAATAGGGAAAAAGGTAGAGACAATACAAAGAAAAGTGATACGACTTGCATTGGGTTGCCGGCAGCAGCTGTGCTTCGCCGGGCAGACGCTTAAAGCCAGCAGTGGTGCCGCCCTAGTGGAAGCCACAAGAGAAACTACAGGTTGGCACTTGGCTCACGGCGGTCGCAAGGTATGAGAGCGCTTCTGCGTTGCTCAACGCGACAATTGCTGGTGCCAAAACGCGCAGAACACATCACAGGACCACTCAGAAGATCCCATATCACGGAGATCACGATGACAGCAAAGTCTAGTAGACTAAACTGTGTTGCGGAGCGGACATCCGCTCACGGCAACAATTAGCACGAGATATAGGAAATATGTATGCTAAACAAATACAACTAGATACAATATCTAAGTGTAGTGCGCGAAAACCTGGCAAGGCGTGTATGTATGTATATCATCTGGCGCATGACAAAACTCCAATGCGGAGATTCGGGCACTAGCGCTTAACGATCTACCGCAGCCACACAAGACAAGTGAGCCGAATAGATGAAATATAAACAAAGAAAACAAGCTGTATCTAGTGATTAGGCAGAATATAATGGATTTCGATAATTAAATCAGTAGCCATTGCGACTCGCTTCAGACAAGATGAATCGGCAAAGAACCCGAGATGGACAGAGCCGCCGTGCGGAATATATTTCTTATAGCATTAATATATACATAATATACCGTCCTAAAGTGTCTGCGCTGAATCATCGAATTTTTGTGAATACACATACACAGATACCCGTATTAATCAATTAGTCTACAGACGGTATCCATAGAGAGCAAATCATGTATTGCAAATAAGAATAAATCATTATGGAGTCAGTTAGCCAGCATTGCGCACAATACGAACGTTTCAATACTGCTGATTAAAATATGCTCATGTAGGACGTATTCAAATAAACCAAACGTCAACGACGTAATCAAATTTTCTCTCTGTGGCTATATGAATGGGCGCACTAGCTGAACCTAGCCCAAGTAACCTTGAATGGGCTGACAGAGAGTTCCTTTTAAACGACACCACGGTTTACCTCTATAATTAAAGATTTTTGCCTCCTTTTGTTGTTTTCCCAAAACTGTGTTTAATACGATGCTGCCTGTAAGTATATGTGCCCATAAATGCTATAATATAAGAGTGCTCCATCTAAATGGGCGCGTACTTTATCGTCTCTTTGTATGTATTTTGTCTTGTTATATGTTGTCATGTATTTGACATTTTTTGCGTTTTTTTTTAAATTCGGGATTTAAAGTGCATTTAAACCCGTGTAAAAGGTGCTCTATCTAGATTTATAGATGTTTCCTAATAATGGCAGTGAGCGAGTTTGTGCTAGTATGCCGAGTTTTATTAGACTTTCGCTCACTTGTATACTGTGCATAATAGCCAATTCCAATTAGATTTATTTCACTCAGATTGAGTATAATATACAGTTCACGATGTTTCTTCATAATACTCTATCTTCTTCACGCTTTCGGCGAGAGAAATCGTGTAACGATGTTTTGTTCAGCGCTGTGCATCCCACTGCATGGTACTTGGCACACCTCTTCAGGCAGAACCGGCAGGTGCACAACTCGTACTCCTCGTGAAAGGCTGCGTTTGAACATACCAGGTAGTGATAACCATGCACTATGTACCTGGTGTATACGTGGCGACTGTCACATGCAGGACCAGACCAAAGGTGCACGGCATATAGCCTGTGCATAATAGCCTAGCCGATTAAAATCGGGGCTATTCGACGGCCATACGTCCTTGTCCCAAAGCATGTATATGTGCTCAGATAGCCACTTCTGTACGAAACGGCTCATATGAGCGGAAGCGCAATCTTGCTGAAGCACTCCATGTATCCACGATTTCACGACAGTTTAAAAAACACATATTTTATTATGGCTTTGCCAATCTAAAGAAATGATGGCGGCATGGCGTCTTCTTCACTAGACATCACATTCAGAACTTGAACACTGGACGGGAATTTGCATTTCCCATAATGGAGACATTTGCTGGATCGTGGACGACAAACCAGCCGTCGTCAACCCACACCTTTTTTGTACAATGATTATCTATGCATATGCATTGCCAATTGTAGTTATATCATAATATATATGCAGGTGCTTCAATTTAAATTGAAACACAGTTATGTCGATGCTTCTAATCGGAAGTCCACGTTTACTTGGAGCAAGTTCACAACCCATAATAACTGCCAAATTTAGGTATAAGTAGAAGTACAATGAGACGCTTATATATACCAAATAAATCTTCTGTCTTATAGTGCGACATTATTTGATCATATGAGCTTAACAATGAAAAATACGATCATATATTGGGTTGCGTTTGCTCATCCAAACATAACATAAAGTAAAGAAGTAACACATCCGCCCTCTGATATGCTGCTCAAAGCAAACATATATTTACATACGGTATTGTCCAGCTGATTGGACACTGTTAACAACTCAGGAATGTTTTAAACCATGAAAGTATTCAAGTGTGAATCCTTAATTGATGTATCCCTGTATGTAAACAAGAGAGCGGCATTCAGTTATAAGTACTCGTTGAGTTAAAGTTAACGCCGCAAAACGCGCTTGGCACTTACTAGCACTGTCTAGCTGTCTTGTTAAATCGATTAATTAGGTGCAGGTGGACCGATATTATGTTGAGTAGACCATTGATGGCCGAGACCACATTCAAAGCCGCCTGCCTTTCGAAGGACAGCATTGTAGCACCGGGAAACGTGAGGGCAATGCTCATTTAAAAAACGTCAGAAAAGAACTCGCCACAGAGGTTCCTGCAAACACTCTGCAAGACTCTTGAGAGAGGCCACAACAACGCCAATCCGTAACCATGATACATATTCTAAGAGTTTATTGGGACTGCAAGCCCGTTGTAGTTAGGTAGACATGACAAGCAAGAGACAACGACGGCTCTAGCCAGGAGATCCATTGTCCCACGGAACACGCAAACCAAGATGACTTAAGTAAGAATCCTGGCGAAGAAAACCTTGGCAAGGAGATGCAAAGAAAAATCCGTTTTTTAGCTAGATTGCCTAAACATGGGGTGAAAATTAGCCCGTCAGGGCTACTCCTGCCGGTGACATTTTCCTTAAGAGTTTCAATAGCACCAACAGATAATACCGGACATTGTAATGAGGAAAGAAATCTCCCATTATTTTATTCAGGTCATCTGAGGATACATGGAGGATCGAAGTGTTTTTAACGGTGAAGTAGAATTACCTATGGCAGCAGGAGCTTCGCAGGACTCGAGCCTGGTGCCCGCTTTAGAACCTGGTGTATTACGACGTCTCCGCTAAGAATAATTTTTACAAACGGTAAAGATGATCTGTTGGACAAGAGCCAAACGGGGCTTAGCCACATAATATATATATATATATATATATATATATATATAGGCGGCCAATGCAATCGCATGAATATTGCTAAACACTCACGGACTCTATTTTCTTTGGAGCACCGGGGCAGAGATTTCGGCCCCTCAACCCAGACGCCAAAAAGTGAATGGAGCGGCCAGGGAAACAAATGAACCATTACCTCACGCAGATTCTAACAGGATATGGGGATTCAATTTTTGAATTGGAAAAGCTCCCTTGGCGAGCTGTGCTTACTGCCAGGGAGGAGCCGAGGATGACTCGACTCACACTGTTATAAAGCACCAGAAACAGGTTAGAGCCACATCAATCATAAAACTCGGAAACAATTCAACTAGTGGGGTAGGTGGAAAATGAGTAAATACCTCTCCTCGGAACCCTCAAGAAGTTTGTAGACTACATATGCAACACGATATTTGCTAAGAACAGCTTTTGCTACAAAAGCACCGAAGCACAAAAGAGCTTTGGGCAGGTGCACCTTTAGGAAAGCTAGATTCCTGCTTGATACACGAGCAGATAACGTGACATTGAATGATACGGGTTCACAGGTTTTGGGACAAAGTGCGCCCATCGTTAGAGCAACCCATGAGTTACCCCAGTCAAGCGATTCGAGTGCCACTCACGATTTCTCCTGATGACCCGCAGTTTGAAAATGTCGTCAAAAAATTCGATAGAAAGTGCTGATATGTTATGTTAAGTCTATGATCTATTGTATGTGTGCGTAGGTTAGAAGCGCAATACAATATTTAGAAAAGACTGATGAAGAGACGGACGTAATAAGAGTTCGTAAGTGCCGACACAAATCCAAGTTTACGGAAGCGCAAAGTTTTCGATCTCCTAAGATATTTTTTAGTTAACCAAAGTGATGCTGTTTAGACATGTTAAGAAGAAATTTGTAGCAATCGCGTAGCATTCGCATTTTCGCGTAGCATCCGCAGAGTTTTCATTAGTATTCCTAAAAAGGACGAGTCAATCAGCCACGTCTAAATTAGTCAATTTTTCGATGGAGGTGCTCTATGCAAGGTAAAATGTCTAAAACGTCTAAGGTGATTTTTAAAAAAGTGCAAGCGCATTCATTGTAGACTTCTTGTGGTTTAGTTCGTTTATTTAGGACCTTACTTTTTGGGCGAGAGGGAAACATGCTTTTGGGCGCGTCTGGGCGGGTAGTATGGGATTTAATGCCCTTTATAAAACCTCTCACATGAAAACCAGCGACATCAGTCAGCACGTAACTGATATTCGGTCAAAGCTAGAACTCGCTGAGCGAGTACGGATGTAATTCTTCATTTTCTTTGCCGAAGAGAAACCCCGGCTGATTTCCTTGAACTTGTAATCTTCACAGATGACGTTTCGTTTTCAAAAACGGGCATCTCTATTGCACACATTTCTCATTGGTAAGTCAATATATTTGAAGATGGTCAGATTAGCCTGTGTTATCAAATGAAAACGTGCACGGCATACAGACACATATTTCGTTACAATACCGCCAAATATGGAATCGGCATCATCTCCTAGTGCCTCCTCGCCTCTGCTAACATGGAATTAAATAGAAATTCGATATTGGGGGTAGAAAAACGACTTACGGTGATTATGGCACAATTCAAGTCGCAAGCACAGATTGCATAACGTTATCTCCAACCAGCCACATGAATTAAAACAAATTTAATAATTTAACTGTCACTTCTGAACAAGACATTTTCGCCCCCACTTCAATAATATATTGCATACTTTTACAGAACCTTGGACTTAAGATTCTAATCAAACTGGGATTGTACACATCATCAGGGTTATTTAGAAGGTCTTATCGGAATTGAAGTGAAACAACATATGCATATCGTCACATTTATTTCACTCATTTTGATATGCATATAACGTTGAGACTTATGCAGTTGTCAGCTGCGTTCGGCATATTATTTGAGAGAGGAGAGGCAGTGCAATGATCTCTTTTCAATGGGCAGGCAGAAGTATGATACTTCGTACACGCCAGAGAACACAGTCGACAGACACACTTCCTGTATCCTCGTAGAAGTTTGTATTCGAACAGATCAGGTGATGATAGCCATGAACTATGTATCTGGTATAGATGTGGCGATTGTCACATGCAAAACCACACCAGAAATGAGAGGCACTGAAAATATTCAGGTCTTCAACCTCTTGTCAAACTTGTTTAACTTTATTTTCCTATTCCGAGATAAAGCCTTCAAATGGTACTAGACGCGGCGTCTTAAAACTTAATCCAAATCTATCAACGACCGGTGTACAATCTGACATTAGATACACAGAGCGGCTCCTTACGTGCATTAGAAAATAAAGTGCTCGCTTCATGTGCATTGTGAAACACCTTTTAAGCAAACGACAGTTTGCCCGAGTGAGGTGTCCCTATTTTCTGTCGAGACCATACATCAGCCTTGAAACAGTCTTTTGGTGGAAGAGTACCACTGCCATCGGGGCGGGCAGTTGCGGGACGTTACTTATTTCTTCAAAAAATATATTAAAGCTGTTCCCTCTGTATCGGCGATGTGCGCGGATCGCCTCAGTGTAATGAAGCCGAAACCACAAACACGGAACGAGCAGGGGAATTCCACGGATTGGCCGCCGCGGCAGCTAATTGATCCCTTTTCTAAATTTCACAGTCTTGGTCCCTTATGGCGTTTATTTTCAGCCCCGCTAGGACAAGGAACACCTTCGGAGCAGTAATGCATCACAATTATGACTTTCTGGACTTCCTGTCGAATATAGTCGATAAAATTGGCAAGCAGGAGAATGGAGGAGAAACAGCTCAGCGGGTTCCCTTGCGGGATTCCCACATTTTGCATTACCGCCGTCTCCAAGCCTCCCCAATCCTACTTAGACAAAATAGCGATCTAAGCCCAAAGTTATGTTTTTTTAAATGTTGTTACATCAACGTTTTACCTAACGGCCTCGAGCATAACCTTGTACAAGCAGCGTTGCTGTAAACGATCAAAAACTCCGTTATCTACCTGCCCTTCTTACACCTGGCAGGACACTAGAATTGGTGGCAACCCTGCCCTCTCCTCTCGCCAGGAGATTCTAGTTGACCACGATTCCATCCCACAGTTACGGGGGAGGAAATACTGAACGCTGCCAAGTGTGTCACCCCGACAGAGCCTTAGGCCCATGACTTCCTTCTCGTTCCTCAAAATATCTCGAATTCTCCCCTAAACAGGTGGTGTATCTGAGAGGCGGAGGTGCATTCTAGTCTCAATATCAAATTTCATGGCACTATGTACCTGTTCAGTCTGAGGCGACATAGCTCGCCGGACAGAGCGTAATTGTCGTTCCTGCACTCCGCCGAACGCATTGTAGCACTCTGGGCCTACCGTGCCTATAAAAGAATTATCCCGGACGCCCTACTCGTGCTGACACGACAGCTGCCCTAGGATCTTCTGAAACGAATCCAGTAGTGTTGTCGAAGTATTGCCCAACACAGTACCTAATCGTGGAGAAAGGGCAGACTGACCCTTTTCGTGGGCGAGGATCCCACACTAAATGCAGTTGGTTGTCAAACCGTTGTTTTTGCAAATCTCTTGTATAAAAAGAATGACACAATTCTGCTACGGATGCCTTTAGCCTGAATAGAAGGAATAAAATATATAGAATAAATAGCTGAACCTATGCGTGGGGCAATTTTTTCGTTCACCATCAACAAAATACGTTACCTTGTTGTGTCGATCAAAGATATAGAGAACAGGCGGTATGTCTACAGACGCAGGCTTTTGCGCCAAAAGAACGAAACAAGAACACGAAATGCAATTTGTTTGAATTAATTTGTTTTAGGACAGACTACCATAATAGCGGCTCCTGCGTATATTTACGCTTTCTTTCACTAGGATTATCTACGAATCAGAGGTACCCAGGAGATACCAGATAGACTTAATTTAAGTTAAGATACTTTATACTTCCCTGAAATCCGCTAAGGATTTCACAGGTACTTAAAAGGTGCTCGTGCCTAACAAGTAATAACTTTTAGGAAGTTTGTTCTATTTTATATCGTGTTAGATCCATAATATTTGACTACACACTACAGGCACTATATGTGTTGCATTTTTAACTAAATCTGATACATAAATAAAAATGGTGATGCTCAACCTTAATCCACACGAGTAATAATAATACAATAACCATCGTCTTTTGCTGCTTCTCGGCGCCTCTAAAAGGCTTACACTTAAAAATAAAAATAAGTTTCCCTAGTGTAAAAATTGTGTTACGTTGGAACACGTGTTAGTTTAATCTTCATGCAAGTCGTTGTACCGAATAGCCTTTCATTGTTATCATGGCTCTTTTCAGGCGCATCCTTTCTAAGTCAGTTGTTGCTTAGGATTTTCTTCTATAAATCTTTCGATCTATAATCACCTCGTGATTGGCATTTATCCGATGAAGCCAATGCGCTATTTAACAACGTTTTTGAAGGCCTGCAAGATGAGATGGAACCAGTCATGACAGGTCACCGACGGGTGTGTAGTCAGACTCATACAAGCCTCACATCCGTCATGGCTAACTTTAATTTTACAATAGCAGCTGGCATTGCATGTTTTCCCCGGGCTTTTAGTGCGAAGTTGTGATTAACTTACTTGTTAACTAAAGTGCTAATACCTACACTCACTAACTCATATCAGCTATACGACCCACCCTTCGCCCGAGAGATCGTAAAGAGTAACTAGCATTAGCGTCCTGCTTTCAGACACACATACAGGGCGCCTACATATGTACCTTCTTGCATACATATATACATTATTGCATACATATATACATTATTGTTTACATACATACATTCTTGCATACATACCTGTATATACATTCTTCCATACATATATACATTCTTGCATACATATATACATTCTTGCATACATATATACACCTAGGAATATTACGTTTCGACCGTGCACTACATAGGTGGGCAAACCTCCATGTTGGTGCTAGGTGGCGGGTGAGTGCAACTGCGGAGACAAGGGTGGACACAGCAGGCGGGCGGGACACAAGTTACAGTAACGAACGTGGACGAACAGCATAAGTCAAGCTAGTCAAACTAACGACTTCAACTGCAAGCAGATCTTTCTCTGGAGGCAGGCCCGTGTTCCGTGGAGGACGCTGTCGTTCCTGTCATCGTTATCGTCCTTGTCCCTTCGAACTGGCCTTGGGACATACAAACTGCAGCAACGCAGGCTTCTGTTGGCTTCTGGCGTGCCACTGTTCCCCTGCGGGCTCTGCTGCTGTGCGGCTGCTGCTTCCCTTACTTGATCTAATAATAGAGTCGACTTCAACTTTCTTCTTTGTTCCGCCGCTGGGGCCGCAACCGGCGTTGGTTAACTCATTCGAGTGGGGCGCTGGGCGCCGACAGCAAGCTGCTTCATTGTTTCAACATGCAGCTCATAAACAAATCATCTGCATAATTACTCCTGACGTGATCAGGCGCAGTCGTTTGGTGTAGGAAAATATATGATTGGTTTTAATCTGCTGATGATGATGATATAATAATAATAATAATAATAATAATAATAATAATAATAATAATAATAATAATAATAATAATAATAATAATAATAATAATAATAATAATAATAATAATATTATTATTATTATTATTATTATTATTAGACGCTCTTTTGCCTTCAAATATCACGCTTAGTTGCTCAAATGCGAGCCCTTCAATGTTTGGTATCTAGATAACGGAACACTCGGATTCGGACACAGATATCGCAATAGCGGACATACGCCAAATGAAAGAATTTCAATAACAATAAGTGTATCTCTGTTTATGCTGTTTCGCATGCGGAAAGAAACAAGTGTCGGAAGTATGCACATATTGGAGACTCTATGGACTTTCGACCTTTTGCCTTTGAGACCTTAGGGGGCCCAGGTAAAATTACTGAGGGAGTAATTACTAAGATATGCAAATGTCTCAGATTGGCTACGGGGGACCCACGCGCTGGTGATTTTTGTCGGCAAAGGCTATCATTGGATATACAACGTGGAAACGCCACGGCGGTGCTTGGCACCTTGTCCAGGTGGTCTACACCAGGCCTGGACCTAGGGCTGATGTAGTTTGTCGTCACGTTCGCTAGGGGACAATTGTTAACCCCGTTACGAGTTAAATAAAACAAAGAAGTAAATGTATATATATATATATATATATATATATATATATATATATATATTTCGTACAGTTCTGCCCAGCAAAAAAAAAAAAAAAGTGTATCTCTTAAAACAAAAAAATTGATTCTCCCTAAGTTTTTCCCGCAGTCTACCTATCGGTAATAGTCCGGGACAAGATAACCAAACGGACAAGATAACCAACGAGGATACACGTTCTCTTCAAGAGGACGCCCCCTAATAAGGTCTTTATTGTGTGGAGGAACGATGATGTGTCGGTTGAAGCTTCGTCACCGATTGTCTGCTTTAATTGCCAACGCACTGGCCACACGGCAACTCGCTGCACTCGCGCTCGTGCATGTAGAAGATGTGGTGCGCACGACCACCTAGCCGCGTCATGTCGAAATCGAGCTCGTTGCGTAGACTGCAGTGGCCCCCACTCTAGAGGGGACTCGGGCTGTCCCGTTTTTGCAATAGCCCGCGAAAAAAGCAAGGTTTTGCTCGGCTCACGCATGCTTCAACATGCGCAGTTGTCGACGCCGGCGGCCGCCTTGGTCGTTGTCTCGGATCCTGCACCTACTCGGCCAGGCACATCTGCACCAAGCACCTACGCGGCGGCCGTACGTCGTCTGGTGATACCAGCCTCCCCGGATGAGGCTCCGGAGCCTTCGGCAGCGCGTGCTGAGGTCGTGCTCCCCCCTCTTCGGCCGCTCCCCGCTCCGCGAAAATCTACACTTCGTGCGAAGACTCCTCCACCTCCTGAAACAGGACCTTCCAAACAAGTCAAGGCCGCTTTTCGCCGCATTTCCAAGCGTCATCGCCGATTGGCTCGGAGTGAGCCGCTTCCGCGCGGCCGCGCCGTCACCCGTGTTCGGGCGCGCCCACCTAAGTCGACCGACGACTTTGATTTCGGGTCTTTGTCCAAGGCCGTGTCCATGCTCGCTCGCATCAACCCGAAACTAGGCGACACTCTTCGAGGCATTGTGAAGGCACTGCGTCCCCTGCTCGCTTTGGCCCCGTTGCTGCAAGGCCAGGTGTCTCCCGCACCAGCTCCCAAATGATGAACCCTGAGCCCACTCAGTCCCCCGACGCAGCCCCCCATCCCCTCGTCTGTCCGTTTCAATAGCAGGTAACCCTCCCGTAAGGGTCACTTGCCAGATGCGGCCGGAACTTCACTCGCCGCGGTCTCCCCATTCACCAAGCTAGATGTCGTTCCACGTCTACAACTCCCGAGTCGTCTTCGACTGCTTCCTCCACGCCAGCACTCCCGTCACAGCCTAGACAGTCGGTGGTCGACAGGCTTATACTTGCGTCGCAACAATCTAGGGTAATGCGTGTAGTCCCCCGGGCTGTGAGGCCTTTGGTTGCCGAGTCCCTATGCGACGTCCTCGACCTTGTGGCGGCCAACAACGACGTCCCCTCGTGGGAGTCGCTCTTGTCATTCGCTTACGTGGTCCTTCAACTGCCACCTTGCACTTCGTCGTCCACCTCTCTGGCAGCGACTGTTCGGTCGAACCTCCGAGCGTTTCGCGACGACTGGCGGTTCGAATTTCGCGTAGGTGGTGTTAGAAGAGTCACATCAGATGCGTGCGACTCCCCTGAGGACTCGGCACGCCGCGTTTCGTCTAAACTGTCCGAGGGAGACGTTTCCGGGGCGGCCCGCTTACTATGCTCTACGGACTCGTTTGCTTCGGGAGACGAAGTCCTGGTCTCGCTTGCCGCCAAGCACCCACCTGCTCCATCGGACTCGGCTTTTCCGGACCCTCCTGACTCTATGACGCTGCGTCACTCTTCAGTCGATGATGTCTTAGGAGCTGTTGCCAGCTTTCCGGCCAGTTCGTCCGCCGGTCCTGACGCTTTGCGTCCGCGTCATCTGAAGGACCTTCTTGCACCCGTGCTTGGACCGGTGGCAAGGAGACTGGCCGCAGCACTTGCCAGAGTGGTGGACGTCTTGAGATAGGGTACACTGCCGACTGAGGTCAGGGAGATTATATTCGGCGCCAAGCTATTCGCACTCCGCAAAAAGGACTCATCGATTCGCCCGATTGCCTGTTCTCTCACGATACGGAGGATTGCTGCAAAAATAGCCTGTCGTGAGGCCAAAAATCTTATCATTGAGCAGCTTGGCCCGCACCAGTTGGGTTTTGGCTTAGCAGGCGGGGCGGAGGCAGCTGTAAATACAGCAAGAGCCTTCGTCTAATCAAGCCCGCCCCGAACGGCACTCTTGAAGTTGGATTTTCGCAATGCATTCAATACTATTCGAAGGGATCATATACTTCGTGCAGTTCGTGATGCAGTACCGGAAATCTTCAACTTAGTGAATCACGCATACAGAGAGCCATCCGTTCTGTTGTTTGAGGTTGTGAGAGGCGTTGTCCTCGGCATCAGGTATACAGCAGGGATACCCCTTGGGGCCGGCTCTATTCAGCATGGGTATTCGTGAGCTGATCAACTCAATACAAGTGCCTTTCAACGCCTGGTACCTCGACGATAGCACACTCGGTGGACCGATGGAGGACTTACTCGAGGAAGTGCGCAGAATTCTTGCCTTTGAGACAGTCAGTGGCCTGGTGTTAAACACGGCCAAATGCGAGGTGTTCGCGCCGGGGACAGACCCGGACGACCCCACATTGAGTGCCTTACTTGCGTTACTACCGGGGTGTAGAGTCATGTCTGAACACGAAGTTACGCTCCTTGGCGCACCGCTCCTACCATCTGCACTGTCGAGTCTACTCGACCCCATGATGGACAGATTGTGGGCGATGCAAGAACGTCTGCCTCTGGTCGGAGCCCACCAAGGGCTTTACCTACTCCGCTCATCGTTCTCCGCGTTTCGCCACGTATATATCATACGATCCATGGATTGTTCGGGTACAGTCAACCAGCTTCTCCAACCATTCGACGACCAGGTGGTGGAGGCCCTCGAGACGGTTTTGGGTCTGAACTTACGACCACGAGAGGTGCGCCAGGCGGCTCTCCCCACCTCCATAGGCGGTCTTGGTCTTCCCTCGGCCCGCTCCTTGGCAGGCCCTGCCGTGGCCGCCTCGATGCACGCTACTTCGGGTCATGTCCAGCGCCTGCTCCCGCCGGGGGCTTGGGCATTGTTTGAGGCAACTCGCGACGCTATAGCGGCTGGACTCCAGGCTTCACCGCCTGATATGAATAGACTTGCCTGCCAGAGGGCCTGGGCCGAGAAGGTGCACGAATCTTCGCTTACTGAGTTGCTTGAAGAATGCGGTGACGACCAGGATAGGGCGCGCCTCCTTGCCGTCGCTCGCCCAGGAGCGAGCGACTGGCTACACGCACTCTCCGCTGACTCATTGGGTACCCGCCTTGACGACCAATCCATCCGGATCTGCGTTGGCCTGAGACTGGGAGCTGATTTGGTAAGTCACACAGATGCACTTGTGGCGAGCCCGTCGGACGCTTGGCCAGACACGGCCTGTCTTACGCTTACTCGGCGGGCCGGCGCCCACGTCACACCGCTCTGAATGACATTCTCGCAAGGTCGTTGCGAAAGGCCGGAATCCCTTGCGTCCTGGAACCGCCTGGTCTTTCTAGAGACGATGACAAGCGGCCCGACGGCTTGACTTTGATACCTTTCTACAAGGGTCGTTCCCTGGTGTGGGATGCGACGGTGACCGACTCTCTGACCCCCTCCCTTGTCGGTCCCGGCGCTTCTCGCCCAGGAACTGCCGCTTCCCGCGCCGAGACATCAAAGACAAGAAAGTATGCGAACTTAGGCCGGGCGTACCACTTTACACCCTTCGCATTCGAGACGCTGGGTGGCCTTGGGCCCCTCACAACCACGCTAATTTCCCAGGTTGGCGACGCTTTACAGCAGGCTACGATGGACAAGAGGGCGGGCACTTTCTTCTGCCAACGGCTTTTCCTAGAGATTCAGAGAGGTAACGCGATTTCGGTGCTCGGAACTATGAAAGACTGGATGGACCCGCGTCTTCGCGTCAGGGGGTCGGGCAAGACTCCCACTCGGACACGAGTGATAGATGAGGAGTGAGCCATCGGTGCCATGGATTTAAACATTCACATGTATATATTAAATTCCTAAATGTGTTCTTAGTTATATATTTCAAGAAAATAATAAATCTATCAGATAACCAAATATCCTTCTTCCTCAGACCCTGAGCCTCAATCTGATCCGAATCGATTGGTACGAGTTCTGAAACGTGCTCGAGTTTTTTTGTTGAGCGCTGAGCAATTTTGTTTTCGAGTGGCTTTCCATGTCAAGGAGATAGGGCGGTAGGCCTGACCTTCCACCAGGTTTAGGGACGAGAACTAAGACCGCCCACCACAGAAGTAGTCTCCTCCCTAAGAACCCTATTCACAAAATGTTTTGAAATCCTCTCATCATCTCATTACAAAGAGCTTAGCCACTTTAGAAAGAATTTTTATGGGTTTTTAGCTTTACTTACTGCCAGGCATTCCTAGGGGTGCTCCACCTCATCAAGCGTTACACCGGGAACCGCCTCAGATAGAAATTGCATTTGAGCACCTTCCTTTCAGCGCCTTGTTTATTTTTCAGTATTATGAGATCCCCGTCTGCGCCATTGATGGTCTCTTCTCATTTTCGTGGGTTCTGACCCCGCTAAGCGTCTTTGCAAAGGTCTTATTCTTCCTGTCGCATTGCATTTTTCATCTTTTCGCAGCTCCTATGAACCGCTTTCGTTAGTCTTTTTGGATCTGCAAACCCTCCTGCGTTTTCAACTTCTGGCCTTCTTCTATCCGGGGTCTTCTCTCTGGGCGGTCGGTCGTCGCGTCTCTCCTCCCGTGGCGATCCGTTGCCTCTCAACCGCCCCAAGACGAAGGGGATTGGATAGGGAGGAGGAGAAGGATATGCAACCGTTTCACCAAGAATCACAATTCTGAAGCCCAGCGACGCACTGCAGGTTAAGAGACCCATCTGCTAACGTAACCGCGACTAGATCTAGACTCGTACTGGGGTTCCAAAATATTTAAGTCCTACGGGCCTATGAGCATACTTTTGCATCTGGTGCTCACTGCTTTATCAAAACTGTGCACGCCAATAGAATTGCTAGACGCCATTTGCTCCTCCCTTCTCTAAAGCAGTAGGCCGTCTGCTTTTCTTCTTTAATAAATAGGTTTCTTTAATTATGTTCATTTCACTCAACTAGAGTATAACAATACCCTGTTGCCTTGGGTAATTGGCATAATGAGGACCCTGTTTCTTCGAATATACAGTCCATACGGGTCTGTTCGTGAAAGTGTATCTTTTTCGTGGCGACAGAAGTAGTGCAACGTTTTTACTTCACCGTTGTTCATTCCACTGCGTGCTGCTTGGCACACCTCTCCAGGCAGACGTGCAACTCGTACGCCTCGTGAAAGGAGGCGTTTTAACACACTAGGAAGTACTAACCGTGAACCATGTGTGGTGTATATGTGGCGACTGTCACATGCAGAAACAAGCCAACGGTGCAAGGAATTGAAAATGTCCAAGCCCGCGACCTCCCGCCTGGCCTGTTATTTGACTTTAGCTTCCCACTCCGAAAATAACAGAATCAAACAATCGTAAGGTATTTTATGCGGCATCGTCAGCCTTAGCCTTAGATACATAGCGTGACTCCTTGCACGGTTAGGCAAGCAAAGCACTCGCTTTATCTATATTAAAAGGCATCTCTCAAGCTGTTAAAAATTCGCCAGCGTGAGGTGGTTCCACACTCTGTCAAGATCATACGCCAACCGCCGTAGTCGCTTTAGACAGGCGAAACCATTAAAATGAAGTACACCTGAATGTCCTAAAACTGTCGTGAAACCGTGAATACACGAAGTGTACCGTTTAGTACAGCAGTGGATATCAGAACATATAAGAAAAGAGTTCCCAAAGGGGCATAAAGTACGCGTCAATTTAAACGGTACACTCGGTATATATATATTTACATATATATATATATATATATATATATATATATACATGACTTTGTATGCCCAGCTCCTTTTGTATCTGCTAGTAGTATTACAAGAGTTAGAAACATTGCGGGCCAGTCCTATGGTCTACCTCTACGCGCCGAAACGATCCAAAGTGGAATAATGACGTAGCAGCATGCTTTGGTTGGCCGATCGTTACCTGCAGATGCCGCCGGCCAGCCCTGCGACAGGAGGCGCACTAGCTAGAGGCTTCGAGCGCACGGAGCTAGCACCTTGATAAAAATCCTTTCTCATCACTACGCCTCTCTACAAACACGGCTACTGTGCCAACTACTAATGCTCCCGCTACCACCGACACCACTAAAACATGCCTTTCTTTTCCGCTCCTGTCTGTGACTTGGACGTCTTTATCAATTTTTATATCTGCCCGCCCGTTCGTCCATATCTCTTACATCTAGACGTGTGCTAATTTAAACTCGGCGGTGCGCTCTAAGTTGTGCATCGACTAGCGCCTGATATGTGAAACAAGCTGGCCCTGTTCTTCTTCGTTTTTATTTTCTTTCTCTTTCTCTTTATCCTCGCCTTCTGCGACTGTCGCTCGTTTTATTCACGAAACAGCCCGCCTACGTTGTGAAATCGGCAAACACATGCGCTGACATCTAGGAGGGATCGCGGGATCTCCCCCAACCGCCAGATAACCAGGTCACCGGCCGGCGACACTTGCTCAATTGTGCAATGCGATAGTACCATGTAGGGACCTTTACCGAAGCGAATACTGATTATTAGGACTTACTTCGGACCTGCGCCGGACCCACTGCCCTGTCCTATGTCTAGCCAACTCTCATGCATACGTGTGAGCTACCCTTCTGAGGTTCGATATCTGAGCCCAGTGGACTTTCAAATAGGTTGTCGCCGACAAACTCCTCTCTCCAGCCTCTGACAAACAAAGCATTTTCGTGCCGCTTAACCACCATGACTATAGACTTTTGCATTCGCGCACAAATGCAAACCTTAGCGTCTGAATCTGAACATCTTTTTTATTTTGTTTTTTTTTCTTCTTCTTTTTTTTTGCCTCTAAGTCAATCGGCATGTTTAAAATGCAAGCTTAGACTAGATGACGGCGGTAAAGTACACTATACAGTTGCACATGCACATATACTCGAGACACAAGCGCTAATCGGAGCACGTGTCGCGCTTTAGCGAACCGAGTGATTGCGGTGACAACCCTTGCGGAAAGGGAAAAAAACATCAAACATAAAAAGCCCTGGAGCTGCCTAACAATAGCACTGTGGCTCCGTTACCGCGGCTGGTGGACCAGAGGGTAGGGTGATGCTGCTGTCCTATTCAAATCAGAACCACGTTTCGTCCATCAGTCGAAACACTGCTATTCGGGTGGTGCGTATACGTACTTGTCGGCATGAATAGGTCCAGCGGGACCTCACATTGTTAGTCAAAGTTATGCAGACGCGTTGATACGTTTGTTCTTGATTGGCATTATTTGCCGGCCTCGGCAGCGCGTACGGGTTCAATACTTGATCGATACGAGACTTACGTCCGGTGTACACCCTGTAAGAGACGTTAGGCAACCGAATAATATAAGCGCCAACTTTACGTTTATGTATATATATATATATATATATATATATATATATATATGTGCATACATTTATATATAGATTTTTTCGCGCATTCGATTTGCAGAGAGCGGGCTGTCAATTCGCTCTTCTAAATTGGTGACATTTAACACATTAGAGTGTCTCGTCTACAGCGATTGCGTGTACAGCTGAGTTTTGAGTGCTGTGCATCATAGGCCCTGAAGTGTCTTATAGGTCTAAAACGTGCCTTTGTTTACATGCAGCAACAATAGTCGGTGCATGCTAGGCGCTAAGGCGTGCGGCGGTGGCAACAGACAGCACAGCGAAGAGTTGCCAGGCAAACGGCCACGGTTCGTAACCCACACAGTGTTATTGTTTTAATTTAAATTTATTTTATTCACCCTAGTGGGAGCTCATTAGAAAGCACCGGTTTAGTCGGTTGCGGTGAGAACTTTCAGCGGTGAGAAAGCCGCTAAGATGCCGCTCGGCAGTTCGGGAGAGTCTTTGCTTCCATCCACCCTGGACATAGCTACTAGCAGAATAACTTTTTATGACTTTCCTCAATCTGGCTATTCGCTTTTTGCTACGCAAGCTAGTGAAGTATCTTCCGTCGTGCAGAATTTTCTTCCGAACACGCCGGTATAATCGGTTCCTTCATGTGCTAACTGGTTCTCCGTAGATTTCACACAACTATGTAGGATAAACAAGAACGTAGATTTCACACAACTATGTAGGAGAAAAACAGCAGAATAACTACTTTTACAAATTCCACTCTCTCTCCTAAACAAGACGTTTCCGCGTCCTCCTTCCATTGGGAAAAATTATTTTCTTGCTGAGTTTTACCAAACCTCGAAATAACTACATAACGATATGAATGACCCTGTATATACCTGCGACTGAAAGCCTCAGTTATCCTTTCGACAAACCAATCATCATCTGCGCGTTTAAATGCAAATTTTGCATCTGTTGTATCGAAGATAATTCTTAAGAAATTAAAATTTAAAACTTTGTGGTATGACCACATGATTGCCAGTGCAAAGGGGGAGCGCAAACGCTTTGTATAGAAGTGAGATAAGACATGTTCTAAAATGTACTGTAAAAAGCGCATTCCGAAGAAAATTTTGAAATGATTGGTCTTAGTTAAAGCAGGAGCTCTATTATCTTGCAAATTCTTTTTGATACCATACTAGTTCCTTTTTCCGTTTTTCAATTGAGTAGTGCGTTCTCTCACAATCGCGCTTTTTAAACGTATGTCCGACACCCATAATCACAGCTAAGAAAGATGCAATAAGAAATCATCTCACTCCTACACGAAACATTTTCGCTTCCCCTTTTCCATTGGCAAACGTGATTGTTTCACCGAGCTTGACCATACCCCAGATTTTTTAACGAGATTACCCCGCCAATCTTTATATATATATATATATATATATATATATATACACTGGGTGCGAAGATCAAAAAAGGTCCAGGCCCAACCGCAGCGCCAGTAACGACAGTAGCGGCAGCGCTGGTGAACGTAAACCGGGCCCATCGAATGACGTCACGATTTCGACTGGCCAGCAGAACCAGACGACGCTCGAACGCGCCGGCAATGTTGACAAAAATAGACAGCAAACGGAGCAGCGGTGCATAGAAGCTCTGTGGAAACTGATAGCTGACAGCAGACATGAAGTGGCCGCGTTTTCCCCTAGTGACAGGCTGCCACTACAACAACCGGAAGTTAACCGACAGCCCGGAAGAGGATGGCAGAGGCCAGGAGCTAAGGCAGACCGTCTCTCTGAGCAGGCAACCTCCAAAGGAAGTGAAAGGCCGCGAGTCCGTATGAAGAAAGCGACAGCCACTAGAAACGGGTAATACAAATATAGACTAGGTGAGCTTTACTGTGTACAAACCATGTGTTACCCATGAAGGTCCTCCGTGTGGGGGGGGGGGGCTTATGCTCCGGGCAGACTTTTTTTTTGGATAAAACTGCATTTCGACGAGATGCGAGGGGTAAACCTCTTGGTAAGGCTCTTCCCAGTTCAGAACGAGATTAACCTGTAGGGAGAATATTAGTCTACTTTTGTTCAACACCTTTGGCTTAGTTCAATGCTATTGAGGCAGCCGACGCTGTAAGTGCGGGCTTGACCTGCAGATGCAAAAGGGCAATGAAACAATCGAACTTCTGAGTAGCGTAGGCCTGCGTTGTGCAAATGAGCGTGAATAATTATGTTTGCTTTGGACTGTAGCGCCCAATGAAAGTTTAAGGCTGCGAAATCTATAATATGAATGCTTGGAAACACCACTTAGTTCTGGCGTTTCTATGCGTGCCCGGCCCTGGCCGTCTTGACGCTTGCCACCAGCCAAAATTCCTATTACGGCACTTTTATTTGCGTGCTCTTAACAACGAGTCAATGCGGGTGCGTGCACTGAGAGACGATAATGTCGAAATCAACGTTGTTCTTCAGGAAATCGTTAAAACTGCAATAGTTAAATTAAAGAAATGGCGAAGGCCGTCCCGGGCTTGTTTGAACTCTAAAATTCAGGAAGTGTTGGAGCTCCTGCGACGAGCAAAAATCTAGGAGGTCTACAAGGAGTCTACCGACTCCCAGATAACTACTAAGCGTGGTGTTCTATAGGCAGCATAGAGCATTTTACAAGAAGCTGCCTATAGATAGTAAGCACTGGTATGACAATTAGGAAAAAACGCGCCTGTTTAAGTGGGTAAATATACCATATAATAGACGTATATCTGACGTCGCCTGCGGCAAGGTCGTCAATGCCTGGCTGCTTTACTGCTAGACGAGCACGCTCCGGTTCCCGGTTCCTTGATCGAGCAATAGCTCACATTTGAAACACCTTAAGAATCTTGTTCTTCAGGGACAAGGAGGTCGCTGGCAAACTGAAGATTCCTCCCGAAGAGTAGTGGTCCAGATGGGATCCACTTTTTTTTTTTTTTTTTATAGGACTAACTGGGAAATGCTGTACGCACACACGGACACCACCGCAGGAAACTCGTCTGCAAGTGTGGGCCGGTAGTGTGGGGCTCCAACCCACTAAAAACCAGTCATGTCCTAATCCCCCAATCGATCGGGCACTGCATAAGCATAACTTCAAACGATCGAAGGGGGAGAGTAGTTTAAGCATTTAGCTATCCCGGGATGCCCCGTGGGATGATGTCGTACAGTAACGGTTTTTCTTCTCCTTGGCGCGCATGATGTTTTTCATAATGCTTGCAATGCTAGTCCAGTCGTCGCGTGACTTAATCATAAGCTGTATGATCGTTCCAAGGGTGCCGTCTTCAGCCCTAGGTAGACCCGCACGCTGAGCGGCCCATTCCGGGCACCACAAAATTGTATGTTCAGGCGTATCCTCTGGTTCGCTTTGGCAGTACTTGCAGAAAGGAGATGTAGTTTTCCCAATTCTGAACAAGTATGACTGGAAATCACCGTGTCCTGTAACGACCTGAGTGATGTAGAAAGATGGGATCCACTACAATCATTGGTTAGACACTTGCTGTACAGATACATCAAACATATAGTTTCCAACAAAAGTAAGTTTTTTTTCACTTTTTCTTTATGCTGGAATCTAAGTTAATACACGGCAGCCTCAATTAACGATACGGGCGTCGGGCCAAGTAATGTGTTTTCAGTCGGTATCAGTATGCAGGGACTATGCCAATGGTTCGGCGACAAATTGCTGTCATTGCTGTCAGTGTTGCTGTCCAGATATGTTCTCGCTCACAGTACTAACTGATCCGCTCGCGAAGAGTCGGAAGGCTCATTTTATCTATGAAGAGTGAATTGGACGCGTTAAAGCGCATATGCGAGGCGTTAGAGTCATTTTGAGTAAAAGCTAGGGTCAGCAGCTAAGGACTGGGACACATCCGCAACTCTTTCGCCACTACTGCTATCGCCTCGTATAACCAACACTAGATTGGACGTTTTCAAATGCGAATCTACGAGTGTGGCAGAGATCTTTACGTAGCACGGCCAGCAGCGGTTTTTTTTGCCCGTTCGCAGGTGCACGCCACTAGTGGTGTTCTAAAATCTAAATCTAAAACTTGCGGATTCTCTCTCCTTGTGATGCCCTCTAAAGCCTCACGCCTATCGCTCTACTATCGTTCCAATCGCTGTCCGGCTATTTACCGGCCACGCAGCGGCGAAAATAAACAGGTACGGGAACATACATTCGTGACTGAAGAGCCGGTTGGGGAGATAGAGGACGACCTGCTGCTAAAGGCATTTCGGAGTGTCCGGACTGGCTACTTTTCACACCTTTCGTTGCAACAGAACCACAAACAGCGACAAACGGGAGCACCATTATCATGGTTGCGCGCAGACGCCATCACGAACCCATTCATTTTTCTTGTTCCTTTCGATCGACGAACAACTATGAACTATCTGTGGTTTGTTCAGTCAGATATGAAGGTTGCCAACCGTCAGCCTTGGCGTGTTGTGCTCTGACCTCTTACTAAACACCTACCCGTCAATGCGCTAAACTTCGACAAGCTTTTGCGCGGTGGCGCAAAACCGTTACCCTTTGACCACGGAGGCTTGCATTATCCATTTCAGACTTAGGGAATAAAATGTGTACGACACCGTCCCTACGGGTAGAAACCAACAGCGTTATCCGCTAGGACTTCTTGGAATATACTTTTTTTTATTTTCTTGCCTACTCTATTTTTTCGCGGTCTTTTATTTTTTGTTATCTTGTTTGCTCTTTCATAATTACTGTTCGACAGTGATAATCTCAATTTAGCACTTGATATTTAGTAATTTGCCAACCCCTCGATGCAAAGCAGGCACTGGCCAGCCTATGAATGTTTAACAATTTTGTTTAATGCTCAAAAACCTTATCTTATTAGACAGTAATGGCAACGACCAAAACCCAGTCAATGAGCAATTTGTTTTCCGAAAAGTTAGAGCATAACTTTTTGATATCATATTAATGTTTTCCGCGAAAAACATATATATATATATATATATATATATATATATATATATATATATATATATTTCCATATAAAAGGAATGGGCGCAAATTATACCCCTGTCATCCTGGATTTATTTCCGGGGTGCCGCGTAACTGGCGACGACCTAGACCTTCTTGGGGTGCCTTTATCCTCTGACAACCTCACCTCGACGATCGAGCGATGGAGAGAAAAACTCCAGGTCGGTCTCAACCGCCTTCCTCAGCTTGGCGCTCATAGGGGATTGTACCTTCAACGCTCGTGCTTCTCCGCTTCGAATCTGAACTTCCTGTTTAGGGGTGTCAACTGTATAGCCTTTTCATCTCACTTGGAAGAACTAAATGTGAAGCAAGGCGACGCGTTGGAATCTCTACTTAACCTGCGGCTACGGGGCGACCCCTAAACCCAAGCATCACTATCGGTCGCAAGAGGCGGATTAGGACTCTCCGAGGCAGTTTCCCTTTCAGTGGCGGCGTATATTGCCTCCCTGCATTCAGCGATCAGTGACATCGAGGCTATTCTAGACCCCCAGGCTGTAGCGCATTTCCGATCTACGTTGGAGAAGACCCAAGGTGAAGCCATCGCATTCTGTGGTGCTTTCTCCCCTTCGCGCCCCTTCTCTTCAGTCTGCGTGGTCAGATTTGGCACACGACCATCGATGGAGCGACCTGTAGAGCCGAGCAACTTCCGACGCCGACAAAGCGAAATTACAAGCCGTCTCCTCGCCGGGTGCATGCGTATGGCTACACGCCCTCCTGAGTCCTCAACTGGGTACCCTTTTAGACGATGAGTCTACACGAATATTAGTCGGTTTGAGAGTGGGAGCAGAACTGGTTTCCCCCCATCGCTGTGGTTGTGGTGACGAAGTCGACTCCCTAGGCCACCACGGTCTTTCTTGCGCCCAGAGTTCAGGCAGGATCTCACGCCACTCGGCCCTGAACGAGACGTTCTGCAGAGGATTACGGTTGGCAGGCTACCCATGTGTGCTGGAGCCCCCCGGTTTAGTCAGAGATGACGGAAAAAGGCCTGACGGAATGACTCTGACCCCATTCGATCGGGGCCAGATGCTGGTGTGGGATGCGACTGTTACCGACTTTTTAGCCCCTTCAATGGTCGGTACTGGCGCAGCCCACCCTGGGCATGCGGTTGCCTTAGCGGAAACAGCCAAGCGCAGGAAGTACTCAAGCCTGGACTATCCCCACTTGTTCTCACCTCTAGCTTTTGAGACGTTGGGGGACCAAGGTTGCTTATCAAAAAAATACTCAGAGACGTCGGGAGAAGATTGGTGGTTGCCAGAGGAGACAAAAGAGCGGGGGATTACTTACTGCAGCGCTAGTCGTTGGACGCTCAGAGGGGGAAGGCTGCGTCGGTGAGAGGAACTTTGGCCAGGTGGACCAGCCCCACCTTGGACCTAGAGCCTTGAGTTGTTTATTTTCAGTTCGTTATGTGACACATTGTGATAACAGACAACATGGACAAATAAATTTGCCGGCGGGCTATGTCGGTCCATAATAATATATATATAAGAAAATATACGTTTTGCATATATGTATGTATGTCATGTGGTCAATACGTAGTTATAATCTGCATGTAGTACAGGGTGTCCTTGGCGTCCCCTGCACTCATGTATATGTCTGAAGATGTTGCTGATGTAGCGCTTGCGTGCCATGAACACAGGAAAGTTGACGTTTTTGCCCAATTCATCGGTTCCCAGGAGCTGCAGCGTAATGCTTAAACCTTTGCGATAAGCAAACGGGGTTTCCGATATTAGACCTCGGTCGTTAGTGTTCGAATATGTGGGTGACGCTTTCGTGGAGTTTGCTGGCTATTAGCGTTAGGGACTCGGGACGCTTATTCGCTACATCGGCCTTATTATTCTTCTTATGTACGTGGGATGAATTATAGCGGAGTTAAACAGACCCGGTGCTGTACCAATGATCGACGAAAATGCGGCTAAGAGGCTTATATATTGACCAATCTACTTTCTTAAACACGATTGCCGGAATTCGTGCTGGCCAGGTTCCGTAAGTGTTTCCGCAAATTTGTGATGGAAACATCAACATCGTTGATGATGTGAGAGGACAATGTTTCGTCTGGTAAACGCGGCGCCGGCGGTAGCATGCGCTTCTGTAACTCCTCGTCATGTATGACAAAAGAATTCTTGTAGAATCTCTGCCTTCTTGATGTCATTCGTTCGACACTCTCATCAGGTCTTTGCTGCGCATGAATGCAGCTTTACTTAGTAATCGTTGGCGCCGGAATACTCTGGCAACTTATTTTTGAATGCAGGCTTCTTGCCTCGGAGACTGCTTGGAGAGCTTTAAGGAGTTTGCGTAGATGGAAACTTATTGACTCCTCCCCAGTCTTCTTTTTGGGTATACGTGACTCTGTTAGAAGGTACATATATTCAAGCAACTTGAGATACATATCATTCATTGGCGTGCAGCTTGGGAAGAAGATATCCCAATTTTGTACATTTAAGTTGATCTGCATTAGCTTCGTAGTTTCCGTCTTTGTAGTCGCACTTATGTGAGCATTCCATGTCAATAGGGCGTGGCGCCGAAATAACAAATGACACCATTTGATTATCTGATTCAACTGCGCCTTGGGATACTACAGCTTGACATTGCACAAAACAACGTCCAGTACAGAGCCGAGTCTCGCGGGTTTGTCTACAAACTGCCTGAATGATCCTGCAGCGCAGATTTCTAGCATCATGCCCTCCATCAAGACAGTATTCTCCGTTCTGCCGGGCCTTTCGTATGTATCCTATTTAATGGAGCGTTAGTTTATGTCGCCGCCTAATACGCCAGTGCAGTCCACGTCACCAAATTTGTCAACTTTTCTCTTAGAATCGAGATCCTTTTGACTCGAATGGACGATTCACATGTTGGAGAGTTATGTGCAGTAATGAGACGAATTTTAGTGTCGTACTAATAATCTGGAGATCGGCCGCAACATTCTCCGATGTGTAATTGGATAGATCCACTCTGGCACAGGGCAAACCGCGGCAAACGAGAATAAGAACACCGCCTCTTCTGGATCCTCGATTCCTTCGAAATACTTCGTAAATACATCCTTGATTTAACTCAGCACTGTTGACGGCTGATTCTGAAAGCCACGTCTTTATTGTCATGCAGATATCAAATTTTTTCCAAGCAGGCAATTGTGTACAAAGCCTAGGGCACCTTCCTTTGCCAGGTATCGGGAGTTTATAAACACGCACGTAAGCTTACTGTGAATTTGTTGTTTCTGAAAAATTGTACGGTTGAGCGTTCGACGTTCTTGAAATGGTTTCTGGCGAGTCACGCGGAGACCAGGTACGAGTTCTGACCAATGTTTCGAGTTGGTCTATCGGTGTATCAAATGGAATATCATAATTTGTGTCGATAACCTGGACGTAGAAGGTTCGACCCGCTCTGCCAGTCTTATTATTCGACAAAACGTGAACGGGTTGGTATTGGCGTTAGTTTTTACAAAGTTAAAAACCGTCTCTGTGCCTACCGAGCAACAGAGTACGCTGATTTGCACTTTCTTTGTGATTATTTTGGTGCCCACTGTGGGCAGGCCGGTTTCGCTCTCCCCTGGTGTAATCTCCTTTCCTCGGTCAAAAAGGGTACGTGGTCAGGGTTTCTTATTTCTATCATTGACGGTAATTTTATTCTGTGCGACTTAATAGTATGTTACCTTTTCATTCCGGGCTGACTTTATACATCGTGAGTGCCTGTTTGCTGTCTCTCGTAGCTATCGCAATGTGTACCCTAGAGATGTTTTGAGATCGATTCCGAACCCTATTTTCCCGGTCGCAAGATCGACCAGAACGAGAGCGTTCCCGTAGCTTCTTCTCTAGACCGTAAATCTTACTTGTCAGCTTTTTGTTTGCGGCCTTCAATTGTTTAATGGATTCATGCATAGCCTGTAGCTCTTCTAGCATTCGATTCATCATCCCGCCATTGACTCCGTTTGAATTTGCCCTCACCACATCACCAGCTGATTCACCAGCGCTGGGTTCCATTGGAGAGTTGGACTGTGTTACCGGTTCGCACTTGTAACACTTCACAGAGTTCAGTCAACCCTTATTTGGTGGCTTAATATCACTAGAAGTGAGTCCACTACATTTACGATGATCCGCAATGCGCAGGCGGTGCAGTTCACTGTCGTTTGACACTATTCACGAATGCGGTCATCACAGTTGTAAACGCTTCTCACTTTTGCCACTGCTGAGCTTCACCTTCACCATTTTCTTGGTTCTGTGTCCTCTTTCTCGAAGCATGGGCCATGTTGGAAGCTCCGTGTGACGGTGAATTCTAGGCTTTTTTCTGGGAGCTTGCTAAAACAGGTCCACTGTTTACATTCGAGTTGCTATATATATTTTTTTGTTTACGTTTTTCCGTAAGGCTTATGCCTGTGTACGGTTTTTCATGTCATGGCTAATGTTTAATCTACTCCGGCATTTACCTTGTCTAAATTGAAAACCATGCAAACCAATTTAAGAGTGGCCGGTCTGGGTCTCGAACCCAGGCCTCCCGAATGCAAGGCAAAGGCTTTGCCACTAAGACATCTTGCTCGGTATATATATATATATATATATACGCATTCAATTTAGTAGCAACGGAGGCTTGAGAAGGTAACGTACCGTTCGAAACGGGCCGTTGACATGGCAACCACTTTCAACTGACGGACTTTCATAAGTTCAAGCCCTGACTTTTCTGCTTGTTTCTGTTGCGCGTGGTTGTCATTGTCCTGCTGCCAAATTTTTCTGCTGGAGAAAGTCCGCTTTTAATAAATAAGAGTATATATATATATATATATATATATATATATATATATATATATATATATATACGAGTATATATATGTATATAAGATAGAAACATGTTTTCTGTATATATATATATATATATATATATTTATTTATATATATATATATATATATACTACTACTATCTATATGTACGTACATAAAATAGAAACATATATATATATATATGCCTGTTTATAGAGGCGTGAATTCCCTTGCCGACGGTGACAGGACGTGAACACGCCTACATAGCCTTGCTGAAAAGTGCAAACAAGAAGTTTCTCTGTACGCCGGTGGTATGCATTTTGAGTGCACGCTCTAAAGGACCGCTAATGTTGCTTCCGCTGCTATTGTTGACATTGTCGTTGATTTTGCTGTTATGGTTGCTGTTGTTGTTATAACTGTTGTAGTGTCGTCGTCGTTATTGTTGTTGTTGTTGTTGTTGTTGTTGTTGTTGTTGTTGTTGTTGTTGTTGTTGTTGTTGTTATTGTTGTTGTTGTTGCTGTTGTTCTTGTTGTTGTCGTTGTACTCATTGTCGTTGTTGTTGCTGCTGCTGCTGCTGTTCTTATTATTGCTGCAGGCTATTACTGTCACTGCCGTCGTTATGCACGCACCTCTGGTGAGCTATGTTGCTGAACATTTTTATCAGTTTCGACCATTAGCCTTATTGCGGCCGTCACCCCACTGCGTGACAGTGTCACATTCCATCTCTAAGTTGCATTCCCTGTCCTGCGTAGCATCTATGTGACATTGAACTGTTTGCTCATGGAGGAGCCGTATGCAAGCTGGCGCCCAGCTTTAGAGACGAGCCGCCGGTGTATGTATAGTGCTGCTAATTTGCACGTTTGTGTCATGAGTTTACAGCCGGAACGGATGATCTCACCTTCCTCCCCACCTATAAAAGGCCGTTCGCAGTAGTTCTGCCCGGATGCAACGACTGACACGTATGGGCATGCGCACATATGCTGCGTTCATATCTTTGTTGTCTTCTAGGTCATTTCCGATATAGGATATCGTATGCACGAAAAACAGATATAGAGAATATAGGCGAGCACTGCCGAGTGTGCAAACGTATTGTAAATGATTAATAAATCATCACAATATTTTCTAGTGTAAATACCGCTTCGTGGCAAAGTATTCTGCTCGTGCTAACCATATTTCCCATTGTTGTCGCTGCATCCATACGATTTTTGCATCAGAGTGACGTGCCATTCAACGAAACATAGTGGCCAATCCGCTCTTTGCCAATGCATTCATAATTCATAAGTTGCGCTATCGTTCACCATTTGATAGAATAACCCAAGTTTTTTTATAATATAACATGCATACGTATTTAACATATATTCAGTACAAAACATGTCTCGATGCTCGCAATGGACCTTCAGGCACATATGATACAACTAATAATACTGTCACAGATAGACCGAGCGCCACACAACCAAAGCAGACAACAGACAGTTATAGCGCTACACAGGTAGAGCAGACAATAATTGTACTGGAGATATAGAGGGCGCATTGTAGCTGACGTTATTGTAGTAGTGCGGACTGCCGCCAGGTGGAGGTCGATCGACTACGGCATATAAACGGCTGCGGCCGTCTTAGCTTTCTCTCTTTTCTCTGCGGTGCACGCTCTGCACGCACGAGTCGATCCACCGCCGGCGGCGTCCGAGGGTAAGCAGCACGCTACGCCGCAGAGCCGCCAACAAGGGGAACCAAGGCGACCCGGGCGGTGCTGAGCGTGATGTGAAGCCCTCGGACGCCCGCGTGCTGGCCGATGCAATGGCGTCGTTCCTAGAATTGCAGCGTGAGGCGGCCGGCAGAGTACCAGTGAATACCGGCGCGGCGGCGCAAGAGGGGATCGAGGCGATTTTGAATCGGCTAGTGTCGTTACAAGAAGCCGGCAGCTCGGGCGGCGCACAATTGCCGGCGCCGAAGCTACGAAGATTTTGTGGTAACCGACACCAGTTCCCAGTGTTCATCGAAGAATTTAGAACATTGGTTGACGAAAAAGAAGGGTTGTCCGATCTGCAGCGACACAAGATATTGCGTGACCTACTCGAAGGCGAGGCAGCGAGAGCCGTCGCCGAGATACCGCTAGACGCCGACAACTACGCTTACGTGCTTAACTACCTTATGAACAGTTTCAGGACTTGATACACTTCCTCTCGATCGAGGTGACGTCGCGAGAAAAACAAAAATCATTAACACAGAGAGATAGCAAGCCAGGGTCGGGTACCACGTCGCGGCCGTGGTCGAGTAGTCCGAGGCCGGCGAGGGACGCCTCGCGGAATGACTCAGCACAAGTATACCAGACGCACGTGGAACCGCGATCCGGCGAAGACCATCGGCAACGAGTTCACTTATCTGCATGTCTTCGGCGGCAGCAAACCTCAGCAAGCCAAGAGATTGCCTATCGTACAGCTGCAGTTGGTGCCGCGTAACGGTGAACCAGTAACGCTTACCGCGAGGGTAGTGGAAGAGATCACAGCGGCCCACTTGCCCACCCCGTCGCCAAGGCTCCGGGCTAGGTACGGGCACGAGCTTGCGGAGCGAGCCGGCGGTCCGGCGGCCGTTGATTTGCTGCTAGACGCAAGCAACTCGTTTAGCGTCATGGAGGGCGGACCACGGCGCCTCGACACCCGGACCGTCGGCCTCGAGACTCGCTTCGGGCTCGTCCTGGCTTCGGAGGCGACTGGGGAAATAAGAGCGGAAGCAACCGTCGCGGCGGCGGCCACCGAACTAGACAAGTTTTGGTCACTCGAGTCTATCGGCATACACCCGGACGAACTACAAGAGAAAAGCCCACAGGTTGTGGCAGAACACTTCTTGTCGAAGGTGGAGCGGGCCACCGACGGACGCTACCAAGTACGGCTTAATCTTAAGCCCAACGTATCCATGATCAGCAGCAACGAAAAATCATCAGAAAAACAACTAGAGGCATTGGCGAAGAGACTGCGACGAGACCCGGAGTTGAGGGCGGACTACGTACGAGAAATCCGCACGTTCATCGATCAAGATTTTGCGGAACCTCTTCCACCCGGATGACCTCGACCTCGTTCGGCGTCAAGGACAGCCAGCATAATACCATCGCCGTCATCAGGGCTCACGCAGAGAAATACGCAGCCAGTCACCCCGACGCGTGCAGGAGTATCCTCCACGACCTGTACATGGACGACATGCTGACGGGCGCGGAGTCCTCGGGCGAGGCGGAGCGGTTGTGGCACGCGGTGGTCGAAATACTGGGTGACGCGGGCATGGTATTGAAGAAATTCAAGTCCAATTGCCAGGCGTTGCGGGACCAGTTCGGCGACGTGAGGGAAACCGTGCACACCGACCCCCCGTCCGAGGGCACGCTGTTCCGTCCAGCAGGTGTCGAAAAGGTGCTGGGTGTGGGATGGAACCAGGAGGCCGATACACTCACGTTCCAGCCGGACGGGATGTTGGAGTTCGCGAATTCGGCTCCCCCCACCTTGCGCACGCTTATGGGCGCCTGCGCACGACTCTACGACCCCCAGGGCCTAATCGCGCCGTTCACAACAAAGCTGAAGTGCATTCTCCAGGAAGCCCACCAGACCAAGCGACCGCTCGGAGAGGCACTGCCGGCGGAGTTGGCGCGGCGGTGGTTGGCCTGGGTGGACGAAGTGAAGGAGTTGACGGGCTTCGAGGTGAAGAGAGATCTGGGGCTCAGGCGCGGAGCTACGATCGAAGTACACGCATTCGCCGACGCGAGCGACAGAGCGTATGCTGCCGTAATATACGCGAAGGTCACCGACGCCCAAGGTACGAGTTCAATTGGCTTGGTCGCGGCCAAGGCCAAACTAGTCCCATTGCAGCAAATCGAAGGGTTAACAATACCAAAGAAAGAGCTGATGGCAGCCGTATTGGCGGTAAGACTGGCAAGAAAGGTACGAGAGCAATTAGAACTTGGCGACGCCAAAATGTTTTATTGGTCGGACGCGCAGGTAGTATTGCATTGGATATACTCGGCCGCACCACATAGGTGGGGAGTATTTGTGAGAAATCGATTATTGGAGATACTGGAACATACGGAGGTGCGGCAGTGGCATCATTGCCCGGGGGAGCAGAACCCAGCCGACCTACCCTCGCGCGGTATGAGCATTAATAAGCTCAAGGCAAGCACCTTATGGTTACAGGGTCCGGACTTCCTGACTGGTCCAGCTGCGCGATATCCCGTATTCAAGCCAAGTTCGGCAGTGTATGAAGAGCTTCCTGAGGTTCGGGCCTTGCTGGCAGTCGACCAGCCTCCAATCATCGATCCGGCTAAGTTTTCAAGCTTGCAGCGTCTTGTCAGGGTGGCCGCGACACTGGCAAGAGCGGTACAGCGCTTCAAGGGCGACAAGTCTGCAACAGGCCCACTAGCAGCGCGAGAGCTCGCCGAGGCGAAGCAGCGTCTCATTCGGCAAGCCCAGCAACGCTGCTTGGGGGAGACTATAGCGAGCCTCGCCAAGAGCGAAACACCCGACGATCCGAAGATCGCAGAGTTCAAGCCGTTCATCGATGAGAAGGGGTTGCTGCGGGTCGGCGGTCGGCTGCAGTTGGCAGAAGAGCCATTCGAGACCCGCCACCCGATACTGCTGCAGGACGACCCACTCACGCGGTTGATTATCGCACATGCCCACGAGAGCAGGGTGAGCCACATGAAAGTCGAAGCGACGATGAACGAGCTAAGAGAAAACTATTGGATCATCAGAATGAGGCAACTAGTAAAGACAACGATCTACAACTGCACGGCGTGCGCAAGAGAGCGAGCGAGAATCGCTACGGTGGAGGAGGCGCCACTACCAGCGTCAAGAATCGAGAGTTCGTTTCGCCCATTCAAGACAACCGGTATCGATTACTTCGGCCCGCTCGTGGTGCGTGGAGACAGAGGCGAGGAAAGGAAGATCTGGGTGGCCATCTTCACCTGCGCAGTAGTACGAGCAATCCACCTGGAGGTGGTGGAAGATCTCACGGCAGAGGCGTGCTTAGCGGCCATTAAGAGATTTACGGCACAACGCGGGCTGCCCGACAAATTCATCTCAGACAACGCATCAACATTCCAGAAGGCAAGCAGATGCCTAGTAGCCCTCACCACGGCGTTTCGAAACGAAGCGGTGCAGAATTACCTGGGCCACGGGGGAGTCTCTTGGGACTTTAACGTCCCACGGGCCCCCTGGTGGGGAGGCTTCTTCGAGCGCATGGTGGGAGTGGTGAAAAGCTGCTTGCGGAAGACACTTAAGAAGAGCAAGCTGAAGCTCATGAACCTGATAACAATAATGTACGAGGTGGCCGCGATAATCAATCAACGGCCCATCACAAGAGTTCCCGGCCGGCCCGACGAGCCGCGAGCTTTGGCCCCAAGTCATTTCCTCACGCCAAAGGTACCGATGGTGTTGCCAGCCGACAAACTGACGTCGCTGGGCAATCATCCAGGCGGACTCGCGAAGATCTGGAGGCACCAAGAAAAGTTGCTGAATTCGTTCTGGAAGCGGTGGCGGAGCGAGTACATGCTCGTGTTGCGAACGGCTCTACGGCGCAGGGGGACGCGGAACGACGTGCTGAAGAAGAGCGACGTCGTCTTGCTGGAAGACGAAGCGCTGCCGCGGGCATTTTGGCGACTCGGACTCATCGAAGAGGCCCTGCAGGGGAGAGACGGAGTGCCGCGCGCGTATCGGGTCCATCTCGGCGAGGGAAAATTCGTCAACCGACCAGCGGGACGGCTCGCGAGGTTGCTGTGAGCCGGCACGCGACGTAACATAGAGCCACAAATAGGGTATGATTAGTGATGATTGTTGAGCCCCCATGCCAGAATCTTTTGAGGTGACTTCGTCCCTCAAAAGGGGGAGGATGTCACAGATAGACCGAGCGCCACACAACCAAAGCAGACAACAGACAGTTATTGTCACAGATAGACCGAGCGCCACACAACCAAAGCAGACAACAGACAGTTATAGCGCTACACAGGTAGAGCAGACAATAATTGTACTGGAGATATAGAGGGCGCATTGTAGCTGACGTTATTGTAGTAGTGCGGACTGCCGCCAGGTGGAGGTCGATCGACTACGGCATATAAACGGCTGCGGCCGTCTTAGCTTTCTCTCTTTTCTCTGCGGTGCACGCTCTGCACGCACGAGTCGATCCACCGCCGGCGGCGTCCGAGGGTAAGCAGCACGCTACGCCGCAGAGCCGCCAACAAGGGGTGAGTCAGAGCCGGCCCGTTACGGTGCCGTGATATAGATAAGTGCGCAGGTAGGCTAGGTGTGAATCGGCGTATTCAGGACGGCCGCGCATTAGTAAATGAGTGTGACATTATATATATATAATATATATTAATATATATTTATATATATATCATTGTGTAACAGACACCGTCGTCGGTGTAGTGAGAATGAATGTGAGCTCTACCCACGCGAGCAAGACCAGTATTGAGAAATAAATACGACGGAGTATTATATTATTCTCGATATATATTTGTTCTCGTTCCGCATTAGTTCGTAACAAATACAACCAACAATGTGACTGCTGAGAGCTGTGTGCACATGAACTAGGATCGCCCGTAGGCGGCAAGAACAGTCAGCAAAGATCACTACATTGTTTCATTTTTAATTAAGTATATGTAGAACCGCTTTCTGATTGGATTACAAATTGGACCTGTGCGGGCGTTATATTGAGCCCCGTCGATTTATCTTATTGCTCTTTTTTGTAATTTATACACGGGATCAACCGTTGAGCGGAATGTTCCACCATATGGCTTCAGCATATACCGTATGTGCGAGGGAGGTACTTACGGACTGCAGCCGAAGCAACGGGTCGTAATCGTGAAAGAACAGCAACACCAGCACGCACTTTGGAGCAATTTAATGTGATATGTCTATCATATTTTAGATTATCCTGGCCATATATTTAGTTTGACTTAGAGTTAGTACCAGCCCGTTTCGTGAAATCCAATTACAAGCAATTGTAATACATTTCGGTACGGCCTTGCATAGGGAGGCAGTAAGCATTTCTTGTAGGAACACAACTGTGTCATCAGCGAAAGAAATCTGTATTGATTGGTTTGAGCCTGTTACTAAATCATGGGTTTATAAAATAAATACAGTGGACCCAACACACTTCGCCGGGAACACCTTCCGAGACAGTGACTGCATTACTTCTAATACCCTTAATCTTAAAATACTGCTTTTGTTCGATTGCGTAAGATTTCATAAGCTCTAATTCATTGCTTTTTATACCAATGTGATTTATTTTGTTATTTATTGTTTGTTGATTTACAGTGTTAAACGCTTAATTCTAATAACAGAATATTGCTACACAAAAATCGCCACTGTCTAGTGTGTCTGTAATATAATTGATCATTGCATCAGCTGCCGATTCGCAATTCTAAATCCATATTGATTGTTGCTTAGTAAATTGTTAGCTTCCAAAAAGAAAATCAGTTGCTTAGATAATACCTTTTCTACCATTTTATTAATAGGCGACAAGAGTGAGATTGGTCTAAAATTGCTAATATTGGATTATGTACCCGTTTTATGAATTGGGTGTAAGAGAGATTACTTGGGATTGTTGTGTTAGTAGTTCATTTTTTGGATCGACTGCCCCAATAGATTCTGACATAGTTTTCTCTCCTATCGTAGCAAAATGCGGATTGTTTTGATCGATGTTTTTTTCTGACAAATCCCAGACGTAACGAGCCCCTCCTTGTAGTCCCTCTAAAACACTTGTTTACGGCCCTCGATGTTGTTTTTGGATTATCAGCATGTTCGAATTGGGCTTTTAAAATTTTGTTCTTGGCTTTTTTACAAGCTTAGAAAAACATTTTTGTAGGTACGGAACCGGTGTTTTGCTTCACGTGACTGTGTTATCTTGTATATTTTATGCAACTCGTCTCTTTTACTAATCCATGTGTAACCCACTCTTTCATAGGTGTGTACTTTGATCTTAATTGTCCGGGAAGATGTACACTCTTGCTGGGTGCATGCACTCTGGAATAAAATACTGGCGTCATTGGCCAAATCTGTTGTTTGCATGAATGACCAAACCTTTAGCTCTACTTTTAACTTTAATAAACAATAATCGATTTTTTTCATGGTGCGGTTTGTCTTTGTTTTTGCCAAATAAGTAAAATTCAAATTTACTTAGTCGGTGATCACTTATGCCTTTCGAGTCCACAGTGTCAAAACGTAATCCAAAACTCGCTTACTGCCTATCGAATATTATTATTATTATGGTTTATTAACACCCAGGTTGGGTAAATTTTAAGTAAGTACATCAGTCTGAATCAGTGGTTTTTCTGTCACCGGATCTTCCCTCATCTTGCGAGTTCAGCTATTGATTGCACTGCTGGACATGCTGCGGCGTGGTATCTATCACAATGGCCTAAGCATCTCGCGCACTTACAACACTCCTGAGGATTGTGGAATTCTTGTGTGCTGCATAACACGTGATGGAACCCGTGGGCTGCAAATGCCGTAGTTAGATGCCTATTCTTATATCCGGCTGCTCGCCAGGTTGTGCTCCTCATCGCTATCGTCGTGTATATTCCTATGTCTATCTCCTTTAATTTTTCGCCCCACTTCGTAGTGTAGGCCACGAAGGCCGTCGTCTTAGGTAAACCCCATTTTACTTGTAATTCTTGTGTCATTAGAGCCCCCCCATTCTAATATATGAACTATTCTATTCCTACAAGAGTTAGCTAACCCCAAAAACTGCCTATCGAATATGTGATCAATGAGACTCCCGCCTGCTTCGGTTAATCTTGTAGGTAGTTTTTCGTTTAACAAAATAAAACCCTTACTCGCCAGGTTTTCAGGATAAATTTACTATCTGTTATGTCATTATTTTCTAAAATACACAGGTTTATGCCCCCAACAATCAACAGGCAATCTGCTTCAACACTGAGTTGTGAAATCAACTTCGGTATCGAACTAGTTGCAAATGATTCTGGATTTAAAACGTGATCTATAAATTGTTGCCAATTGTATTTTCTGATTGAAAATGACCATTTTGACCAATCAGCAGTTGCAGTCCGTTATATCCTTTACTTTTATATTAATAAGGCCTTCCTCGTATGGGTAAATCCAAGATTCTGTACACACCACCATATCAGTCACACAATTTGTCAATTGAGATACAAAATTATCAAAGTTCTTAGTAAAGCCTCTTATGTTAATTAATTGGAATCGTACTGCCCTTGTGTTCCCTCCAGCGTTGCCCCCCCCCCCGAACAACACTGGAGTCAGCCATGAGATCTTCATCCCCAATGAACAAAATATCCACTTTTATAGACTAGCAACCTATAAAAAAACATATTAGAATCAAATTCACCTATAACAATAGTCGTTCCAGCTAAATGTTAAATCATATTACTGCCAAGCTAAATGTCTATAATTAATCATTAGTTGTATTTAACACAACATATTAGTACCGGCTTACTTCATCTTCTTTAGATCCCCTTCTGTCGTAATCCAGATTGGCCTTTCTGGATATCAGTATCCTCTCGCGCCATAAGCTTACCGGTTTTGCTGATCCAACAGAACGCAAACGTTTTAGCTCTTTTGGGATCTACCTGAAGATCGACATCTTCGTAGCGGCAGCCCGAGACCAGAATTGTTTTTGCCGTGAGACCTTGGTGCTTTTTGCTAAATGACTTCACACTGTCGAGAAAGTCATCCAGCACGCGACGATTCCGGAATGCGGCTACGATGTCCTGTACCTCAATCCCGTCCTCGTTTTTATTTTGCCGTTTCGATGTGTGTGACCAAAATGGCGCCGTTGATCAGCTGACAGCCGGCCTGCTGAATCTCTGGATCTGCTGAATAACCTCCTCAGTCGGTAGAGCTGGCTGAGCGAGAAATCCAGTCCAGCTCTTAGCGAGCGATTATCTACCTGCAATGAACGCACCTCACTTCTCAAGAGCTCCAGTTTCTGGCGTTCTGCATTGAATCTGGACTTACTCAGCTTGTCACCTGCCCAACTCGTCCAAGAAGTGGCAATGTTTTAGATCTCATCCTCACTGATAACGAGGATCTGGTGGCTAACATTGATGTCCGCCCTTCGCCTGTAAAGTCTGATCACATGGCTGTTTATTTTGAACTGGTCTCAGGCAAGCCGTTCATGCCCTTGCAACCAAGGGTTAACTACTTGAAGGCCAACTACGACGCAATTGGCGCGTGTTTGATGTCCATTGATTGGCGCCAAATTCTCTCTATATGTTCTTCTGCCAACGAACAATATGAAACCTTTGTGAACATATCTTTGGACCTTCTTGATCGTTTTTCGCCGCTACATCGTGCCCAATCATCCCCTATCGATGAGTATATTGCTCGACTTTCCGCTCGTCTAAGCCGTGATTTGTCTGGACTCTCTGAAGAATTGCATATACGACTGTCCCGCAAACTAGGTCGCGCATCATCTCGCTTACGCCGTATAGAAGAAGACAAGCTGGATCCTAATGACGCTAAGCGTTTCTTTCGCTATGCCAAGAAGCGTCTAAATCTCCAGGTAGGGGTAGCTCCCCTTACCTGTGACGGCCACATAGCTGTGGAAGATGCTGATAAATCAGAAGTTTTGAGACGTCATTTCGAAACTGTATACAAACAGCCTGGCGACTCAAGCTTTGTAGCGACTAAGCCAACAGATTCCTGTCTCAATGACGTCGTATTCACGCCCGAGCTTATCTACACGAAACTGCGTGAAACAAAGAGGAAGTGCAGCCTGACACCCGATGGGCTCCCGCCAATTTTCTTTAACGAATTGGCCTTAGCCCTCGCGGAACCTTTGGCAATGATCTTTACCCGCAGTTTCGAAGATGGAAAGGTCCCCCTAATTTTTAAAGAGTCTGTTGTAACGGCTGTGCACAAAAAAGGGACCGCGATCCCTTCCAGAAAACTACCGACCGGTAGCTCAAGGCTCTATACCGTGCCTTATCATGGAAAAAATTATCGTCGATGAAATTTATAACTACCTCGACGCCTATGACCTCTTGGACCCTCATCAGCATGGGTTTAGAAAGGGGCGCTCTACTGGAACTCAGCTTCTCGAGGTCTGCCACGATTGGGCTATTGCGCGTAACAGGGCCATCCCCATACATACGGTCTACTTTGACTTCTCGCGAGCATTCGACAGGGTAAATCATAAGATTCTTTTATCTAAAATGGCGGCGCTAGGAATTGGCCCTCGAATCCTGGCTTGGTGTCACTCTTATCTGACGGAACGTTCCTTCGCCGTAAAAGTCAGTGACTCGGTCTCGAAGCGCTCTCCATGCCCTTCTGGGGTTCCTCAAGGCTCCTGCCTAGGCCCTCTTATGTATATAATCTTTGCTCAGGACTTGGGAGTATGTCTTCGCAACCTGAACATAACATACAAAATGTATGCAGATGATTTAAAAATATATGCCCAGATTAGAGGAAACGAGGACCGCCTGAATATTCAAGCAGCCATTAATAGTATTGCCACCTGGTGTGAGCTAAATGATATGGTAATTTCAGTTCCAAAGTGCGCGGTCCTGAAGACAGCTCCCGACAACTTCAAGTACCAGCTAAATGATTTTCCTATACCTGAGGTAACATCCTACAAGGACCTAGGAGTTACGTTCGATAGACATATGAAGTTTCGGGCGCACATTGCCGGTTCAGCAAAAGCTGCCTCTCGACTAAGTAATCTTATACTAAGAGTATTCTCATCGCAAGATGCCTCCAAATACCTGCGTCTTTATGAAGCCCTAGTAGTGCCAAAATGGTCATACTGTGCTCACGTGTGGACGCCTTTTTACGACAAGGATATATGTTTGCTGCAGCGTATTCAGGACAAGTTTTTAAAGAGAGCTTCAAGAAGGTGCAACTTGACGCGTGACAAAGTCGTACTCCCAAGTGTCGCGGAGTACCAGCGTCGTGTTGACTACCGCGTTTTTAAATATCTTATACGCAATGATCAGATTAATAAGTTTTACCACGTGCGATCAAACAGCCTACGGAGTCGCGGTTCCATTCAACCGCACGAGATAGCCAATGTGGCAGTCGTTAACCACTCATTTGTTTGGCGAACAGCTCGCCTTGCCCGCGAATGTGAGCAATTCATTTCCATTGTTCAACCCCTTTTTTAAATAAAGGAGACATTTGTATTTGTATTGTATTGTATTCTGGTAATCAGTTCCTTGAGCGCGGTCATCAAACGGCACTATTTTTTTTAAAACTCCTCCTGAATTTGTCAAAAAGAAAGCAATATTTTCCGAAGCCGAGGGAACTAACAACACACCTCATACAACGGATCGATGCATTCTGAATTTATTACAGATGGGCGCAGTCGTCATACGACAGACAGTGTTCCAAAGTGTTTAGTCTGAGAATATCGATCTGATTCGAGATTGCTGTTGTTTTTGGAAACTACGATTGTGATCGCCAAGAAGCAACATGGTTGTTGCATTGACTTTTTCTCGGTACGTGCCTCAATATTACTAGTGACTGGCATTGAGCATGTAATATACATTTCTTTAAAGTTTTTTGTTTGCTAAGTTTTTTAATCTTAGAGCTGCCTTTGGCGTTGCGTCAAAGAACACAGCCGTGAACGATCAGGTCATAGGTAAAAAATCATGCTTAACTCTCGAGCAGGAATTCTGCAAGATAATAAAGCGGTTACGGATTAAATATCGAAACTTTTTCTTCAACAACCTGATGAACGCAAATTTAGCAATTCTCAAGCTTGCTTAGCGGACTTAGAAGTCTTGTCGAAGTTCTTGGTGCTAACGGCTATACGTCTAAGCAGTAGTTTCAGGGGCAGCGGGCTTTGAATTTAATGCAGCTGCGATTAAGTTGGAGTTTCTTACAAATCCCGAAACAGAGGCAACACGAGTCATACGTGCAAGCGGAGTTGCGTCTCACCCTAAATTTTGGCTGGCAATACCTTAACAGGCTCCAACATTTAAGGCTCATCAACCCATCGCAAGCTCGGGGCTCGTCTGGCATATCTTGAAAAGGCTTATAACCGCGGCTCAGAAAACCCTCTAATGCTGCTTATAAAGGCGATACCATTTGGGAGGATTTCATTGTACAGAACCTCAGGGAGTTGAATCGCGTAAACACGTTTTTCATAATGGAAGTTCAAATAGTGCATGTTCTCGTTGACATAGTTTTGTTTACTACCTATTTCGTATTATATTTTCATCATATTTATTTTACTCATATTGAGCATGTATATAACATAAACATTATAGTTTTTTCAATGAAGGAGGGTTAAATACTCTTACGTACTGCGAGTTGGGAAAGGGGACGGTCTCACTTCCCATCTCGAGCAGTATAGGACTCGACCCCAGCGGATGGATGTTAGTCAGCTGAGACCCATACCCACTAAACGCACCCCCCCCTTAAGCTTTACTTCCAGATAGCTCAGATCTTCATAAAACAGTATTATGTGCCATCAGGGGAAGTGGCGAGCGCCACTCGGATAATCTCTCACTCCAACGCTCGACGTGTCTTGTACCAGCGCCTGCCAACTCACGTCATTCAGGCTTACGTGATTTTCCAGTACAGCCGCTGGAAATCTCGTTCTCCTGAGCCTTCTCAAAGCTCCTTTCTCTTACGTTTTTTTCGTAGCCATAGCTACTTCTAGCTTATACCTAGAAGTCGTGCCGCATATGTAGTCTACAAACTCCGCAAGGGTTATCTTGGGGGATTTAGGATATTTGCTCCTTTTCCGTCTCCCTCATTAGTCCATTTTTTCTTGAACCACACTCTTCCACTGTTGTCCAAGAGGATCCCCAAATGCCAGACTCCTTGACCTGCTTTATTCACTCTCCTACAAGGTATGGTCTGATGGAACCCACCTTCTTCTCTCCCCTAGCAGTATGGCCTCGCTTTGCTCCGGACCGATTGCTCAACCGGCTTTGTCCATACATCTCCTCGTAGACGTAGTGTTTTATTAGTATTGGGTTCCAATTCTTCTGGTTTTGTCAGTTTCAATTCTTCAAGTTTTTGCCTTCATTGCGGTGGCCAGATCATCCGCGTACGCATCATCTCTACCCTATAAGGTTATCTTGGCGAAGGTTGTCATCGTTAGCTAGATTCCAGAGCAAGAGCCAGAAGATCGAGCCCTGCGGAACTCATGCTGCCATTGATACGTTCACTTCGCTGTTTAAAGCAGTTTGGTCCTCCAAGTACACTAAAATGACCTGGATGTTTTCTGGTGCATATGGTTGAACTGTGCAAAAGGCCAATCTTTGCCGTAACTCGGTAGACAGCAGTGAACACTGACCATTTGTCCTGAACCCATATTGGAAGTCCGAAAGGAGCTTATTTTCCTCCACAAAGTTCCTGAGCTTTTCTTCAATAATTGTTTCGTATTCTTTTGCCAGGGTTTTTGTTACACAGATGGGCCTGCATCTTCTGTTATCTTTGGAGATGGGAACAATCTCAGCGTGTTTCCAGTTTGCAAGCATTGTTTTCCTTCTGGTCGCTGTAGAAAACACATTTGCAACCAGACCTAGATAATCCTTAAATAATATTTTGACCGCCAGGTGCGGAATGCCGTCTGGCCCTAAACCTCTTCCAGTTCAAGTATCACCGCAGCCTTGGGTACCTCCGCTACTGTTATAGCTGGGAGTTCGTCTCTTTCTCCTGTAGATGCATCTCGCCTGCTATATAGCTCCCTGTCAAGTCTTGCGCACACTTGTGAAAGAAGTACGTGCACTGCGCACGTTGGTCAAATCGTACCAGTGCACGAACAATAAGCTCGAGAAAGAGCTGTTGCATTTAACAGCTGTCGTCTCTGACCTGTCAAACAATCGCGGAAGACAGGCCAAGCGAGACAACTCTGGCCGATCCCAAACTCCCAGGGTGCGCTCCAACTCCAGGGTTTCATTTACAAATAAAAAAGAGCGTGAAGTACAACGCTATCCCCGGAAAACCAACGCTCAACCAAATAGAAATGTTGGAACCTTTCGAGCCACGGGTAACGAGCGTAGTGGTCGTAGAGATACGCGCCGCGTACTAAATGTCGGCAGTACTTCTTAGAATCCCGTTGCGGACTCTGAACTGAAAAGTCAGCAGTCCCAGGGATCGTGCTCTCCGGGTTCTCGATCCAGGCCAGATATACTATTGCCCGTTGCAAGGGCCGACATACGGACCAGCATGGTGTTCGTCTCGAAACTTGACTCTAATGTTTCAGCATCAAGAGTACACGGGCATCTCAAAAAGAATGGAGTAACGGCTCTTAGAGTACGTAAGATCAAACCTAGGTTTGCCTCTTACTCGTCATTTATTGTTGACGTCTCTGAGGTAGACGCGGCAAATATGTTTAGAGAGACTTTGTGGCACACGGGAACACTCGTGATGGACTACCGTGACAAGGGCAATGTCAATGTGATAGAGACATTTCCCGCTGAAGCCTGACAACCCGTCAACCTCAATTGCCACGACTTTCTCGGCTTTGATCCAACCTCTGGACTATTAACGTCTAGTTTTGTTTCTTGCACTTCGTTTAACGCCGCTCGTATAACTAAACAGTTTGCCTGTGATTCGCTGCTCCAGTACTGCCTATTGCACTCTCCGGACATTATATGCATATCTGAAACCTGGGCGTCTGCAGAAAACATATCATCGGCAGAGCTGTCACTGGGAGGCCGCTACTCTGTATTTCGTAAGGACCGTATAGGGCGCTGTGGAGGCGGAGTATGCATACTTTGCAAACCTGAGCTGGGGTGTTGCGACATCGACATCGGCGATACTTGTGCTGAAGTTGTCGCCATCGACGTGCTACGCGGAACCGATCAGTGCCATCGGGTAATATGTGCTTATTTTTCTCCAACCGGTTCTTCCGCCGAGCTAGCGCAACGAATGCGCACATTATGAACAGAATATTCTGGATTTGCTACTTACTGATAATGAAGATTTAATCACTGATATTACTGTAGGTGAATCTCCAGTAAAATCGGATCATCTTGCCGTATCCTTCAAAATTGCTGCAAAAAGACAAGAGCGTATTGTAGGTCCATCGCTGAATTTCTTTAAAGCTGACTATAATGCGATGGCTGCGACCCTGGCAGTCATCAATTGGCGTCACCTTTTTGCGCAATGCCAATCAGTGGAAGCCCAGTACTGCTCTTTCCTAACTATCATATTCGACCTTGTGAAAGGATATACTCCAAAGATGGTTCAACGAACATCCCCACTACATGATTTTATAGACAGGGCTGCTCAAAAACTGAATAATAGTGTACCTTTCTCTCGAAGTCATACACGCCTCTCGCGTAGTTTGGCGCGCACAGCATTGCGTTGTCGGCGCTTGGAGGAAGCTAATCTGGATATCCGCGACGCTAAGGACTTCTTCCGATATGCAGGCCGACGTCTTAAACTACAGACCGGGGTAGCGCCGCTTATACACGAACAAGGCACCGCAGTCGAAGATGGACACAAAGCTGAGGTTCTGCTGAGCTACTTCAAAAGTGTATACATAGAGCCTCAGAACGTCTCCGCCGGTGGAATCAAGCAAACGGCCCAGATACTCAACGACATTGAATTCCATCCCTTTACTGTGCTTCAAAAACTTCGAAATCTGCAACGCAAAAGCACCTATACGCCCGACAAGTTACCACCCACTGTATTCAAAGAACTGTCCGAGTTTCTAGCGGAGCCACTGTCATTAATTTTCTCTCGTTCCTTCGAAGATGGCGAAGTTCCCACCATCTTCCGTGAATCCATTGTCACACCTGTACACAAAAAGGGCTCTAGAGCAACCGCTGAAAACTACCGGCCTATTGCTCAGTGTGTTATTCCCTGCTTAATCATGGAGAAAATAGTTGTTGATTGTATCTATAATTTCTTATCCTCCAACCAACTTTTAGATAATCAACAACACGGATTCACTAAGGGACGATCGACGGCAACCCAATTATTGGAGGTCTCCCATGACTGGGCCCTGGCGCGAAATCACGGATCCCCGCTCCATATTGTTTATTTTGACTTTTCGCGTGCTTTCGACCGGGTTGATCACCAAATTTTATTAGCAAAGATGGAATTGCTAGGCATCGGACCTAGGATTCAAAAATGGTGTCAAGCCTATCTTACTGACAGGAGTTTTAAGGTCAGGGTAAGAAGTGCTACGTCTGGTGCTGCTCCATGCCCTTCTGGAGTCCCGCAAGGCTCCTGCCTAGGGCCGCTCTTGTATTCAATTTTTGCCCAAGACCTCAAACTTGTCCTTGGCAAACTCGATGTAATTTACAAGCTCTATGCTGACGACTTAAAGATATACGTCGAAGTCAAAGGCGAAAAAGACAAAGTTCCCCGAGCCGAAACCGAGTTGCAGAAAGCAATTGATTCTGTGTTACTTTGGACCCATTTGAATAGAATGGAAATATCAACTTCAAAATGTGCCGTACTGAAAACAAAAAAAGATAATACTGCATATTTTATGAACGGCCATAGTATACCCGAAGTGTCAACATACAAAGACCTAGGTGTCACATTTGATTGTCATATGAAGTATACAACTCATATTGCCGAAGTTGTAAAATCTGCGTCTCGTCTGTGCAATCTCATTCTCAGAGCGTTTATTGTGCAAGACCCTGCAATGTACATAAAACTCTATAATACGCTTGTCGTCCCAAAGTGGACATACTGCTCACACGTATGGACACCTTTCTATAAAAAAGATGTAGAACTGCTTCAGCGAGTGCAGGATAAATTTGTTCAACGAGTCGCGTGGCGCTGCAGTGTAAGACGTGAGAGTCTCGTACTCCCAAATGTGAGCGAGTACCAGATGCAAGTTGACCTCAGACTTTTTAAACAACTAATCCGTAGTAATAATTTTAGTACCTTTTTTACAGTACGTCCAAATAATCTTCGTAGTGTGGTGTCAATTGCTCCACCGGAAGTTGCTAATGTCGATGTGGTGAATAATGCGTTCGCATGGAGAGTTTCGCGACGCGCCCATGTGTGTAAAGACTACACTGTGATACCAACACCCCTTTTTCAATAAAGGAGACTTTGTATTGTATTGTATTGTAAAAGCGAGCGTATTCCGGGAAGATTTTGTTTAGAGCCTGGTGAATTTACTCCTTTGCAAGCACAGCAGTGGGCTTTCGTGCGTTACCCCCTTTTACTATCTTGCAGGGCTTTCCCGAAGGATCGTCTTTGATTTTCTTGAGAAGGTTGCGCCAACTATTTGTCTTGCTCTTAATAATTCCTCACTTTAATGTGGCTATGCACTTTTCATAGTTAACCAACGCTCGAGCTTTATTCTCTGGGGTTGTGCGTGGTTTTTTAGTTTACTTTTTGCTTTGTTGCAGTATGTCATCTTCTGCGCAATGGTCTTGTGGCACCAGTATTTTGGCTGCAAGTTCGCCCGCTTTGAGTGTATGGGCTTTGTAGCTCGAGCGCATGTTATTATCAGGAGTTGTTGAAGCTCCTCTTTGGTTTGGGGCCGTCCCGCGTCGATGATTAGACTGCTAATTTTTGTTTTGAATGTCCGCAACTCTACAGCGAACTCCATGCAGTAGTTCAAACTTCTTCTGTGAGCGGTTTGGGCTGATGTAGCACGAGTACAGTCCCCAATTGTTGGCTACGTCTACACACACGTATAATGCTTCTTTTTTATGCATGGTTATTGGTAGGGAACTGGTGATAATGATAGTAGCGCCAAGCGTTAGAATCGTGAACCATCCTGCTCGTGTACTTGCTCTTGCTTTATTTGGTTTACTGATATAAACGAGGCTTGCGTTGCGTCTAGCTACTATTTTATTTAGCATTCCGTACGCTAGTCTGCTCCTATTACAGTTTATTTGAATTACATTGATCTCCATTTTTTTTGTTTACGCAGGTGATGCATCCACCATTTATTTGATTGATCTAGTTATATAACTTTTTTATGTTAGCACTTTGGAGTGAACAATTGTCTCCGCGCGAACGTGTAGTCACGGGTTTTCTAACCCAGGGTTAGCCCAGTTCAACAAAGTGCCCCGAACAGATGCTGCGTTTCCTCGTTGAATGTCGAGAGACAGTCTCTGACGCAAAAACTCCGATGCTCTCGAGTCTCCCGTGGAAAGGTTAAGGTTTCTGCCCACGCGCTGAATCAACTTCAGTGTAAGCGGTCCTGGGCCTCCCATTGTTTCAAAAGCCAACGGACAAAATTGGTGCGGATAGCCAACGCCAGAGTATTTTCTACATTTGTTAGCCTCTGCTAACCTGGACGCATGACCTGCCTGGTCCGCCCCTGCACCGACCATCGAAGGGGCTAATGAGTCGGTTACAGTTGCGTCCCAAACAAGCATGCGGCCACGCTCAAAGGGGGTTAAAGTAAGGCCGTCAGGCCTTTTTCCGTCGTCTCTGGATAGGCCCGGAGGTTCTAGTATACAAGGAAAGCCGGCAGACCTCAATGCTCGACTGAAAGTATCATTTAGAGCCGAGTGGCGTGCTCTTCGGCCTGCGCTTAAGGCGCATGACAAGCCATGATGGGCCAACGCGTCCACAAGGTAACCACAACGACATCGGTGAGGAACGACTAGGTCGACACCAAGCCGCAGTCCTGTGCTAATGCGTGTCGTCTCGTCATCCAAAAGAGTCCCTATTCGTGGACAGGGTAGGGCATGCAACCAAGCTCCAGCCCCTTCACTACTTACGGCTCGGAGCCTGGCTTTGTCAGCCAAGGTGGGGGCTCTATCGATCAGGCTTGCTAATCGCTTTTCTTGCAAGGGGGCTGTCCAACTGTTCTGCTTATTCCTTTCAACGGGAGGGGAGTCGAATAAAGACGACAATTGGTCGGTCAACTCTTGTAGTTCTACGCTATAAGCTTCCCACCCATCGTTATCCAATAATGCCCTAACCCTCTCCGCAGCCTGGGTCAGTGACGACACGATTGCAGGTCCTGCCGTTATGACCGCGTCGGGCACACCTAGGCCGCCTAAATAAACCGGGAGCATTACCTGTTCCCTTGCCTCAGCGGTCAGCTTAAGATTTAGTATGATCTCTAAAATGTCTAGGCTAAGTCCATTAAATGGCTGTAAGAGCTCTCGTGATAAAAACAGGTTGCAACCTCTAAGCAGGTGTGTTAACCTCGTGGCTGAAAAACAAGATCTAAGAAGGAACAAGCCGCAATGAGCCCCCAATTGAGGCAGTCTGCCCGCCGCAAAGTCAAGTTTGTCTTTTCGGCTGTCTAATGCCTTTGCAATGCCTTCCGGCAACAAGGGGACACCTAGCAGCTCCAGGTTAACCTTGTCTACTACGCGACAGCCCGGAAGTAAGTCAAAAAGGTTAGTTAAATCTAACGGCTCAACTTCGTTGTGAGTTGTGACATATACTTCACATTTGATCGGGTTCAATGTCAGATTGCTAATAGCACCAAATTCAATAACTTTCCGTATGTCGTCAAGTACGGTCGGGAGGTCCCCGCCCAGAACCCCGTCATCCAAGTACCAGGCATTAAGGGGGGACTGCAGTGAGTCCACCAATTCCTTGATACACAAGCAAAAAAGTGGGGGACCCAGGGGATCACCCTGCTGAAGGCCTGTCTGCGATAGCATAGTGCTGTGGGGCATTACCAGGTGGGATGGTTCTAAACCATAGGCCAGGTTCGTCTGGTGAAACAGTACTGGTGCCCACGACTTGACGGCTCGAAGCAAATGGTCTCTCCGGACGCTGTTGAAGGCGTTTCGAAAGTCCAGCTTGACCATCACCGTTGGCACTTTGCGCGATTGCAAAAATGCACGAGCACAGTGGACTACTACCTCTGTACCCCCCGGGGTAGCGAATCCTAGCTGGTGTTGGCCAAGAGCTGCTGAAATAGTGTCCCTATTATCGTAGCAACCGATTTTGGCCGCCAGTCTGCGAATGACTGAGGAACAAGCGATTGGACGTAATGAGCCATCTTTTTTTTTTAATGCAAACATCCTTGCCCCAAAGATGAGTGGTAAAAGACAAGACGGGGGCGAGCCCCATCTGAGTACGTCCACCACTTTAGCAATGGCGTCCGCTAGTCGACCGGCCGTGCTGCCCAGTGCACCAGACAGTAAGTCCTGCAACAGACGGGGTCGTATGAAGTCTAAGCCGGCAGCTGAACTTCTGCTAAATGTCTTCATTGCACTCAGTATCTCTTCACGTGAGGTTGAAGAAGGCAGTGTGACTGCCGGCGGTGTGGGCATGGAGAGATCCGTAGGCGCATCGGGATGTTTGGAGCGAAGAGCTTCTGTATTTTCGTTGGCTGGCGCTAAAATATCCTGAGAGCTCACCAATCTGGCAGCACCGGAGATGTCGCCTTCTGAGAGCTTGACCTTCACTCGTCTGGGGAGGTCATTGTCGAGGTGTGCTATTACTTTGCGTTCTGATCCCTCGTGTGTCAGATCCCTGAGCCTTAATCCTGATGAAAAATCGCGTAGGTTCTTCCTGACCAGTACAGACAGGGATTGAGCATCCTTCCTGGCTCGAGGGAGTCGTAACACGACAGGAGCGAAGGAAAACAAGGAGTACCAGGCGAAGAGGTCGTTGTCCTTGGCGACATTTAGAAATACCTTAGTAAGCTCCTCCGCAACAGTGGACCGCACGGATTTAGGTAAAATGCGTAGCAGTTTGGCATGACGCATGTTTGCCTGGATATCGATGAGTAGCGTGTTAACATCAAGGTCTTCTGCCAGAGCCTGGTGGGATGTGGACGGCCCGTTGACGGCATCGGCGTGTTTGACCGATATATGCCTGGCAAGACCCCTCCTCGTAAAGATACCTCTACACACAGGACATGTAGCCCTGTTGGGGTCACCGACAACAAAAGCATGATCGGCCTCCCTTCCGTTTGGGTTCTCGTTATCTGGCATTATGATGCAAAGGCTTTGAGCTTCTCTGCGAGTGGAAGGAGAGCCAATAGAGGTTTCAGGGCTTCCGCAATCGTTTTCAAAGTTGCTGCCAGATCAGGACTGATACCCTCTAACATCCGAGCGATGTCTGTTAAGGCGCCTCCAACATCTCTGCGAGACGTCTTGCGGGTGTTTCTCTTTGTGTTGTGTTTAGCAGTATACCGCGGTCGAGAGTGACGACTCCTATATGTGTTGGTTCGCTTCCGCTTGGGCTTCGGTAGCGGTCGTGGGTTGGGAAGGAGCAGCTGCGGTGAGGAGCTTTCTTTTGTGGTAGAAATGCCCCTAAGGACTGCAGCGTACGAAGCCTTATCTTTGATGGAACCTCCGGGTTGTACGTCTTTCACGATGGTGGCTGTGACATCAGGAGCCTCGGTAATCGATGCAGACGGATGCGATGCCTTAACTTGTTGTAGAACTCTCGCCTCCATAATGATCCTGTTCCGCTCGCGGAGGTAGGCCACACGCGGACAGGAAGGCGATCCGGCCACGTGGGGGCCACTACAGTTAACACACCTCAACTGTTTTGTGCAATTTGAAGCCAGGTGATCTCCACCTCCACATCTTTTGCAGGCCTTCCAAAAAGTGCACCTGTCCGCTAGATGTCCCACTCGTTGACAATTGTAGCACAACTTCGGTTGATCGGGCTCAAGAACGACGGAGTGGGTTTTGTATCCCAGGAAGACAGACACAGGCGGTTGACGGTCAAAGGTCAGGATCACCTTGCTGAGTGGGGTCTTGCCAGCGTGACCTGTCCGGAATAAACGTCGAACGTGCACCACACCATAATCTGATAGTTCTTGACATATCTCGTCGTCTGTAAACGCAGCATCGACGCCTTGAATCCTCGCCTTGAATGAAGTTAGTGCTGGACAGGTTACCGTGACAGGTATTGACCCTATTGCAGAGAGCTGCGTTAGTTTCCTAGCCGCATCCTCTGTGTTGACCCACACAGAAATAGCGGCCTTATTGCTTGAAATCTTGCACTCAGGACAATTAGAATGAATAGCCTTGCATAATTGCAATAATGTACCGTCAGCGAACTCCTTGGAAGCTGAATCCTCTGTGGTTTTTTTCCGTATGAACACTTTAAAAGCGTTGAATTGACCGCTAGATGCCTCCATTCTTAGCTTGTCCAACTGACGCTGCTCACGAGACATAAGCTTCTGTTCACGCTTTGACACCACTAGCGTAAACGATTCGTCGCGTTCATCGGATTCTACAGAGGAACCTTTTCTTCGCTTACACCCTGGTGTTACACCTCCGTCTGAGATTTCCGAAGTTTCGGCACCCGTTGATCTCCATTGTTATTGGTTATCGAGGCTTTGTCCACCCGTGTCTTGAACCGCGGATCTCCTTCCATAAAGCCTATTTGTTGAGCGATTTGCGCTTGGTCTCCGTCTCCTGAGCGGTCGATTCAGTTTTGCTATTTTTATTAGCGTATGCTGCCCGGTTGACTGCATGTATTGCTTGTTTCCTTTCCGACAGGATTCGGAAGTAGTTGGGGCATGCTGTAGATCTGGCACGGTGACCCACATTTCTACATACGTAACACTAGAGGGCTTCGGCCTCGCAGTCTCGGGCGACGTGTCGGCATCGCTGCACCTGTAGCATATCTGGTTTTCCGCTTTATTGTTTCTCCATTCCCTGGTTGTGTGCCCTATGTCGTGGCAGTTATGACAAGTTAACAGGGTGATCTACTCCTCAGGTGGTGAAATCGCAATTTCTGCCGATTTCGTCCGTTGAGTCTGTGGCGTTGCTGCAGACATGCACTCCTCGTCCTCCGCGTCGTTGTTTGTGTCCGTGTCCTTCTCCGTCTCCGGTTTTCGTTCACTCTTCTCCAGCTCCTCTGGGTCTATTGAGAGAAAAGTCGGGCCGGGAGGCTGAAGGGCACAGTCCGATCTTTAAAAGCCTTGCGCATCTATATCTGCTGCGCTATATATATATATATATATATATATATATATATATATATATATATATATATACATACATATTTTGTGATCAAATATACAGTACTATGTGGTACACTCCATTATATAGCCCACTGTTATGCTGCGTTAACTTCCTTCAGTTGCAAATTTTTGTCTCTCCGCAAGGGCCAGGCAGGCAGACGCATGCACACGCAAACTTCGTATACGCCTGAGAGCACAGTCGACAGACGCACTCCGTTTACTCCTCGTGGAAGTTTGTGTTCTAACAGACCAGGTGATGATAGCTATAAACTATGTATCTAGTAAAGACGTGGCAATTGTCACATGCAAGATCGGACGAAATGTAAAAGGCCCTGAAAATATCTAGGTCTACAACCTCTCGTCGGACTTGTTCAACCTTATGTTCCCATTCCGAGATAAAGCTCACGAATGGTACTGTACGTGGCGTCTTTAACCTTAATAGAATTATCTAAACAATTATTGCAAAGCCTGTCATCAGGTTCGCAAAACGGCTTCTTATCCGCATTGACATCCAAAGTATTTACATCATGTACATTGCGAAACACTTTTCAAGCAAACCAAGGTTTGCCCGAGTAAGGTGTTTTCATCCTCTATCAAGACCATACATGTATATCCGCTTTGGAATAACCTAAAGGTAAAATACATACTGTTCTGCGGTGTAATGCTCTCAGACCAACCGCTGTGAGAGGCCAAATCATCAAGGAGGTGGTCGCCCATATGATGACTTCGGCGGAGGCATGAAGGGAGGCGACGAACTTGTTCGACGCCGTTTTGACACTCAAGACAGCCAAGGAAACGGCCAGGCGGGAGAGGTTTGAGCGGGTTTCTCGGGAGAGTGGTCGAGACGAGGAGCCGAGGGAGGGGGGAGGGGGTGGGGAGCAGCCAGGCCCTCATGGTCTCGACGCACCCTCACAGGACGGATTACAAAATGGCATCTCCCTATCCAACCGCAGGTAGACATGGAGGATGATAGGCAGAGATAGAGCTGATTAAAGGAGAACGGCAGAGACGCCTCTCCCACGGCTTCGATGTAATGCCAAAGTAATACCGAGCCTGGGGGGTGGGGAGGAATCCGGGTTTAGTGGGTTTGCGAGTCTCACACTAGTCACGCAGGCTGCTAGTGGCGCATGTGCATCATGCATTCCCGAAACCTCCCAGAACAAATAAAAAAAAAGGTAAAATAGTGCTACTGCCGTCAGGACGGATAGTCGCCGGACGGTGTCGTCCTCTTCATAACGAGAGATAAGGGCTGTACGCCCTGTCTTGACAATGTGCGCAGTAAGGGTCGTCCTAGTATAATGGAACTGAAGCCCCAGATACCGGAAATAGTGGGCGGATTCCAAGGATTGGTCGCAACGTATAACGTCTTTAGCAGCCAAGCGACCTCCTCTTCTGAATCTCAGCCCTGGTTTTCGTGGCGTTTTTTTTCAGAGAAGTGCTGCACTTGGTCGCACTCAGGTCGTGATGAGCGACGACTATGTCATTGGCGTATTACAACTATGGCCTTCTAGAACTCCTGTCAAGTATAATCGACAAAATCGGCAAGCAGAAGAGTAATGGAGACACAACTCAGTAGGGCTCCTTGCGGGCAAGTCCTGCTGAATTGAACGTCTTGGAAATTTAAGTTCACCATCTCACGCGGTGATCCTTTTCTGATTGTAAATGCTTGAGCTGCGTAGACTGCCGTCTTTGCCCCACCCTCTACTGCTACACCAACCTTGAGTGACCTTATTGTGGCTACTATGATTTTCTTATCAACGCCGGAGTTATCTTTACCAGCTTTTAGCCCACATGTCAAAGGCCATATAGTGTCATTCTTGTAACGCAGTACAGTAAGACACACGCCGCGGAAAATCGAGAGGAAAAAGCGGTAGCGTACTGTTCAATGCGTTTTCCATCTAAACCCTGTCACGTGGGCAACCGGTAGAAGTCTGGGGGATCTCACTCGTAACTAATTGGTCTAATATTAAAATATGTGGAAGCATTCCGTGTGAGCACATATCACTGTTCTGTGCACTTGCAGACCTTTTAGCATTTTTATTATTAGTCCACATTGATAGCATCCACATGCACGTAAGCTGGCTAACGGGCTAAGTTTGCTGTTGCGCTAGATTGTTTATTATTATTATTATTATTATTATTATTATTATTATTATTATTATTATTATTATTATTATTATTATTATTATTATTATTATTATTATTATTATTATTATTATTATTATTATTATTAATATTATTATTATTATTATTATCCGACTCCCCTAATATTTGGTGAGGTTGAAATTAGGTCATCAGCCGGTTGTCAGCAGGGAGACGTAGCGGCTCCTCTTGCATTTAGCCTGCTTCTGCATCAGTATGATAAGCAGGTGGCATCCAAGGTTCCTTTGTTTAACCTCGACGATGGAACCCTTCTGGACAACGATCCTTCGGTGTTACTTAGAGACATCAAGGATCTCCGAGCGTTCGAGCAATGGAGCGGACTGCAGCTTAACCCATCTAAATGCGAGCTATTTCTACAGGGTTTTGAGGACGAAGAGAGACAGCAGGTGATCGCTGAATTTAGCAGCAACCTCCCGGGCATCCTTGTAAAGGATCGATGTGATTTGGACCTGCTGGGTACGGCGGTGTTTCCCGACATGATCGGTCCGATACTAGCCGAGAAGGGAGAACAACTTTCCCGGCTTTACCAGAGACTGGGCCATCTCGGTAGACATCAAGCCTACTTCCTGCTCCGGCACGCAATGGAAGTGCAAAAGGTCCTGTATGTACTACGGACCTCACCTGTCTTCCTTCTACCGTCAGAAACTCTGAACCTCGACGACCAGGTGAGGAGAGCCTTGGAAAACATCCTCGACCTAACGCTTGATGATAAGGCATGGACGCAGGCAAGCTTACCGGTCCGGCTGGGTGGAATGGGCATTCGTTCGGCGACGGACCTTGCCTTACCCGCTTTCCTTGCTTCGTCGCACAGCTGCGCCTCTGCAGTGGCCGCTACTGCCGGCGGACTTATCAGCCACCAACAAGACGCCGCTCGGATCTGGGATGCGCGTCAGTCTGGTCGTCCATCTGAGGAACAGGTCACTAGGCAGAAGGGGTGGGACCAAATCGCCACTCAGGCTACCCACTTCACTCTTCTGTCTGCCTGTGAGTTAGATATAGACGGCATTAGACTGAAAGCGGTTTCATCCGACGCTGCCGGAGCGTGGCTTGACGTGTTTTCGTCCGAGCTAGTCCGCAGTAAGCTGGCTGATGACCACTTCCGTGCCGCCAGTGGCCTCAGACAAGGCATTGCCATGTTTGAGACAGAGGCATGCCCGTGTGGTGGAACGGTGGATGAACGTGGCCTGCACCGACTTAGTTGTACTAAGCTGGCTGGGCTTACGCAGGGCCGCCACGATGCCATAAATGACATCCTCGGGCGCGCTTTCAGACAAGCCGGCTACCGCGTCACACTGGAGCCTGGTGGACTACAGAGCGACGACAAGCGTCGACCGGACGGCCTTACCAGCCGAGACTGGGACCGCAATCGGCCGCTGGCATGGGACGTCACCGTCTCCGACACGTACGCTCTCGGCTATCGTGCACTAGCTAACGCGGGCGTCGGCAACATTATCCACCAACGGGAGATGCACAAACGGCGCCTATACGCGCATCTCCTTGAGGACCACGTTGTAATGGCGTTCGGCCTCGAGTCATCTGGCGTTTGGGGCAAGGATGCACTCAAACTGACAAAGGAGCTTGGGAAGAAGCTCTTCGAGGCCACAGCGGAGCCAAAATCGACCGCTTTCCTCCAAAAGAGAGTGTCATTAGAATTACAGAGAGGCAACGCCAAGATGATGTTGAGTGGTCACCGACACTTAAGCCATAAGAATAATAAAAGCAATATTGTAGATATTATATAAGTAATATATTGATAATTGTGATACATGTACATATTGATAAAATAAACCCTTGTTCCAAAAAAAATTATTATTATTATTATTATTTATTAATATTGTTTAAATGTTACAATTGTGAGGTGTGAACGTGTACTCCTTGTCTTCTCCTAACTCCTAAATATTATTCTATGTAACCGACAATACAGCCGGCGTTTCCTCGGCACACAGCAAGCGACAGCATTTGCCGTAGAAACTCGCCTTCGCGCCGATTCCCTGTGAGATCTGTAATCCGTTGGCCCAGCTCACTGATGAATCTCTTGGTTCCCTTGCTTACCGGGCCCATTGTTGGCACTACGATATAACTTGTCTCCAGTTCTTGGTACTTGCGTTTTTTCCCATTATCTGCGCGCTCGGCAACCCATCCCGCTTCTAGTGAACTGTGGCGTATATACGAGGGAGCCACTGTACAGGACACTGTAGCATCCCATACCAAGCATCTGCCGTTAGCCCATAGCGGGATTGTTACACCGTCAGGTCTTTTGTCGTCATGAAGTCCTAATCTGGGCTCGAGCGTGCTTGGTATACCAGCTTTGCGTAAGGCTCTTCTTATAATTGCATTGATTTCAGCGTGTCTAGAAACTCTACCATGGCTTTTGATGCAGCTAAAAGGGTGAAGTCCATCCTCAGTTACTGTGCTACCACATGTGCGGCAACTGTAGGGGTTGCAAACTGGGGCACCTATTCGAAGAGCTGTTACCATGCGGAATGAGGTGTTGTCCAGCATGGTACCCAGCTGCGGGGAAGGGAGACACTTTAGAAAGCCTCCACTAAATAGGTACCGTGCTGCCAGAAAGACAGCTTTTTCCACTGGAGATTGGAGGTTGTCTAACAGCTCTCTAGCTGCAGCGCTGCATCTGTAGGAGTCCAATGTATGCTGTGTGGGACGTTCTTGCCAGAGGCCTGGTCCAATTGTTTGTCTAGCTATTAGCTCTGCAGCGTCTTTGGCTCTTGTGATTCCTTGGCGGCTGTCTGCTTCGACCAACGTTTTTGCGAGTTTACCAAATTCCAATAGAGACGCGGCATAGCACATGGGAGCCAGCTCCGCCGCTGATCTAATACCAAGTCCTCCTTCGGCAATTGGAAGGGTTGCTCCTTTCCAAGTGTCATCATGCAGGCCGACGTTTAATACTTCACCTAAAATGCTTCTTGCGGTATCGTCGTAAGCTTGAAGATCTTCGTGGCATTTAATAGCTGCTGAAGTGCGCAGAGTATAGTTAAGCTTTGGCAAGCCCAAGCTGTATCTCTAGATGCACAGAGCTGCTTGCGAATGCATCGCCGTTAAGCGAGAGCGAATTTGCTTCAGTCCAGTACCCTTTTCTTTAAGGGTCTTTGAAATCGATCGTAAGCTTATTGGGGCTCCCAGAAGCTCCAGCTCGTCTAAGTCAACGCGCCTAGATTCTGGCAAGACATTCGAAACCGCCCTTAAAATTTCATCCTGTTTTTGGGCATTACCTCCCAATGTAATGGCTTCACACTTAGAGGCATTGAGGCTAAGGCCTCCCTCTTCTGCAAAATTTAGTACGTTGATAATATCACACACAACCAGATCAAGTGGGCCTCCAATCGTTGCGTCATTTAGGTACCAAACGTTAAGAGGGCTCTTCATGCGTGCCACTAAACTGGATACCCCGAGGCTGAATAAAGCAGGTCCAAGCGGATCGCCTTGTTGCATTCCACTAGATGATAATAGTGGTGCTTTTTCATCCCAGGACAGCAGAGTCGGTTCCTTGTAGCTTTGCCAAGCTAGCGGCAAAAGTTGCGGCACTTTGAGTCTTACCTCATCAAGCACTACATCGCGTCGTATAGTGTTGAAGGCGTTACGAAAATCCAATTTAACTAGGACCCGTACTGGACTTTCTGCTTCAACAAATGCTCGTACTGCGTGGACTGCCGCTTCTGCACCGCCTTTCAGTGCAACGCCTATCTGATTTAGTGAAATTGCTGTCACAATTGTTGTTCTTGTAATTACAATGGCTACTTTAGCGACAAGCCTCCTGATTGTAAGGCCGCATGCTATAGGTCTAATAGAGCCGTCTTTTTTCTTTAGCGCTGTCAGATTGGCCCCGTAGAAGATGGGAATGCAGAAATGTGGCAAATTACCACCCAAGGCTGAACTAGCAAGCGAACGAAGTTCTTCCACCAGCCTCCCAGATGACGGTACTGTGCTATCGAGCATATCGAGCAGATGCCGAGGACGTAAACCGTCTAATCCTGGGCCTGATGCTAGGGAAAAAGACCGGGCGGCGTCAGTAATACATTTTTCTGGTACGAGGCATGCTTGCGCTGGTACTGGTGCTTGAAAATTGTTTAAACGCTCTCTGACTGAATCCGTAGGACGAGGATGCTTGTCTCTCATCATTATTATTATCATTATTATTATTATTATTGACTTTAGAACCAGTAGCTAATGAAATATATCTCTAGCAGCGTTGGTTAAAAACGCGTGCTTTTACAGGGGGCGAGAAGTGTAGAGAAGCATGCGGAGTAGTATTCTACGGATTCTAATCGGCCTTTGGACTAATTACGACTGGATTAATTACGCCGACCAATTAGCGCCGAACGCGGAAAACATAGCAGTTAACCTGTACCCGGCGGGCATCATAATCGATCAATCGATAGAACCGAACAGATCGTGGAATGGGAGCAAACAGAACGCGGAACAAGCCCCGGCTCTACATAACTGGCCGTCAGCCGGTGTAACTATTGGCCCAGTGCTGTGATAATTGCTTTACGTAACAGCACATATATTCTACGATTAAAGTGCAAGAATACCATAATTGCTTTGCCCAGAGGTGTCGTAGAGATAAACGTGCTATATGGCAATCCGCTGCACAGAACGGATGAGATAAATTTACAAAAACGCATGCCTAAAAAGAAAGCCCATCTGTATCTTGTAGACGGTATATAGCATATCTAAACTAAGCAAATAAACTGCAGAAGATAAACAACGGTAAAGAAGTACAGTCAGGGCTCAAATACAATCATGCAAGAAGGAAAATGACGTTACGAGGAGGTTACCGCACACAGGGGCAAAAACGTGCCAACAAATCATTTTTACTCAGAATATAAACTAATTGTATGTAAATAATATGCCAGGGGACCCAGGTATAGCCACGAAAGCATACCATGAACTATTTTGTTTTTATAGCACATAATTACGTGGTTGTCAAGTAATGCTCAAAATAGAAAGCAGCAAATAAAATAAAGCAAACACAAACGTAATAGACAGTGCGATTGTAATAATTATGCGCAAGACCTACGAAGGAAAAGATCGAGCTGCCGCAGGTATAAACATTGTAGGGATACGTCCACCAACAAAGTATAACAAAAACAGTTATACAAATATCTACACTAATATACGCATTAGATGCTAAAACAAACACATCGTTTTGTATTCTGCACATTTTGTGTTCTATCATTTGTATCATCATCATCACCACTATCATCATAACCACCACCAGTATTTTGCACAATCCACCCTTTTTATTCAAGTAGGCGCCGAACAAACATACACGGGTTTCTTTCAACCTGCCTTTTGTTGTAGCTCCGCGGTCGACCACAGTTAAAACGCAGCTAAAACTGCCGGTGACCATCGTGGCTTCCTGCATCTACGCATTCCTGCAAGCGCTAGGTCAAAACATTCCATTTGTCTGTACAACGCCCGTCATTCTCTTGTCGTTGTTTGGCTTCACTTCCTGGCTCACCGCTGACGCTCACACCCACCCGCTGAGCCTTCTCTAGAACGCTTCTAGCCAATGGGGGGGGGGAGGGAAAGGGCTCGTTTCGCTGCCCAAATCCTCCGTGGGCTCCCTCCAAGTGCCTCGACCCAAAGCTCACTCAGGGCAGCTACGATCTCGATGCTCGGGCCGGACAGCTACCCGCTTCTTCTGTATCTCTTTCTATCCATCTTTCGTGGCCTACGAACCACCGGTGGCGCCATCTTAGCTCTGGCGTGACCTGTTCCACTTAACTTACAAGCAACACACCGCAAACAGACACATAGTAGAACCCACAGCAAACAGCCCCGTTATGATGACCATTTTGCCTTATATATATATATATATATATATATATATATATATATATATATATACCAGAGACTTTTGACAAGGCAATAAATAAAATAAAAAAGAATTCTTTTGATACAGAGTTTTTAGTCATTCTATATACAGGGTCTTCGCATAGTCTCGTCCAAAACTCTGGGGTATGGCCAAGCTCGGTGAAAAAATAAAATTCGCCAATTAAAAGGGGGGGGGGCAGAAATATTTTCTATAGAAGTGAGATGAAAAATGTTCTAGGCTGTGATTTTAGGTTGGCTGCCTGACATGAATTTCACTATAAACCTAAAGTCAGAGCTTGGAAAAATTAATTACAAATAATTTCACTCTATACGAAACACTTCCGCTCTCTCTTCTCATTGGCAAACATGATTTCCTTACCGAGCTTGATTATACCCTAAAGTTTTAAACGACACCTTGTATATATATATATAGTTCCTAAATCGATAGTCCAACAGTCCCCCAAACCTTTCCCTACAATATATTGCAGCCAAAACCACCTTTGGCTAACAAAGCTGCACAGAAGCCGGACTCAGAAGGGTGCGCTTGCCGCGGCTTAGAACGGAACCTCTGATGGGTGGGTCTTTTGCTGGCAGCAGTGACGGGGACAAAACAGGGTCAATTCTTTTTTAGACCTTCTTCTCCTTAAGTCTCCGCACCACGCCTCCTCAACACGTCCCCATCGGTCTGTTGGTCTAGCTATGTAAGGTTGACGTTCCCGCCATTTCGCTTGGTCCAGCGGCAGCTTGCGGCGGGGGTGCGGAGGGGGGTCTCTACCCGCTCCTACAGACCGACGCTACGTGGCTACCTCGATGGCGCCGCCGTCGAGTTCAACTTGTCTCTGTTGGGCAAAAGCCTCTCTCCCTCCCCCATCCCCCCCAAACCAGTAGGCCAGTAAGTCCGCCGCACTTCGTTTTTTCAGGGACGTAGTAGTTGGCCGAATCTGTCGGCGTGATGTACGAGCAGCATTTCTGTCCCTGTCTGTCTTCCCCCTTAGTTCTGTCTGTGCCCTCCGTCCTCCCCCCCTTCCCCCCCCCCCCCCCGCTCTCAGTTGGTAGGCTTCGGTTTTCCGCCGGGGACATAAACCTCAGCGGGCAACCGTGAGTTCCATCTCTTGGCTGGCCCACTCCGATTCGGTGCTTGACTCTCGAATCGTCCGTCTTCCTTGCTTTTTTATCTATCTATCTCTCTATGCCTTCTGTTGTTTTCTCTTTCCTTTCTCCACCTTTACTATTATTTTTACTTCTATTTTTTGCCTTTATATTTCTTCCAGGCCCACCTTGGCATTATTCTCTTGAGCAAGACGCAAACGTCTTGAAAATGGCATGGCGCTCATATGACGACTAAATCGACTCACATCCAACTAGACGCTCACTCATAGTCACTGCTGGGCGCCATTTTACGATGCCAACCGCAGAAACTAACCTGTGTTGACCGTGCCGTGTCTATTCACATTTTAGAATTTTTTTAACAACATTTTTTAAAACAATTGTAGAGGGTGAATTGAAATACTTTAACGGCGCGCCAGAAAGAACAGTTTTTTTTCTACTTTTTCTAAAAACCAGGCCTTTCACAAGGATTCACTAATCATAATTGGTTAATGAACACCGGTTCGCTAGTACCCGCTATGCAGTATTGACGCATCATTTGAAAGTTTAGAAATTGCGTGTTTGCTCAAGTAGCACATTATTTAAACCGCGAATTTTAATTTCTCAACGTGGCTGAAAGAATTGCCAAACATGTTATTCTATTATCTAGCCTTTGAACTATATATAAAATATATATTACCTAACCTCTGTATATTTATTATATTGTAGTAGAAGTTACATTTCTGGCGTGCTAACGTGTACACGGCCTGCGTGGGGCATTAGGCCAACCTGCTTTCTATATATTATACTATTAGACAGAGTTTTCATGTATACACATGCACGTGTCACGCTAAAGAACTAAGGGCAAGCTTTATCAAAACATAGGTATTTCCTCTGGGGTAGCCAAATATTGCCGTTAAAGTCTTATTTTGGCCAACCGACCGTTTACTTAGAAATGCGGTTATTGTTTTTTCATCTAGGCATGTGAACTACTTTAGTCATCATCATCATAGTTATTTCACTCATTTTGAGTATGCATATGACATGATAATTATACAGTTGCCAGCTGCTCGCGGCATGTTGAACTAATTTAGTAGGTACGATGAACCAAAAAAGGAATTCATATGTTTTAGCGACATTGTGTGTAACAAATATCACCGTAATAATTAGTTGTGCATTTAATCCAATTATGTAATCTTTTTGTTTTTAAAAGACAAAGGAGACTGACAAAAGGCCAATTCTAATATGGGAAACGTTGAATAATATTAGTCAGTTTCTGAGATTATTATTGCGACATTCATGAAGTTAAATATTATGTTATTTACTATATGTTTGCAAAATATATTAATATTCAGAAATGTGCTTTTTACAGTATTTATTGTCACATAAAAGGGCATGTGCTACAACTTATTATGGTCATATATGTATTGCTTTCAGTATGCTCATTTCTGCAAGAGAACGTAACTAATCGCCAAATAGGCGAGTTCTCTTTGAACTTGCATGCGCCCATTTGGCAACGCGCCAAGCAGACAATCCGTTTACGAACTCATAACGGGTCACGGCTTTTAGAGTGATTTATCGGTGGCTCTTTAGCTCATTGAAGCGTGCATCAGATAAGTGTCCTAGCAATTCACATTTGGTTAGTAGACGTAAAGCAAATTGCCTTGCGCGAAAAGTGAGTCTATAATAGGCACAACGTCAGCTAACACGCCCTGAGGGCACCTGAACCGCAGGCGCCTTAGGAACGTGCTTTAGAAGCTTTCCACTAACCATCTGTCCTTGCTATGGTCAAGATATTTGACGTTAGGTGGCAGATAATTATTTATGTCCAAAACAAAAATCGTGTATAGAAGAAGGAACAAACATCCCACGAGGCACATCAGATAATGCAGGACATGGCCGAATACGTTTTTCACTAACCTCTACTTTAAAGTGACGGTTGCTCAAAAATGTCTCGCCCATTGCACTGTATGTATATGGATACCTAGACGTACCAATTTGCGGAGCAGAAGAGAGTGATCTACGCTGCCGAATGCGCTCTTTTAGTCAAAATAAACACAGTGAAACATTCTTCGAGCATTTATGGACATAGCCCGGAATTGGGTCAGCTCTAGGCGCTGTGTACATGCAGACCGATGGGAGCTGACGCCGTGTTGGTAGGGTCAAGTAAGCGTATTATGCTGATTTCTACATTTCAATTAACCATTATTATAACATATAGCGCGATTAATTATTTTCTGCTTACGTGCACCCAAATACCATAACACGCGAAAATCACTGCCTTGACCTTCTGCTGCGTCCGGAAGACTAATCTTATCTGTTAGATTGTAGCCTCAAAACATTCGAACAAATGGTTGTACCTCTTAGTGCAGCAACTAGCTGTATCGTAGCGAATCGGCACAACTGATAACTTATTAATAATTAGAAAAACAAACGCATCAATCAAATTCTTAAGTAGTCCGTTTTTAAGTTCCATCAGCGTATATTATCTAAAAGCGCTGCATTCAGCGTAAGTGGCCTAAAAACGCTGTGTTCTCTTGATATGTAGAGCTACCTTAAAAAGCACAAAATTAATAGCTGCAAGAATACGAAAAAAATAAGAGCGGAGGTAGTGCTTCTTCAAACTTAGACGGTTAATTTGTTATTAAGTTAGAAATATGCCATGGTTCAGAATCCGCACATGTAAGATTAATAGTTCCATCGGCAAACTTTCGCGTATTCGTACAGTTTATGACCTGATATATTCGGTCCAAGCATGCTCGCGCGTCGGTTACTTTGATTATTTTTTTACTTTATATATATATATATATATATATATATATATATATATATATACAGGGTGTTGCAGGAATATTTGAAGCGCGATATACAGAATTGTAGAGCTCGTTAAAGCAAATATTTTTTCCAATGGAACATGGTCTCTGAGAAGTCTTGTTTCGGAGTGAGAGTGAAATTACTACAATTTGTGACACTGGTGTTTTTGCCCGACATAGGAGCACAAAATGTGCTGTTGCGAGACAACCATCTTCCTAGACAGAAAGTAAGCACACCATTGTGTTCGTGATAAAATTCTGCTCCGTCTGAAGAATATGCAAGGCCGGTCAGAAGACGCGACATGGTCGCTTAGAAGAGAATTCGCCTAAAATACAGTTCTTTATTAGCATTCACGCCAAATACTTTAGAATCATAACCCTACAACCACTCACAGCGCTCAAAACGGGCATATTCAGCCAATGCGCAATTCATGGCGATCATTTTGGTACCAAACATGTGTCAATGCGAGCTGTGGTTGCCAAGTAATTACGATTTTTCGGCGGGATGCCCAGATTAAGTGCATGTAAAATGACTGTGTGGCGACGTTCACTACCGCCGACGTGTCGCGCGACAGCCGCAGCGCGTCATTTTTCATGCACTTAATCTGGACATCCCGCCGAAAAATCATAATTACTCCGCAACCACAGCTCGCATTGCCATAAGTTTGGTACCAAAATGATCGTCATGAAATGCGCATTTGCTGCATATGTTAGCTTTGAACACGTGGGTGGTCGTAGGGTTATGATTCTAAAGTATTTGGTGTGAACGCTAATAAAGAACTTTATTTTTGGCGAATTCTCTTCTAAGCGACCATGTCGCGTCTTCTGACCGGCCTTGCATATTCCTCAGATGGAGCAGAATTTTATCACGAACACGATGGTGTGCTTAGTTTCTGTCTAGGAAGACTCTAGAGTGGTTGTCTCGCAACAGCACATTTTGTGCTCCTATGTCGGGCAAAAACACTAGTGTCACAAATTGTAGAAATTTCGCTCTCACTCCGAAACAAGACTTCTCAGAGACCATGTTCCATTGGAAAAAATATTTGCTTTAACGAGCTCTACAATTCTGTATATCGCGCTTCAAATATTCCTGCAACACCCTGTATATATATATATAATTTATTATTCAAGTCGAGTGTATGTTAATTATGAATCTGCCGGAGTGCTGATATGTACGTTGTAATAATTGATAACGTGGTAATACGTTGAGCAAGTTGTTCCACAGTGCCGACAAGTGCTCTGCTCGTCTGCCTCACGGAAACCAACTTTCGAGCACACTGCATGATGGAAACCGTACATTGCATGACGCATAATAACGTTGCAAATTTTGTATTAGGCATTCTTCCACGAGTTGTTCATCATAGCTTTCGTCTGATTGAACTCCATGTCCACTTGACACACCTTTGCTTCCCACTTAAGTAAATGCTTTTGTAGGGGCAACTTTCAAATCAAATCATTTTAAGGCCGTCCTTAGTGAGAGGAGTTGCCGCCCAAGGCCAAATATAAAAAATGGTTGACACATTCAATAGGTTGGCCGTGGAGCTTTATGGTATCAGCTGTTGCGAGGCGTCCTCCACGACGGAGCTTCATTGCGTTTGTCTTTGAAATATTTACCTTCAGTAAAATATCTGTCGCAAACTATGCGAGAATGACCAATGCTTGCTGAATATGGTAGCGACTTTAAGAGTAGATAGCAACATCATTAGCGTATTGGATGAGTTGCACTGATGGATGTTTGGATTTTTTTAACATTCATTACGGCTGGAGCTCTAAACTGTGGGTTTGCACGACCATCATAGGCGAGGAAACAAGTTACTGTGTATCTGCGATCTGCAAAAACACCTTCTATGTACAGTGCAGAGTCAAAGAAAAGAGTTGCATGCCCCATTTCGGCTCCAATATATATATATATATATATATATATATATATATATATATATATATATATATACCGCATCCACCGACACTAGACGCGGTGCGATCGCGACGATAACTGCAAGGTGCCAAAAACAGATGCCAAAATCTGTGGAAATCACGGATGTGATGAGATCGGTACGACCGCCCTGTATAATATATATGTTTCTCTGTGAATGCACTACAGAGGTAGTGGGAGGTGCGCTCTGATAAATTTCATGCAGTGCATGAAATTTATCAGAGCGCACCTCCCACTACCTACGCGCACCTCGCTAGTAGAAACCTAGTCGACAGTAGGACATAGGTCCTACTGTCGACTAGGTTTCTACTAGCGAAACGGTGCCTGGGATTATAACAAAGTATAGCTATTCAAAAAGTAAGAGTTAATTCTAGGCTAATAAAATTAAAAAAAAAACTCCAATTTTTTGCAGACAGGCTCTTGCATGCGGAAATATTCGAACGTCTATCGTCGTTGATGGCTCCGGACGTAAAAGCACGCCACCAGTAGTGCGGGCATAGGGACAACACTAAACATACTCGGGCCAAATAAGCTACTGTGAATCACATATAGCAATGAAACCCTCATAATCGATTTCCATGTGGTAATACGACTGTTTGTGCTACTAAGTTATTGGCTATTAACTAACGTTTGTTATTATTGAATCACCTTTTGGTATTGCTAATTACATTACACGTGTCTATTAAGTCTCGAAAACGGCTATTGTTTCTGTCAATCTTGGACATATATATAGAATGTGTTGCACCCGCATCTCCGGAAAATATCACCGACTTAACCTTAATTGATTAATAATAACGAGTACTATCTCTACGGTGCAATGTTTTAGCTTTGCTGTAGTATTGTTCTAGCATCGACTTCGCGTATCAAGGTAAGTGAAACTAGCTGACTTGAGCACGTACTATATGAACGCCGCTATAATTTAGTGTTTCAATCTGCTGCTGTTGTTGTTGTTGTTGTAGCTGCAACTAGTCCCGCTGTTTCCTGATTTCTGTTGGTGGGGACATCCAAGCGTGCGGCATCGCCCCCCCCTATTGAAGTACGCATCCGTTCTGCATCAGCCCGCCCTACCGGCGTCTGCCTATCCATACGAGAAAGTTGTAATTCGCAGTGGTTTACTGCGGTCGTCTGCGTTTTCACTTGGCTAATAGATTCACGCACACGTTAGCGGAAAACAGACATGACAACAGGTTATGAGCGGCGCCGCTGAGCTGGTGCACCGTTGGCGTCGTTCAGCCAATAAAATTAGTACGCGGCCGAACATGAGATGTTGATGCGACACACACACGTATATATATATATATATATATATATAGGCCGTCCCAGTAGCGCGTCTGCCATCACGACTGCCATGCAAATATGGCCTGTCGATGTCGGTTTGGTATGCCACAATCGTGTTGCCTATCGTGCATAGCTTAGCGCTAGCTTCATTTGAGAAGAGACGCAGTGGAGGGACAGGTTGGTGCGGTGCGTTGTCCTCCCTGCGGGGTCGGAGGTATGGGGCCACCCCCTCACGTGGCACGTTTTCTGTCGCCACGTTGTCGGCACCCAATTAACATTCTTCTGCGTATAACGACGACTAGCGTGGACGGCGAGTGGCGGTAACGTGGCGTGAACAACAACGCTCGCGCTTCACTGCCAGGCGCCAAAGAAGCCCCCCCCCTAGCCCATTATCAGCGCGGCGACTTTACACTAGCTCAATGACAACTTTAACTACGACATCTACTGTTACTACAACTACTGCTTACTGCTACTACTACAACAACTGATATTTCTTGTATTTCTTCCACTGCTACTCCTACTACAACTACTGCAAATTGTCGCATTGCGGCCATCGCTGCGCTTGGAGTGTTTTAGAAGTGCTGCTAGTGGCATGAAAAATGCAAGCCGCGCTCGCATGTCTGGCGAGCATCCGCTGCGCGGCGTCTTCTGAATATGCGACACGAATGTTCGTACAGCGCGTTTACAGCCACAGCCTCCTGTGGGGCACCCGAGGCATAGTAAGCGTACAGGGAGGGGGGAGGGGAGGGGGGCTGTGGGGTGAAAGGAAATGACACGGATGGGCGACCCGCGTGGACCGCGTGCCGCTCGTGCGTCGTTCGGTGGGTGGCTGATGGGGCGACAGAAAAGAGAAACAAACGTGGATATGTTTGTATATATATATATATATATATATATATATACATATATTATATACAAATATGTATATATACACATATAAATATGTGTACAAATGTATATGCATACCAACGACACGCATATACATTACCTCCAGGCTAGCCAGGCTGCTGTGGTCTCTCTTCTTTCTACAGTTTTGCTACCGTTGCTGTTGTTATTGTTGTTATTGTCACTGGCGCTGTCCTCGTGCTATAGGTGCGGGTTCGGGTTCTGGCGCTGCTGCTGCTGTTGGAGACATTGTGCCGTACATTCGCACAGAGAGATACAGACACACATTGTGTACCCTGTGTCGCAAAAGGAGTATGTGGCTCTGCCGGCGTTGTTTCGTTCGTTTCATGACACGGCCCGGGCACGGCCGGTTCGACCGGCCTCGTTGAGTCAGCATTGAGAGTGCTGGCGGAGTCACATCGTGCTGCAAATGAATGCAGAAAGGAGGGAAGAAGAGCAAGAAAAAATGATGATAAACACGTCTAACCGAGACAAGACAGCGACAGTGTACCACCACCCACGACGGTAACAATAAGCGCAATGCCAACGACAGCACTAGCGCTAATAATAGTAGCAACACAAACAGCCGCTACCAGCAAGATCAACAGCAATTCCACATTAACGAGATTACCAACAACGACAGCGACAACAACAACAACAACGGCAACAATGACAACAACAACGGCAACAACGACAACAAAGACAACAACAACAATAACAACAGCAACAACAACAACAACAACAACAACAACAACAACGGATTACCAACAACGACAGCGACAACAACAACAACGGCAACAATGACAACAACAACGGCAACAACGACAACAACAACAAAGACAACAACAACAATAACAACAGAAACAACAACAACAACAAAAACAACAACAAGAACAACAAAAAATAACAACAGCAACAACAACAACAACAACGACAGCGACAATGTCGCCAGTAGTTCAAGCCCCGCCACCACAACCACCGTCATCACAACCATTCTCACCCACAACAACACAACCCCCATTACACCGGAGCGGAGAACTTGTTGTTAAACTGGCGATGTCGTGACAACGGCATTATGCCCTAGCAGCAGCAACAACAGCAGCAACAGCAATGCCCCCGTCACCGCGACAACGGCCATGGTCAGTCAAGAGCCGCAGCAGCAGCAGTCGCAGCTAAGAGCAGCAGGCCACTCTCACTGCGAGCGAGACAAGCGCATGATAGCCTGAAGCTTGTATCCGGCGGGCGGCAGGCGTATGTCGTTGTTCTTTGTGCAACAGAGAGGGGGCGCCTCTGCGCGTGTGTGTATGCATGCTATGGATGCGGTTTAATGTGGAACGACCGCCCGCCGTAACGATGCTTGCTTCTTCTCCTTCCGCCCCCTCTGTACACCAAAGCTTTCACAGAGGCGCATTTCAAATAGTAGAAACGCAGTAGCTGCTGCCCGTCTCTACAGATGAGAGGCGGGGGGGGGGGGGGGGGGGAGGGAGCTGCGTCGACGCTTTCCTCCATCGCTGATTTGCGGCTCGTTCGCGCACGCGGCAGTGCTGGACGCGACGCTACACTACGCCGCGGCACGCATCTCCCATAAAGACCCCACCCCTCTTCGACGGCGCCACGGCGTGAGTTTCTCGATTCTGTTGGCGCCACACGTTGTCAGCGACCCTGCCGTAACACGAACAGAACAGAGACACACGGCAGTGAAACACGTTGTTATTCGCGCAGCCACCTTTGCGGTCGCTTTCCCTGTTATACGTTGCTTCTGTTGTTGGCTGCTGTCTCCGTCTTTTAAGCTTTTTGAGCTTTCTGTAGGACGTAAATAAGGTAGTGAGTGGAGTTTTTACTACTGGCGGCAGTGAACAGCCGCCCCTACGTGACTTCCTTTCTTCGCTCGTTCTTCTATTTCTTACGCAAACACACCGCTCCTTCACGTGGCTGGCTTTGCGTCTGGGGACTTAACTATTCAAAAGGCTTCGCTGCAATCTTCATTCAATTTCTTGGACTCATGGAAAACATGCACGCGCACACAAGGGTCATGTTTTTGACAAGTCCATTTGTAACAGGAACCATATTTATATATATATACATTTTTAGTATTTAAATAAATGAAATTTAACATATATTATAATAAAATTATATATATATATATATATATATATATATATATATATATACATATATACATTCGTTAGCATTCACAGACATGTTACTTCTGCAACAATGGTCGTAAATAAAAGAAAACGTACGTCATCCATGTCTGGGTGTTGGGCGTATCGAAAATGTCGCTTCTCTCTGCGACGAACAAAGCTAAGCTGCCGCGACCGATTCGATCCTGGCGGCCGGCAGAAAGTTTGCCTCTCGTTGTTGTTCTCCACTCGTGAGGCGTAATCGGCACTCATCTGCCTAATCCGCTTGATGGTCTCGCTGGAAGTTCCATGATCACATGAGTTCTGATGTACCTCAGAGTCGTGCGATGATCTGAAGGCATGGTACATGCCCCCAGTTGAGCGCCTGCTTTTAGCTCTATTAGCCCTGTTGAGCTGTTCAGCTTTGCTGGCGTTGTCCATCGCAAGGAAATAAGTCGAACAACGTAATAAGCCCTCGCTGGCTCGCTGCATGACAATATACCGATTGTGGCGGATAGTTGTTCTCCGGCCCAGTCTCTCTTCTGCGTACCCCTCCTACTTTACCTGTAGGGGCACTCCTAGAACAGACCTATCGAACCCCAGAGAAACATGCTACCACATGCACGTGTCTGTCCCGACAACTCAGAACAAATCCACAACAAACGAATTGAACTGGGCGCGGATACTACGGAATGCTATACGAATATCTAATAGTCAAGCAGACTGCAAGTATACACTTAACTGCTGGCCCGGGTCTGTGATATGTACGCTGCAAGAATACACAACTCAGACGGCAAGTAGCTTTGCACGGATTTCGAGCGTCGTTTTCGGTCGTGCTAGCCAGACTGGGTATAGTATTGGCAATGGGAATGATTATGATAGTGACAATGATAGAAGCATTTGCATATCCTCGAGCAAACTCTCACTACAAGGCCGGACTCCGAGCGGTCTCCGAAAGAGGCTAAAGTACCTGGTTGTAGTACTTAGTTGGGCAGACTACTCGGTGACGAAACTGTTCGGATTAGTGCGGAGTTACGCTCGGTAGCAGATCTTGTGTTCGCCCATCAATGTAGATGCGGCGGTCAAATAAGGCCACAAGGACAGCATGGCCTCTCTTGCACTTTGAGCTCAGGTTGTCGACTTCGACGCGCAGCACTTAATGCTATTGTTTTTAAGAGAACTAACTGGAAAATGAGGTTGCACACACGGTTACCATGCGCCACGAAGCTCTTATCCGAAGCTATCAAGATCTGGGTCTTGTTGAAAGTAAGTGTACCCCACGGCTCTGCAACAAATCCCGTGTCCGAGCCTGAACGGCGAGAACGAGGTCGTCGGCATAGGCTAGATTGTTAACCCAGAGGAGGAGGAGGTTCCGTTCAAGCGTCAAGTAGGTTAGCGAGGTAGATATCTCATTTTCTTAGCGGGTACTCGTGAAGCAGTTTGGCCGGCTTCTGGATCTGCCTCATGGATCCGCCCTATGGGCACTTAATGACACATTTAGCCGAGTTTTCTGATCTGCTGAAGATTTGCGACACTGGAAGGACCTGGTCCGAAGACCTACAAACGTATTCAACGAGTCGGAGAGGCGCTCAGCCATTCGACAGAATACACTAGAGCTGTCGAGTACCAACACAAAAGACTATCGCTGGGCATTTAGCAGAATAACGTTGACTTTATGCCTGGAATTCTGCTAAGCTGGAACGGCCCACATGTGACGCTTTTCTTTATTTGACCCAGTGTATACGTTCATAAGGTGATAATTATTACCTCGAATACATACAGAGTACTGATTTAAACTGAATTGAAATAAAGAAGTTCTGATATATATATATATATATATATATATATATATATATATATATATATATATATATATATATATATTCAATTAAGACATGGTTTATTTACGGAACTGCGCACATTCACATACTAAAGTTCTCGTTATGAGAAGTGGTACAAGGGTTTGGGGATAAGAGGAGAAAAAGAAGATCATAAAAACAGACTATACCATATTATTGGTGATACTGACACACAAGGTAAAGCAGCACACTGAGCTATAACTTGATAAATAATATAACTCAAAATGACAACTAAAACTGAAAAACTAGACCACAGCCCTAAGTAAATTCCCCTTTTCGGCCATGTATTCTGATTTAAAATCCATCTTTTGACGTCTCGGGTAGAACAGGTCAAGGGCTTTGAGTAACGGATTTCATGCGGGATATCTCATGCGGGGAGTCTGTACACAAGAGATTGGATGCTAGTTCTTTTCTGCACGCGAGGTATCACAAAAGTGGCGGCCCGTCGCGAGGTTTTCCGTCGCTGAAGGCAATTTCAGCAAACACTAAACTACGACTGATCTTGAAGCCGAAAGTAGCAACTTGAAGACGAAGCGAATCGATGGATAAGATCTTATAGTGGCAATATATATTTCTAACAGATTGGCTACGTCTTATCCCAAATATAGCCCTCAGTTATTGGTTTACCAATCTTTTCTTTTTTAATATAAAACAGAATTAAATTAATAAGAATCAAGAAAATAAACGGCCCTAGCACCGATCCTTGTGGAGTTCCAATATTAACAGGTCTCCAGGAGAAAATTACTTGTCTGGACAGACTGCAATCTAAAGGATAGGAATGAACTAAACCACTCGACTGTACTTGCCAAACACCCAAGGCTCTGCAAGATTTGAAGAGTGAAAGAATGGCGAACGCATATTGAATGCCGCGGTAACGTCGCGAAAGACGCTTAGACAGGCTTTTGTCGATTCAACAGAGTCGGGTACAAACTGCCAGAGATGCGCTAGTATCAGGCCCGTGGACCGACCGTTACGAAATCCAAATTGATTAGGCCATAGAAAGCTGCAGGATTTGAGGAAGCGTTCCAGCTGCAAGAGAGCAAGCTTTTCGGATAACTTTGAAATGCAGTCAACCAGGCTGATAGGTCGGTAGCTTTCCGCTAGCTCCGCAACGTCGCCTCTCTTTTTGTAAATAAGTGTAACAAAGGAGGGCGGTTGAAACCACTCCAAATGAGAATGAAAGGTTCCCTATGTGCGTAAGAGGACCAGCAATGTATGGAGTACCAAGTTTTAAAAGTTGAGCAGGAAGTGCCGTTGCACCGCAGCTCCAGCTCCGTTTCTGCTTAAGTAATATTGAGGCCACCTCAGTTACCGTTACAACGCGAAAACTAAAGGAAACGTCATTACAGGGCCGAAGGTTCCTTCATCGCGGTATAATGTCGTTCTTAAAATTCAAGGAAGAGACCGTCTCCAAACCCAGCGACATGACGTAGCGGTTAAATTAATCGGCTATTAAAACAGCATCTGTAGAAGCTTCTCCAGAAAAGGTGACAAGAGCAGAAGGCAACGCGGCCGAGCCTTTATGTTTACTACAGGACCTGTCAATGAACTGCCAGACGGCGGGCATTTCCACGTAAGGTATCAAACCGCTCTTTGTAGAACGCTGAACGAGCAATACAAACAGCGGAAAGGTTTTGTACCTTTTCTGGTTAACCAGATAAGCATGTTTACTTTCTGGGGAATTAATCTTTCTGTGCTTAATGTACATTTTGTTAGCATATTTTCTTAGGGGACGCAGTCCTGGCGAGAATACAAACGTGTCATCTTTTGACGCATCCGTAGGCTCTATGCGACGTAGACTGAATGATGTGTTATAAATACCCCGAAAGGTTTGTTGGAAGTTCTCGAACGCTAAATTAACATCATTTGAATCATAGACATCGCTTCAAGAAATGTCGCTTAGGCGATTCAAGAAGCTACCCACACCAGCAGCGTCCCGAACCCGGGTGAAGTTGGAAGTAGCAGCCTGAAGTGTCGTCGATGTTTCTCCGCATTTGAGCAAGGAGACGAGAACAGAGAAATGGTCCGAGAATGACAACGTAAATGCAACCGCTGAACATATATATATATATATTGGTCCTATTTGTATGCACATGAATTTCCAACGCCGACTCGGCTATGGCAGAAAGGCAAGTTCCTTGCGCGTGGGCAGTAAATCAATGATCGATAGAGTGTTTCTGCGATAATTTTTAACCGGTAACCCCCGTAGCAAAAACTGTCATGATCTGCTATCACCGGTCGCCACAGCAACTCTGGTTCCCAACTCCGTAACAAAACTTTTTGTGTTTTTTCCTATAAGGCTCAATGTCTCGAAGGCGACGGGTTAATGACACGGTTTTCCTCTAGTTCGAGAAATTTAGCCAGCTTGCGGTCTTCGAAAAGGCGAGCGGCAGCTCCGGTCTCCCGGCTGGTATGACGTCGCACACGACATTCGGTCGCAGTTGATTGTTTGGTGATAATTAGTGATTTGTTTGCCTCTTTTAATTCCGAGAACAAGACGACGATGTTCGGCACGCTCTTTCTTATGGTGATTTTCCGATGAAACGGCACAGCGTCAGGCGTACGGCAATTGGAATATACATAAATATTGATATATACATATACGAATCATAATCACTTATGTACGTAGTTTTAGGGTAAACGGCATGCAATTTTGATCACAGAAGACGCAATAATACAACTGGACAGGCGTTGCCCTTTTCTTAGGCGTAACGCGCTGCATGGGTAGACGCGCTTGCAGATGAGCTATGTGCAATACCAATGAGAAACAACAACAATAACGACAAAAACAGCATGCAAAATACTTTGCTTGCCACCAAAATTCAAATAAACTTTCGATTCAATTTTGAATATATTGGCGATACTATGAGCTTGATCAGTTGCAAATAGCGTGGACTGAAAAGGACTGCTGCTATATATATATATATATATATATATAATTTGACTATCAACTCTAAACGTTTGATTCGTTTGGCAAACTAAAAGTACTTAGGCAGTACGACTCTTAGCCAACCGCATAAATAACCTTTGACTTGTTCGTATACACGTCACATCTGAAGTTGCAGTCTTTATATGGGATAACTTGAATAAACGTATGCTATGTTTATACCGCCAAGTAGGATTAGCGAAGTAATGCATAACAATAATTTGCGATGAGTTCAGGATCTCAGTTTCATGGGCCCAATTAGCCTTTTTACTTCTCTCGAGTTCGTTTTTGCATCAACTACTAAACGATAAACGTCTTTTGCCAGTTGAAAAAATATCCTATCGGTGAGGTGGGCCTTCTTAACCAGACTTTGCTCTATTCATATTTCCCATTGTAAGCCGTATTGTTATTACACTCTACCGCTTAGTTATTTTATTTTACCTAACTAACAGCTAAACACTCTAGAGGTTGTTATGTTATTTTTACACCAGTTGTGTATTGACAGACGCGATGTGTCCTACTCCCTTTACCAATCCGCCTTGTTGCTTTGACCAGATCTTTCGCATTCAACATATACATTCGCTTACCCGCAACTGGCTTTAGCCTGTTTCCTCTATATCGCCCTTCGTCTTTTTTCTAACTTCCCCCGCCTTCTATCGCCCTGCACCAACTGCCCCTACGCGCTCTTCTCTCTCATTTGCTTTCTGGGGTGGTATTTTTCTGTCTGGCTGACCCCACATGGCGGTGGAGGGTGGGTAGCTGCCGGAGCAGCAGCAGCTGAAAATAGCAAAAGGAGCTGCTGGCAGGTGGCGTAATTTTCGCGAATTTTCAACTGAATCTTTCGTTCCCTATTGTTCTTCTTGATCATGCCTCTTGCCTTCATTACCATCTCTTCCTCATCGTCCTCGCTTTTTCTTTGTTACGAACCCGACGTGTGCCCTTGTCAAGGCCCGGCCCACGCGATGTAGGGCCCCCGCCTCCCTGGTCGCCCCAGCCCCACGTGCTGTTGCGAATAGTGAATGGCGTGGTATGCTACGAGTTGGCACTGGTGGCTGGTCATGCCGTGCGATGTCTTCCTCACCCGTGCCTCCTCCTTACACTCTTTCTATCAATGAATGGCGGCAGGACAGACTTGGGGCGTCGAACGGCGGCACCAGTGCTGGTGACAGCGTCTCCTGCCGCTGTGGCTCTTTGCTGTCTCGTTTTCTACATTACCTCTTCGTGTCTTTTGCCTTATTTCTCCGTTTGAAACCCAAATTTCTCATTATGTTGTCACTGTTCCCTTTTCAGCTCTTTTGCTCGTATATATATATATATATGTATATATTTTTTGTAGCGGCGGTGGTTTAGGTGGCTAACGCACCGTTCGTAGCGGGGCGGTACCATGGCAACCATGATTAACAGACAGGTTCGAGCCCCGGTCTTGGTGATTGTATTTTTGGTCGCGGTTGTCATTCCGCTCCTAGATACCTCTGCTGGAAAGATCCTAAAGAATTCTAGTAATGAGAAGGCGATGACGATAGATGCATTTAAACGATATCGTGCCACTGGCAACTATTATTATTATTATAACAAACGTCTAAATTGTGGTTGTCAGAGCGTTAAAAAACATATATCGGGCTGTTGCCGGCTGATTGCCGGCTTTTCTCGCAAACCTACTCCAATAAGGAAAAGTTGGCATTCGAAAACGCTGGCTGGGAGGACGGAATTGGGAGAAGATTCAGCTACACCCTACAGGCATCTTCCGCGTCGCCATACCAAAAACAACCAAATGCCTAGGATAAAGCCAGCAAACATATATTAAGCAAAGTTGTAAACATTGGTTTACCTGGATGAGAGCAAGCCTACGTATCAGTCTCGGAATGAGATGCTATTTACCCGGTGCGAGTCTGTTACGCCGCTTCACCAAATTCGCGCCCTCGCAGAGTCACCGGTGGAGAAAACTACGCGGTCAGAAATTTAGAACGAGACAAGCAAATCGATCAGAGCGTGCTTGATCCGGGCCATCTAGGTGAACCTCCACCATGCTCGAGTTAAATGCATAACTAGAAAATCGGTCAAAAACCGTCCAACCGAGGGACCGCGCCGTGTCAGCAGCACGGGATTCCTTAAACGAAGATCTTTGGCTCAAAGCCTCGGCCTAGCTCGACATCATGCTGGAACCCAATTTACGGCGTGCGCCCTGAAGATAGATGCCCTGGTCTGTGAGCTATTTTTATTTAAATTGAACACAATAAAACGGATGTAGTCAATATCCAATTACGAGCATATAGAAAGCGCTTAGTTTTTAGGGCACCCAAAGCACAGTTTTTGAGGCAGATACTGTTTTTGGCTGTCTGCAGAGAGAATGCAGAGAAAATCGAGGCCGCCTCTGGACTTAAGTCGAATTACGCCAAGTGCGAGGTTTTCTTTCCTGTGCATCACGCAGTATGTATAATTCTGTCAGCTGTCAGGTTAGTCACCAAACATAAAGTCGAGCTTCTAGGGAAGCCAATCCATAACAACTTCATCGCGACTCTCAGACGCTCATCTAGCCGTCTGAGATTCGCAGTTGGGAACATTTAACCCTCACCTGCTACGGGCGGGCCTGTCAACTCCGAGGTTGATGTGCCTTCCTCGCTGCTCACTAGCGTCTTACAAACTACACGATCTACCTCCTGCGAATCCTGCGAAGTGCCACATTATTCTAAGCGATGGGTTTAGGCAGTCTGTTTGGTTCCAGGTTTTGATTTTGACGTGGCCATAATCTCAATGAATAAGAATTGATATGGCTTCGCAAATTGCTGTTTCAGTCTGTCTGAGGTCTTCCAAAAGCACCGAAACCCTCATGATGTCAGGACTCGGTATACCCGATGCTTACCCAAGCATCATTACCTACGTAGAACAAGCTTACAGCTACTACAAAGATAAATGGGGTCGAGTGCCTGAAGGCATTTTACACTTGGCTCTAGACTCACAAGTCGTGAAGGTGACCCATTAGCTAATGAACCAGGCGTATGACATAAAATAGCAAGCGCAACTTAGAGCCGCGGTCAATCCGATTTGCGGCTTTAGGCCAATTCCTCGCTGCATCTAAGGATGGTGCGGGACAACACCATACTTTGCATTGTTTACCTCCGCTCTGCGTTGGGAGCAATCTGCTTCGTGATACCATTGTGCTAGATGTCTCACACCAGTTTTCTTCCATAGCGAGCATGTGTTTGTGTGGGAAGTGGCGCCGGTAAGTTCCAAGGGCATCGGTTTATGTCGCTGAGATCGACGTAATAAACCGGAAAATGCGTCTATCACAATAACTCCTGACTGCGGCTAAAGAGTCCTTTGGACTGTCACCAGGAGCTATCGATAGCATGACCTGACTGTAGTTTTCCACCATGTGAAGGAGATGCTCGTGAACAGGTCCTAAGCGTCCATAGTATACACGTGTTAAAACTTTTGAAGTTTTGATTCCTTAAGAGCCGTTTTAGAATCTAGTTGCAAGAGCAAATTGAAGTAAAGGCTGTTACAACTGCCTGGCCTGGTAAAATAAATTAAAATGGGTCTGGTGAATATAAGAGACATAATGTAGATATAGAAAAATAAATATAAAAAAAATTATAACCATATTCATTATTTTTCGAGCGACTTCAAGAGAATACGAGACTCCAAGATCGTAAATAGATCCCTCTACTAAAGTCGATAATGTGCTCAGTGACAATAACTAAAGTGAAGCGGCGAAATTTTCCAAATTGTTCTTCTCTGTATACAGATATCCATTTGAGTGATAAGCTGCCCTCCGTGGTAAATCGTGTGCAGAAAGACGTCGCAAACAACCAATTCATCGATATCTCGTAATTTTCATCAAGGACATAACTAAAGAAATCAGCTCAAGAACAAATGCAGAAGTATACTATACAGTATTTCAACACTTTAAACAGAAAAGGCCAGTCGTGCTCACTGCTGTCCACCGAGTTACGGCCAAGGCTGACTATTTACATAGTTCAACCATATGCACCAAGAACAAGAAAGAGAAAAGAAGAAAGAGAAGAAGGAAAAAGAAAAAAGAGAAGAAATGCAGAAAATACTCCTAGCGTCGATTATCTGCTGCAGGCCTAACCTATATAAATAAAATTTCTATTATATTTATATCGCATTTATACCGCATCGGTGTCAAGTGGTCACCCCGTCGACAAACTGGGACATCACGGCCTGTCGTGTATCATCAGCGCAGGCCGACGCTCTAGACAAGCCGCTATCAATGATACCTTCAGCAGAGCCCTTAGGTCATGCGGTCGTCCGTGCATCCTTGAACCCACGGGCCTCTGTGCGGAGGACGGCAGGCGTCCAGATGGGATGACACTTACACCCTTCGAGCGAGGCAAAATGCTGCTTTGGGATGCAACCGTTACCGACTCCCTAGCACCTTCTATGGTCGGTGGCGGCGCATCCGAAGCTGGTTATGCAGCCCATCTTGCGGAGACCAACAAGCTAAGAAAATACTCATCAATTGGGTATCCCCACGAATTCTGGCCTCTCGCGTTTGAGACCTTGGGTGCTCCTGGTGTTCGGACCAGACAGCTAATTCACAAAGTCGGCACTATGTTAAATATGTCAACCGGTGATAGCAGATCGTCGTCCTTCTTTAAACAACGTCTGGATCTTGACGTACAACGTGGAAACGCAGCATCCGTTCGTGGCACTCTTCTGAAGTGATTGTCACAATGCACACCCGCTAGGCCCATTGGCATAGCTAACCTTCCATAATATGTGCCCCACATGCATATTGGAATATACTAAAAATAAACTTATATTCATATATATACGCTATTTTTTTTATTAAAACCTTCTGTTGTACATTCAATGACGAGATTAGCTTAATTCCACGCAATGCTTGCATGTTAGGTATATACTAAGCTAGACATTGCAATGGCAAAAAGGTTATATCGATTAAGAAGAAGAGGCAAGAATGGCAATTCAATAAATGCCGCCATCTGTTATGCTGGAGAGCCGTACACGCGTGTTACTTGTGTGCTTTTGAGACAACTAATCGATAGCTCGCTTTCTCTCTCCCTGTATTTCGACCATCAGACATGTTCCTTGAGAAGTGCCACCGACCAGGCAATTTTAGCGCAATTCTATCGCAAAGAGACTCTATTCGATCTGAACATCATAGTCATCGTCTTCAATGGACCAAGCAGTGAGCCCGTACAAACGCAACGATCGCTAGGCAAGTGTAGGTAACTCAATCCGCCAGTATATGTCTGTGTGTCTCTTTGTTTCTACATATATATCTAACCAATATTTCCGTCAACGTGGTCGCCATTTCCTCTCTTGGTCACTTCGGCGTGCCACGTTAGTGTAGAATTACTTACAATATCGATACGCCCTCTCCCGTTATACAGTGTAACGAAACGGAGCGTGTTATACGACCCGCTACGTTTTGTTGTCCCATTGTTTTTCCTTGATCCCGTTTGATCTCCTCTTACCGCCGATGTTCGTTTTATTCCTCTACTTTTTCATATTCCTTTTGCTAGTTCTCTTTACATTTTCTGCACGTAGTTATCTGTGCTATCTCTTTCTCTCTCTCGATCAATTTCCTATTATCCCATGGCCTAACAGAATAGTTGCCAAGTAAGGCTAGACGCCTAGTTACCGCAATGGCCGGTTATAGCGGCCGCTGCTGCCGTGACACATCTACGACCAGTGTCCCTCTCTACCGTGACCCCGCTTAAATCCGCTACGCCTAAGACTAGCACAAGGATGGCACAGAGTACGACCAGTCTACGGACGACCTGTCGCAAAGAGCGCCTATAGAATCCCAGATTCCTGCCTTACAGGGCAAATGATCGACACTGTCCGCTTTCGTGTAGTGGTGGTGGTGGTGCTGCTGCTGCTGCTGCTGCAGTGGGCTTCTACTACGGCCGATGTTATGTCATGCGATCATGACGTCAATATGAGGCTGACGTTCCTTCAAACGGCGTCCCAATTCACCTCGAATTGACCTCTCGGTATCCCCTCGAATCAGGCAGAGGGCCGCTGGGCGAAATTAGAGCGAGAGAGAAAGACGCGGACGAAGTACTTCTTAGAGCGCTTCAAGGCGCGATAAGTCCATTTTTGCAGGCCAGTCAATCACCGGTCCGCTTCGTGCATAGACTTCGCATTGACGCATTGATTCATGCAACAGCGCTGACTTTTACGGCTTATGAATGAATGATCAACCGAGGTTGTGCTCGGGAAACGGTTGTTGCATCAGCTCACCCCGCTCAGGACATTACCTTGCGTTAGCCTTGCAGGCTGATTTATGCTTCGCCAGCATCCAAGTAGGAATAATAATGCCATAATATGCACGAAATAAGCGCATTTGCTTGCTACGTTTTTATGCTCGAAACGAACAGCACACACGCATAATATGTATATATATATATATATATATATATATATATATATATTGGAGCACTTTGGGCCTACGATTTGGACGGGTCGGTAATGGTCTTCTCTGAAAGCGACCTATATTTATCAGTAGAATTCATTTCTACTACCAATTAAATTGTGATGGCGCCCGGATTTAAGAAGTGATTTCTATGAAGATAAAACATTGCGAAATTATAATTAGATAGCGTCAAATTACGACTGTGGACATAATGCGGCAAAGAAATTCAAGACAAAAATTCTTCCGGGTATACGCGGTCGAGTGGGATATTGCTACAGTATACTACAGGTGCATTCTGCCGTAGGCGACAGGCTTTATCAAACACGTGACGCTTTAAGTATAGTAAGAAACATATCAAACACGTTTTGTTATTATTATTATTGGTTCTGTTAGTTTCGTGTGGTTATCTCATTGTTATCGTTACAAAAATAGCCATATAATAAGGCATGCATATAATTTGAAGATGAAGCCATCGGGCGTAAACAAGAGATCCCGCATTACCCGACCCGCGTCATTCATTTTCAAATCTTAATAATACTTTAAAAGATCACACTACTTTTATTTGTTTAACTGACCGACGCTCGTTCGCTTTCACGGGAGTCTCGATTACGTTAATGATCACCATTGAAATACAACCCGCCCGCTTTGCGCCTTTATTACTAATTTCTGTAGTGTAAAGTTATACAGACAGCCTGTAACTTGCAAGCATTATTTACTTATAGTTCTTAATATGATTTTACAATATCACACTAGTTTTATTTGTTTAACTATCCGGCGTTTGTTTGCTCTTACGGGAATCCTGATTACGTAAATGGTAACCGTTGAAATACAACTCGCCTGCTCTGCGCTATTAATACTAAAATCTGTAGTGCAAAGTTATACAAACCGCCTGTGAATCACACGTTACTTACTAGTTTTATTAATTTCCTATTCTTAATATTACTTTTAAAAATCGCACTACTTTTATTTGTTTAACTGTCTGGCTCTTGAATGTTTTCACGGGAATCCTGGTTACGTTAACGGTCACCGTTGAAGTACAACCCGCCTGCTCTGCGCCTTTAATACTTAAATCAGTAGTGCAAAGTTGTACAAACCGCATGTGAATCACACGTTACTTACTATTTTTTGAGTTCCAAATCTTAATAATATTTTATAAGCTCACACTACTTTATTGGCCGATATTGTGGTTGGTCATTATTATGACCTCAAGTCGAAAACTCTTAGAATAATGCACACACAAATGCGAGTCGTTTCTGCAGCTTTGAGTTTTTTTTTTTACCAAAGTAGTAAAGAATAGAAAACATCTTTAGTTACCGAAGGGGGTGGAGGATGCTGAGATGCAGCAAAGTCCGCGAACCCTTTTCGTTGTTCTCTGGCTGCACGCCACTTAAACATATGATTAATGATTTCAAATGATGCAGTACTTTTTAGTAAACGCATTAGTTGTCTTTTACGATTTTGAATTGTCACTAGCGCTTATGAACTGCATAGAATTCGTGCGTCGTTGTTATTAAATATGGTTGATGGCGACGGAACGTTTACAGCATTCGGCTCAATGTTACATTTTCGACATAGCTTTCTAGAAATCTTTTCTAGATGCCATCAAGCATGCCTATGTGTCCTGCCACAGGTATGGCTTTCATCCGAGTGAGCAATCATGAAATGCCTGGGTAACAACAAACTGCTTTATACAACATCAACACATTGGACCTTGATTACGAAACACGGATCGATTTTCAAAACAAGTGATTTGATAAAAGGCGCAGAAAACGTAATTTACATTAATAATATACCAAGTTGCCAACGTTTCGTACCGCAGCTGTATTTGCTGTATGCGCGTCAAGCCGTCGAACTGATAGTCGAGATCGGTATTGCCTTGTCTCAAAACGAGGTATTTCGGATCGATAGCTCCAGCTCATTTTCACTGCGCCAGTGGCTGATGCCGTCGACAGTGAACTGGTGCGCTGTGAGGTCAAGTCCAGGGAAGTACATATTTTTGGTGTGTATAAAATATACTTACACCGACGAGTGTAAGATTAATGCTGACGCAAATGTCGTAGTAGTAGAGAGACCAGCCCGAGCCAGAGAACGCCAATCGTGAATAAGCGTGATAACACATTCTAAACCAGCAATGCTCAGCAATTCTTTTATACAGTTAAACAAGCACAGTGCAATAAAATAAACTATAAACGGTTAACCAAATTGAGACTACGCTTGTAAGCAGCCATGCTTTGTTGCACCTTTAACGAAACGCGTGAGCTTTTTAAAATAAACAAAAAGTGGAGGGTGGCGCCCAATCTTTGAACAATGATATGTATATGGGAACGTAACAAGTCTTTGGGGTATACTTCCCGTTGACAAATTGCCCCACAGCAATGTGTTTAGTATCTTGTATTAATTATACAGCCCAGCTGTATTAACCACTTGCGCAAGCTTGATATACTGTTTTTTATTTAAATTCTGCAATGAGGTTACCGCAAAATTGGCTTAGTTTGAGCTTACAATTTCTGCAGTATTTTTGTTTTCCGTCCGCGAGCTCCTTATAGCAATAACTAAACTATTTTAGTTTGTATTGGCGCTGCGTTATGCTGTTTGCTCTATACGGGCGTCTGAATCGACATATGTATAACGTCCCGTAGATGTTCACCCGTTAGTAAACTTTCTTTACAATGCACAAATGATCAACGTGTTGCATGCGATGTTAACAGAAAAACATTTATATATATATATATATATATATATATATATATATATATATATATACATATATATATATATATACAACTTGGTTCTGGCTACTTATAAACAGATATAAACATATACAACGTTCACAGACAGTTGGAGCACAATTTATATGTTATACATTTGCAGATCCCTCAGAGGTGTAGCGACAACATTTATCATCACGTCTTTGTTGAATAGTCAACGATGGCTACGACAACTCTTAGATATTTGCAACCTATGCAGGTGTCAGTAAACGGATCTTAGTAATTACAGTCGCTCGGTTGTGGATAGTGCATGTACTCAAAGATACCTGAATGAAACTAAGGTCAGGAAGCCTGATTGCATTGCAAGAGATAGGTTGGTCTCGTCTTTTCACGGCAGTATTGGTGTTGCTACGTGGTGCTGGCGCTCAAAAATTGGGCACATAACTTGCTACAAAATTATTATCGCCGGCGCATTTTAGGTTTGTCAGACCTAGGACTTGTCTAGGTCTTGTCACTTCGTCATTTCGTCTCCATAGGGAAGAACTTGCGTCTACTACGGCAACATTTCAGAAACTTCACTACACTGCACCTCACACCACCTGTTATGTAGTGATCAAACTGCTGGGCATGATTTAAGATGACCCGCCCTTCGGAAGGGCGGTTGATGCCAGTAGACGAAGAAAACAGTTTGTTTTGCTGTACTTAACATTTGACGAATTACTATAAGGGTGATAGCTAAGAAAGTCGTAGCTGAGAAGATATCCTGTTGATCAGTTGTAATAGTCTTGACCGAGATTCTGTGTCAGAAGTCAGAAGACTGGCGTGTTTGGGGGTAAATAATGCATGTTCACAAGTAGCTGTGGTTATATACAGTGGTAAGCAAATCGTAATGGTTGTTCTTGTGGTGCAAATAATGATTCCACATAGATGGATGCAGTAGTTACACAAGTTACAGTCACGAACAGCAGCATCTATTAAGACTGCGAAGACATGTCGTTTTGTCTTGGACCGACCGAACAGAAAAACGTAGCATTCGTCAGCGGGACAGAGCGGCAGAGTGAGTGAGACAGATTGAGAGAGGGAGAGAGAGAGACAAAAAGTAAGCCAAATAACATCCAAATTCGTTGTAGTACCAACAACAACAACAATACTACAATCTGCAATCCTATAAACAGCAAGCAGCAACAATAATATTAACAGCAAAAATAATCACAGCAGCACCAGCAACTGCGTAAATGACAAAGACTGCACACGATATCGCCGTTGTGCCATCACCGCTGTGGAACCATCTTGTCGACCCCACTGTGTGACTGTTTTGTCGCATAGAAACATCTAGGAGACGGATCCCGGTTTTTCCCTTTCGCGCAAATCGGTGGCCCGCACACACAGCAAAGAGACGATTGACGGCGGGAATGCGGAGCCTCGCATCTATAGCTTTATTGGTTTGTTTGTCGTTCGAACATTATGCCGCGCCTTCTCCTTGTTTTTGTTGTTGTTGTCGTTGTTGACGCTCTTGTCGTTATGGTTTTTACGGTGGTTGTCCTTGTTCTTATTGTTGTTGTTTTTGTTGTACCGCTGTGGGTTCTTGCTATGTACGTATGGCTGGCTACTGCCGGGGCCGCGACCCGGCCACGCCAGCCGCAAAGGGAAATCGCTTGACTGGTGCATACATACATACATCCATACAAACCAGAGCACACACACACACGTAGTGCCTTTCTGTTTTTCCACAAACCACACCTTCTATTCCGCACCGTTGTCGCGGCCGCCGCCGCAGCCGCCGCCAGGAACGTGGGAGCTCATCGGTGGCATTCTCCAGGGAAGTAAAAGAGAGACAAGACCACAAGGTCAGCCAGCGGTGTGTAACCTCAGGAACGTACCGGAGCACTAGTACACTGGTACGCCAAGACGTGGCAGGTCAAAACCCGATGAGGACGATGCTGAAGATAATGATGGTGACAATGTTGCTGATGATGCTGGTGGTTGATAGTGGTGATGTCATTCGGCTTTAGCCGCTAAGCAGGAGGCAAGCCACTTTACCTTGCTGCAAACAGATCGGCTAGGAAAGGCTAGACAACGCCGTTTTTCGATTAACGGGCTTGACTTCTTGACAGATGATAGCGTTATCATTGTGGAGATCGGACCATGCAGACAGAAGCTATATGCTAATCGTCGTTCATACCAACGAGTCACCCGTCACTCTCTGTGATCGGTTCCTGTAACAAATTCATTGAAATGATAACAATATCGGTAAACTGAAGTGACAACTACAGTGTAAAGGAAAATATGCACAAAAAGATGAATTATTTTTCCCGCCACCGCCGCCGAAATTCCGGGGTTAACATGCAAAGTGCGACGAGCACATCTAAGTGCAGCCTCAACAATGATCGCGGTCGATATCTTTATTCATATCGACGTTGCGGCAGCAGTGCTCTTTCGTGCCATCGTAGTCGCTTGGCTATCCTAGCTAAATGTTGTCGTTGAAGTACTACTGAAAGGAGGGTACACTGCTCAGCCAGTAATAGGACCCCGCCGAGCCAGAGGACACTAAAAGAAATTTCGAACAGACGTAGGAAGGAAGACTGCAAAAATGTATGGGTCTAATTACCTGGTGCGAGCGGCCTCTTTGGCTGATGGACGCGGTCTTAGAGCTCTTGGAGAATCTTAGCGTATCCTTGGGATGATTTTTGGGACTTAGGCCGTGCCTCCGTTTGTCACCCCCCTCCCCCCCCCCATTTATTTTTCATGTTGGTCTGGTCCGGCGGCATTACTTCTAACAAGGATGATTAGCATTTAATATGCGGTGACATCGGATACGTCTACTGCTTTCTTGATGCGCAGACTCCACCCATCACGGCTAAATCATGGCCGCACAGCGAGACGCGGCGCTACTCTCGTTACTAGAATCACAGTTAATTAGGTAATCAAGGCTCTGGTCGCCGTAATTTCCCCACTCAAGTAAGCAGGCAAAAGAAAACTGGGTTTGGCCAACACTCTTCACACTGAGAAGTGTATATATATATATATATATATATATTACAAGAGCAGGCGGAAAGTAGAACTGATTTACTTCACACTGTACCGTATAAAAGAATATATATATATATATATATATATATATATATATAGCCGAGGCTTTTTTTGGCTCTCTACGTCTCTGTGAAGTGGCAAAAGCAGCTTAGTACAAAGTGAATCCTGCAAATTGAATCCTCGGTTTTTTTTCTTTAGAAATTGTCAATCTAATTTCTGCAATAATTGTGTGTCTGATTCTCGTGTGAGCAGTGTGAGAACGGTATGGCCAGGCCACAGATGGAGATGGCATATATTAGTCTTCTATAAGTCAACACTAGGAAGAAGTGAACCGGGCCGAAGGAGCCACGCTGTGAAAGGAGTACGCAACTTCAACCTCTTCTTGTCCGCGAGGCTAAGTGCTTCTCTGGGGCGAGCCTCAGCTTGTGAGACCCCATTCAGGTGATATCTATTGCTACGTTAGCCGCTTTTTCCAGGGTTCCCCCGAAAAGGACGCTCTCACCGCTCAGGCTCGCTCCCGCCAAGCAGGACGGGTTACCACTAGGGCTATATCCTCGGCGTAGACTGGGGTCTCTACGCCCTCGGATAGGTCTCGACGCTTCGAACGGAGATCGAATGACGCTACCATACGCTACGTTTTAGAGAACCGGGCTCAAAATAGAGCCCTCCGGCACTTCAGCGGTAACCTTTTCTGCCCTGTCTCCTCAACCTATCTTTGGCCACATTCCAACCTTAGCTTTAGGTCGTTGCGCTCTCCACGCAGAATGTTGCGCTCTCTTCTGAAGTCCTCCAGGAAAAAAATATGTGCGACCGTTATTATCAGCCATACATGCTGCCAATGTATGGCTAACTAAAACTAAAATTAAATTTCTAAAATTAATAAATATATTCATATTAATTAACATATATTATTTTAAATATACTGAGTATACGTTGTGGTATCTATCTGTATGCATATATTTATTATTCAATAGTAGGATTCCAGGCATATGTAAAAATATGTATGTGTGTGAGCTATATTATACACTGCGCAATTATATCTCTATGATGATGCACTGCGCATGCGCCCTTTACTTCGGCAGGCGTTTGATTTTAATTTCCGCTTGAAGCTTATCGATCGTTACGTGAGTGGTTTCATTAAACCCTACACATTGAACAGACCGCTGCTACACTTTAAATCGGCTTGGTTTCTAGTTTTTCGATCGCATGGCTGTGAAATTTGTGAACTACTAAGCCTTGCAAACTTAATTTGGCCTTTACTCGGAGTAGTCAGTTTGGTCGTATCCCCGTAAGACATCGTTAAATAAATGTTCGTCAAGCCTCATAGCACGCCGAAGAACGATCACCTACGACGCCAGCAACAAGGGCATACGTTACTTGTTGCTCGTGTAGCGAGAAGAAGTTTAAACACGTTTGCCGTCGCACCACTACCGTTTCAGCTCAGCCTAGCATCAGCAAGGCGTCGACAGCAAAGCGGAAGTGGGAGAAGACACGCTATTCTCTTTGGCTGGCTTTTCACTACTAAAAACGCAATAAACAACAACGCATAGCGCTTTTCTTCACACGGACGCGCAGCAAAGCAGGCACATTCGTGATTCGTGAGAAAGACTTGTACGATGTCAATGGGCGGAGGGATGCATTGGTATTGGCAATCTTCACGGGCAATGTACGCGATGCAATCCCTACGATTGCATTTTGTGGACCCTTACGCAAAGCACGCGGCACACATACGCTGTGCGTCTTCGGTCTAATTTCCAAGCCGTAGACAACCGATACTCACCAGCGTACTACTACTACTGTACCTGCTCTGTGCAGGACTTGCAGCATGCTTCCTGTTTTGCCCGGCCCGCCCCACCCCGCATAGCACCCCCCTGTCTCAAGATATTTTCTTAGTGCAGTGTCAGCGCTGCTGGGTGTGCTTCTGACCACTCCTCATCCCCTTCGTTCTCGTTTTTGTCTAAGACAACCGAACCTACTGGCTAGCCTGTCGGGACGCCAGCTGTGTGAGACCTGGGCCGCGAGTTGCATCACCTGACCCTACCTGAGTTTATTGCAGTGAGGAGGATATCTAACGTTCCCTGCGAGTGTTGTTCAATCGTAGTCGTTGTTTCCCCTGTCGTCGTTGTCGTCAGTGGCGCCCTTCCTGTCATTGAACGCATCGTGTCGCAATGTTCTCGGGTGTTCGCCAAGCGCTGCTATTACGATAACTACCTCGTCGCCTTCTTCGATTGTCCTTCTCACAGACTCGACGTCACAGCGAATACTGGACAAATTGCCGCATCGAATGCCGCAATGTGCACCACTACTACTACCACACTATAGTTCTGACGTGTTGTCATAACACGTTTAAGCTTCAATCTCGTTCAGGCGTCGTTTATTTATCGGAACTGCATTTTACAATGTTTTGATTCTCGGAAAGAGATCATAAATATAAAGAAAGGAAACGCACATTTTGCACTTTAGGTGTCTTGTAGCTTTACAACAACATACAAAATGAAATTGTACGAAAGCACTACATATCAAACTGTGCATTGGGCACAGAACTCGAAGCATAGAAAAGTAATCGAAACATTCTTGCCACGACCAACTAATCTCCGTATCATATATATAAAGGCACTGCAAAGGTTATTGCTCACCTTAATCATTTGTTAGAGGTCGGAACGAGTGGAAACGAAATTTTTGTAGTTACGATTTCTTTCAAGATCTTAGAGCTAACGTAGCAACCCGTAACGTGTAAATCCTATCAACAGAATGTTATCGTCATACCTACTTCACTTTTATTGAGTATACACATAACATTGCTACTTATACTGTTGTCAGTTGGTCTTGACATGTGATCTGAACGAGGCAGTGCAACCAACTCCTTTGAAGAGCACTTTGTGTACTTCTCGTGAAAATTCGTATTCCAGTGAGGCAGGAGAGAGTCGTTCACTGTGCAGCTGATATAGACATAGTAAATGACACATGCAAGACCAGACCAGAGGCGAGAGGTTCTAAGAATACCTGGTTTTCAACCTCCCGTCGGACCTGCAAAACTTTGTTTTCAAAAAAAGCCCACAATTGGTGGTAAGTACGCGGCATCTCCCAATTGCAATAAAATTATCCTAACAACAGGTGTACAGTCTAACATAAGGTGCCTAAGGCGGCTTCTTACCTGCATTGACAAGCAAAGTATTCGCTTCACGTACATTGCGAAACACTTTTCAAGCAAGCCAAAGTTTGCCTGAGTAAGGTGTCTCCATACTCTATCAAGTTCATATATCAGCCTTGGAACAACCGAGGTAGACGAGTGCTACTGCTGTCGGGTAGGGACAGTCGCCGGGCATCGCCTACCTCTCCACAAAGGGAGAGTAGAGCTGCGCGCATTGTCTCAACGATGCGCGCAGTAAAAATGCTTCCTGTTTAAATGGAGCGGAAGCCCCAAATACCGCAAAGACACTTTAAGTGTTGGCCGTCGCAACGTATGACGTCATTGGTAATTAACGGACTCCGTCGTCTGAATCTCACAGTCTTGGTCTTCATACGTGGTGCCACCTAAATCGTGCTAGGCGACTTCTCTGCATATATAACAACTGTGGTGTTTAGTACTAATGTTGAATATAGCCGAGAAAATCGACAAACAGTATATATATATATATATATATATATATATATACAGAAAAATGCAGCGCATGCAAACACTACCGTGGCCTTCAACCTTGATGGGAAAATACCAGTTGCTAAGAACTGGCTGATAATATTAGTCAGAGGCCCTGTAATGCCAAGAACTTTGGAAATAGAAATACCGGTGAGTGAAAATAATTTGTCATTTTCTTCCATGTCTAGTGTAGTAATGATCATCGTGGGCTGTTTAATCGCAGTATCACCTAACAAAGTGACGGTTTAGCTCGTCTGCAATCTGCTTTGGGTCATCTTACGTTGTGTCAGGGACAACGGTTAATGTAGACAGTAATCCCAGCATCCTGACCACAGTTTCCTGTCCCCGACAGCAGTTCTGGTATTTTAAATTTTTAGAACTGAGAGGAGTCACGGCCTAGTTCTTCAAAATGCTTTTTACGGAACACACCTCTCAAGCATGGACCGTTTTGAATTACGACCTCGAGTGTTTAGATAAGCGGCTTTCGTATCCGGCAAAGTCATATTTTGGTGCCAACGATACATTTTATAAACTTCAATTGAAAACAAAATATGTGACTTTTGCACGAAGTGGCGGAAATACGATCAAATGCAACGTCAAACAACTTGTCATACGTATACACAAGGTTTTTGGAAGTCTCGTATGACGCATCGACATGACTTGTGTCGCTGACGGCCACGCATGAAGATTAGAAGCTTATCTCATACGGTTCAGGAAGTTGCTAATATTAGCCTTATCATGCTTTATTAGAAGCATTAAGTTGTCATGCCTGACGGCTTAATAACTATAGCGGTGTCTAAAGAAGATGTGATTACAGGGTAGTGGTCGGAGAAGTCCCAAGAAACGCTGATTGAATGATCGTGAAATTTAAGGAGTTGCAATATGATATACAGACGAACCTGAAGAGGGTCTAATTACGTCACCCACAACAAAGCGGAATGCCCTAGCGTAAAAGAACGCTAGATAGTTATTAGAGCAACCAATAGGAGATCAACGTTACCGTAACAGTGCAAATTAGAGAAGTGCACGTTCGTAACATATCGCCTAAAATACTGAGTAGCGTGTCCTTACAAGTTATCTGATTAGAATAACACCCCATAATATGACGTTTTTGAAGTATATGCGTGTCGCCTGGACATTGCACTCTGACTAACACGTAGAACGGGAAGACAGGACTCTACGCGTGGAATGCACATATTTGCCGAAACCGCCGCCAAGTCTCCCCAAGGTCTCTATCTGTCACAGCAAATTCAAAGCCTTTTATGGGGTAAAACGCCTGATTGCACTGCTTTGCTTATCGCATTATATGTTTGCAACCCATTATCGCGCAATAACATCACAAATAAGACCTTTCGACTGACAGAAAGTTTTGCCGATTTGCTCGTTTGGCTTTTCGAGTCGCCTAGTCGTGCCGCCACTGACCACTAGCTTTCACTCACCACACACGGCTGATCAGGAACATCCGTCACGTCAATGCAGTCAACATCATTATTCTCTTCGTCAACCTTTCCTGTCCATCATTTTTAACGCAGAAGCAAGACGAAGCAAGACTTACCATACACATACAAATTCGAAATTTGAATTAAGAAGAAACGGCAGTTCAAAAAAAGCAAATGCAGCTCAGTGACAAATAAAGAAAAAATGTCTGCTGTTGTCTACTCGAACTGTATAATAAGGTTTACCTTTTTCTCTTTCCCTTACCGGCGAACTTATCATTTGATGACCAGACGCTAACATATTAGCTCAAAGGCGAATAGCGATTAAGGAAGTCATAAAAATTGATTTGGTTCATATGTCTACGAAGGTTGTGTACGCCATTACAAAAAAATACACTAACGACTATCGCAGGCAATATCAAATAATGTGGCTATTTGAGCTTGTTACTGGACCCGAGCTTAGTTACTCAGCAACTCGTAACGCAGCACCATCCCTTTGGTATGAGAAAGGTGGGTTACATTTGATATGGCCTGAGAAAAAGTCGTTTAGGGGCAAATGTTTGCTCGTAATGGCAACATTTTAACGGTTCTGGCGCGTAAAAGCTTCAACGTAAGGTATAACTACATATCAATTTCCCTTAATCTGGCTATTTGCTTTTCGCTAGCCTTGCCGTCTCGTGTCATTCAGATTACGTGCCTGAACACGCCGGTATGATCGGTTCCTTTATGCGATGATTGGCTCTACCACAAACGTAGATTTTGCAACAACTATGTAGGAGAAAAAGCAGAAAAACTTATTTTACAAACTTCTTTTTCACTCATAAACAAGATATTTCCACCCCCTCTTTCCATTGCGAATAATCAATTTCTTGCTAAGTTCTACCAAACTTTAAATGAGTGTATACAGTTATGGAATACCCCGTTTATATATATATATATATATATATATATATAAGGTAAGTCAAAAAGTTCGTCGGCTTTTTTACCCGATTTTAAAGAGCCTTATTTATGCAGACAACAGTATTTTTATTCAATAATATATTGACCGTTTTGTTCGATAACCTTCGCCCATCGCCTCGGTAGATCCATGATTCCTTTCTCCCAGAACGTCTTGTGCTTCTCGTCGAAATACTGAGTGAGGTGATTTTTTATAGCCTCCAAAAATTCAAATGTTGTGCCATCAAGGGAGTTCTGGAGAGACCTGAACAAGTGATAATCAGATGGTGCGAGGTCGGGACTATAAGCTGGGTGCGGCAGCACATCTCAGTCAAACTCCGCCAATTTTTGCCGGGTGGCCAAACTTTTGCGTGGTGTCGCCTTATGTTTAAAAGTGACGCCCCACCTGTTTGACAATTCCGGGCGCTTCGTTGCTACTGCAGCCTTCAAGTCTTCGAGTTGTCTGCAGTAGTAGACGGAGTTGATCGTCTGACCCATTGGAAGCAGCTCAAAATACACGACGCCCTTACAGTCCCACCAGCAGCACAGCATAACCTTCTTCTGATGAATTTCGGTTTTAGGGATAGCTGCGGCCTGAGAACCTCTGGGGACCCAACTTCTTTTCTGTGTTACGTTTCTGTAGAGTATCCATTTTTCATCGCCGGTTATCAATATCCTCAGAAATGGCTCATTCGAGTTCTTCCGGAGGAGTGCGTGACAGGTATCGACTCGCCCTTCAAGCTGCCTGTCATTGAGGTCGTGTGGTAGCCAGATATTTCGCTTGCACGAGAAACCTGCATCATGGAGGCGATTCCAAACGGTTCCGTGGGAGACTCCCGTCACATCTTCAATTTCTTTTATGGTCAAAACTGGGTTCGAAGTAACCAGGCTTATGACTTCGTCGGTCTCCACAACATTGGGTCGTCCTGACCTCGGTTCATCTTCGAGATTGAAGTTTCCAGTTTTGAAACGGGCGAATCGCTTTTCGACTGTGGATTTGTGTACTGCGTTTTCGCCGTAGACTGCACATATCCTCCGGGTTGTTTGCGCTGCACTTATGCCTTAACGGTAATAGAACAACATAATGTGTGGAAAATGCGTATTTTTGTCCTCCATTGCAAACAGCTGCCAATTCCGCAAACGAAACGGTAAAGTTGGAACCGGTATATCGTCGCGCCGCCACGGGTCTGCTCCTGAATATAAACACTCAGCCGCACTCTCAGGCGGCCCTGGTGCAGAGCGCGGGAATTTCAAAAATGTGGTCCCAGAAAGCCGACGAACTTTTTGACTTACCTATTATAAATATATATATATATATGTGTGTGTGTGAAGAAAACCTTAAAGCTAAATTTTTAACTTCGAACAAAGAAGCGAAATTAGCTTTCAGAATAATGCTAAGTAAGTTCAAAGGTTCCAAGCTAAACAGCTCTTCGTTGAAGATCCACCAAATATTCCCGAAGGATCGCTTAACAATAATCTAAATTTTTAATTGACACCTAGCAGGTGTTGGAACTAACCGGAATCCACTGGGTCTAGTAGTAAAATACTTCTAATTGATCTCAAAGGCATAACAAACAAAACTATTCTGGAAACACCTCTTTAACCTAAAGTATTGCGAGATAAAACAATTACAAAAAGATCAGCAACTGAGGGAACTGACAAGATTTCTACAAAAGTGATTAAGGAAAATAGTAGATTGTGTCGCACCATTATTGAAACATCTTACAAATTATGTCTACAAATCCTCAAAAAAGAAGATACATTTCATTATTACTTAATTTTATTTAACACACGAAATTATCTGTCCGAGACAATTTGGGTTTGGCAGAGGGGCGAAGTAGTAAAGATGAAATTATTGAGGTTTGGGACTTCATAGCGGCAGTGTTAGAGAGGAAAAAACAAAGTGGTTTGGTCTTTCTTGGCTAACAGAAAACATTTAACTGTGTAGATTAGATAAGATGAATAAATAAATTGGAGACATTGGGGCTATGCAAGAAAAGCCCCGACATAATTGAAGACTACTTTTCTGACAGGCAATAGCGCACAAAGTATAAGCCCCTGATATAAAAGGGTGCCATGTATATCTAAGTATATATGCCAAGCGAACAATAAATAAATAAGAAGTGTTAGTCACAGCGTACCTCGGGATTCCGTCCTCGGACCAAAACTGTTCAATATATATAACGATCTACACATATTTCTTAGTTTGCTGATGCATGAGAGTGATACCGGAAATTAGTTAACAGAGAAGGCAACGAATGTATGGCTAGGAATAATCCTTGGTTGAGAATTAATAATCAAATATAAAAAGGTTACATTAAGATGGAGTAACGCTGCTGAATCACCACTTATGATGGCCAATCATGAGCTTCAATTGGTTGTTTTGCTGATACTAGAGTTAAAACCTACCATTGAGCAGGTGTAGTGATACCAGGCTAATATTCGCCTCTATCGCCGATTCAAGCTTAAATATAAGCAAACTGCAATTATTCAACAGTTGGTGAGGTACACAACGATAAACGTTTTTATTTGAGGATTTTAGAATAACATTAAATGGGAAATTCATATTAAACATACGATAAACACACTCAGGGCATGGGCTTTACTTTGCACAAGTACGACACATTGCCCTCTTAGAATTTAAGAACGTCGTGTTTCATACATTTATTTTTCACACTTAAAATATGGTGTCTTCTTGTACTGTGCTTCATTTAAGTCGAATGTCACACCAGTAGTAATTTTTCAGAAGAAATGCATACGTGATATATTTGGATTAACCTATGTATAAGAAGTATTAGAGTTTTCTGGTAACGGAATGCAGAACCAAACTCAAACAACAAACCTATTTAATTTATTTATTTTACCGGATATACTAAAACATGTGCATTTAGATGAACATCGTAAGACAATTAAAACATTTAACGAACACCATCATTTTCTGCAGAATACCTTCAGATGTTACAATTTGTTAACTATAGAAGTGTCACTATTTGGATTATTAAGTTTAAATATGTTTGCCGTCCCGGCAAGACAGCCCCATAAAAATGCGTATATATATATATATATATATATATATATATATATATATATTTGATCTAGGCTATTATTCAGTCGACTTCAGAAGACCATAACTAATGTGAAGATCAAGCCAGTGAGCAGCTTTCTTGCAGCAACAGCGTGTTGTCGACAGCTCACTTCATTAGGGTCGTTCGTCGAATGTATCCCCATTAGCGTCAGGGGAGTTCACAGGCATCGCACAAGGCGGCCACACACGACTGGTGTTCCTTGGATATTAAGGAAGATTAGAGCTAGCTAAATATTATCGAGCGAGATAAATGGCGATTCATGACCCGTAGCGGAGCCTTACAGAGCCGGTCGTGGTCGCAGTTTCTTTCGTTGGATCCCGGCCGCCGGCCGGGGGAAAGCGGTGATGGTTTATGGCAAAGAACGAGAGGAAGGCGGTGATGTGATGATGATGATGATGTCGATTATTATTGTTCTTAATATTAATAGTACTATTAATATCAAAGCATGACTTGCTGGCGGGTGAATATAACGACGCAAGCCGGGCTGGGGGTCTTTCCGATATCCTGAACATCTGCGGCTGGAAGCAGCCACCGCATCCTGTCAGAACGCAGGTAGCGTAGCAGGTAAGTCCAACCCCCCCCCCTCCCCCCTGGCTCTAGGTTAGTCTAACTACTATTTTATGCTAGGACTGAGCACCTTGAAGCTGACACTGAGTGCTCCCTTTTCAGGAGGCCGCTCTACGTCACGGATTTATTGTGTGCTGACGTTCCTCGTTTTTGTTGCGCGTTGAGCTCTCTCATTGGCGGTAGCATTCCTCCACCTACAAATCTCATGGGATCGTTCCAGCTGAGAGCAGCGTCGCTTGTCCGCTGACCGTGCGATACGCTATGATTAGCCTGAGGGCACCGATACACTGAGCTTAGGGCAGGCAAGCATGCGCCTGCGCTATCCTTCAGTGGCTGTGGCAAGAGTGCCAGCGGACTATGCGGGAGCTTAAAACAGGGAGAGTCCACTCGGTCACGAACGTGCTGATGCAGCCATACACACACCCAGGAGAGGAGAGCCGGGAAGAATGGTTAGTTAAAGAATAATATTTTTAAAGGTAAAGGGCCCGACAGCGTGTCTGGTTATCCAAAATGATTGGCTTGCTCTTAGCGAAGGGGCCAATTCAAGGGCCACTGCTCGCATTCTGTCCGCGCATGTCGTCAGCCAATGTCTGTTTCGCTTGTTTCTCCAGTTGATCCGGTGTCTGAGTCTGAACGGTAAAAACTAAGACGTCAGCGTTTGGCAAGAAAGTCGACCGCGATGCACAGAATCTCCAAACGAGACACGACGTCGCACACCACATTGAGAAAAGGTCTAGATAGACACGTAGAAAAAGTATAGCAGAGGAAAGGTATAGGCGCAACTGTGGCAACCCTGCTACCACAGTGAAATTGCTGCGTGAAACTGAACCGTCCGGTCATCTGAGCGGCTCAGATACAATTCTACGTAGACCATCAGCAAGGTGACTTTTGGGGGTTCCTCATTTGCCTTGGAAACGCGCTGTAAGGGTGATGCAGTTTAGATGAGGGTGCCGCGGCAAAAGGGCATTGCATTACAACCTTGTTCAAGCGTCTCAAAAATCGTTACTTGTTCTTTCAAAAAGGTCCCCTAAGAGACTACCCACAGACGGCATTAAAAACATCGCTCTCGTTAACATTGTTTTTTTGCGCGTTTAAGATGTCCGCGGATTATTTAAAAACCCACTAACAATGTAATACAAGTTGTACTTTACATCCTTAACTGCAAGTTACATAAGCGGTCAAAACTCATCGGTAGATTAGAGAAAATATAGATACAACGCTGTGGCTGCTGAAATAGAAAGGATATAGGTCGGATATTTGGCAGATGTGGACAGCTATTATGTTAAAAAGCAGACTAACTTATAGACTCTTTTGGTAAAAGAAGGATCTAAAAACAAATGGCCATTGAATACAAAACAGCGCCTAACTAAAAATACGACTTGTGCTCGTTGTACATATATTGTTAGTAGAAGGACAAATATACTTTTTGCTACTGTTGCCGCCGCTTCGTTTCTTGTTCTTGACATGGTGGTGCCACGGACGGTTGTCGGTTGTCTCTGCTGCGCTGGGCAGCGCAATACGCGAAGACAGGCTATCGCAACAAAGCGAAGGAGGACATGTTAGACAGCCAACAACACTTTGCCTTTCTGTACATAGTTCCCTCTCTTTCCTCGCACTTTGATGGTGCCGGGTCGACCAATGTCCGTGGTGTCTGGCGGTGTTTTTTCCTGGCCGAATAAACTCACTGATGATGACTACAATGACGTTGTGTCACCGGATCAGAAACGCAATGGGCAAAGCGCATCTATGTCCGCCGAGCGTAGCAGCCGCAGCAACAGCGCAGAATAGTCTACGAACGAAAATGATCACCTTGGCCTTCGTTTCTTCGTGTGCAAGAGGTGTGCCGACCTCTCTTGGTTAGTCAATCTGTTTGTCTGGATATCTAGAGGTCTTTCTGCGTGTCTGTATGTCTGTGTGTCTCAATCTATCTATCTATCTATCGGCCGGACGGACGGACTCCATCGGTGTAGCTAGTTGTAGCCGGGTCGCCGATGATGATCGATCGTCGTCGTGTTTCCGGTCAGTCAACAGTCGACGTACACGTCCAAAGCACTGCGTCCGTTGCCGCAGCGTCGGAAGGAAGCGTCGACACCGAACGTGGGAACCACGAGATGACCGGCCGTGCGATTGCTCCTGCTTGCCACTGTTGGTTGCAGCTCCAACCAATCAAAGCCGGCCGGCTGAGAACCGTCAAAACACGAAACGAACGCCAGTAGTAGTTACAGGCTGAGAGGAAAAAGCCGCAAGTAGACATACTTAAGGTCGAAGCCTGGCAATGTGTAGTGCATTCGTCTGCGCCTCGCGACTGGAAGAGACACATAGGTGCGCGGGTTCAAGCCCCACCGTTGTACATTTGTATTTATGGGGTCCGTCTATAAAGCAATGCAAAAAGCAGTTCCATGGACGTTAAAGCTCGGCTGAGAGTCAGCCCGGAAAGTATACCAACGGACAAACAGACACACCCAATTAGACTTATCACCATTTTTATTAGCCACACGCACTGGCACTGTTACTTTGACTACTACTACTACTACTGCTCACCATAAACCCTACTACTACCTTCATCACGACTCCTACAACTACAACCACCTTGACACCTACAACCCCCGCCAGTCGTCTATTACTGCAGACCGCTTTCCAACTAGCCAAGTACACCGTGCCATTAAAATAGGTGGAAGCTGTTCCCTCACCCTCTCCCTGCTTTCAGCGCTCCAACATAGCCTGATCTCCGCTACGGCTGTCCTTTACCGTTGCTGTTCCTTCTGGGATCTGAAGAACGGCCTTTAGATCTGATCCAACCAAATAGGAAACATTTGAGTTACCTCGTTATCTTGGTGTTTCTCACTCTTTCCTGTCAATATGGTCATGTAGAATTAGACAGGTTCGATTAGTAGGCGAATAGCTGATATGCTACTAATATGTATGTGTCTATTTTCTTCGAAGCAGGGCACTCACTTTTTACTCGTACAGGTTTGAGCGTCTTGCTACGCTCGATAGCGCTATAATCTACGACTATAATTGGATAATAGCCAAAACGCTAAAAAAAATAGACGGAAAACGACGATGCTGGAACATATACATGTAGAGCTGTCATTGACGATGGAGTGCCACTTAAGTCCCCAACTCGAGAACACAAGTAGCTTTCTTATTCACATTGGCATTTTAATGCCAGGTAATGCTGAGACGTGTCTGTTAGAACGTATGCTCAGGTTGTACATAAGTACATGCATGTATCGATTTGCGTAAGCACATAAAGAGCTAGTGTCTAAAGAGTCTTGCAACTAGATGTCTGGTTGCGCTTTGACGTTCGATGACAGCTGGGATGGAATGGGAGGGGTGGAGAGATGGACAGCTAGAGCGAAGTTTTGCTGAGTGAAAGCTGGAGGCGGAAGGAGAGTATGCTCGTGGGCGTCATTGCTATCCGCTGTTATCAGCGTCGCCATCGTCGTCCTTGAAGTGTCGTTACTCATCGGATCCGACTTGTGGGTCGACAAAGTCGGGCGCCTCGAATGTTCGAAATTGAATCAGCCGGACAACCGGCAGTTGTAAATCGAAGCGATCCGAACGTTTTGATGTGGCAGCAGTTGGAGATGCAGTAGTTGTCGACGAATTCCTTGCGTAGCGGGAGTTCTCTGGCGCGCCACCCACCGTTCGGGGGCGTCCTATGTCGAACGAAACAACGTGATGCGACCAATTCCCTTGAGTTGGCCGGAAGGGAGCATGGGGAACAATGCAAGACCAGATCAGACACGCCCGCCTGCATCGTGTGCTGCTATACTTCTGGATCGCCATATTTGGCGGCTGCCAAAAGAGAGGACGACACGATAGGATGCGCGCATTTACATGAAGAAAGTTCAAACGTCTTTTCCGTGATACGATTTTGCCAACGCTTGACAGTGACGCTCGAGTCTGACGACGGCGCACCACGCAGAGGCGTGCGCGGGCTGAAACAGAACGGCATTCGCAATTTGGAAGCAATATCTGCAAAAGCCTGCGTAGAGTTCGCGAGCAAGATCGGGTGGGAGCGGCGCGGTGCATAACAGAATTCCCGATTTCCGTGTCACGTGCGTCCAGGGCAGGTGTGACACCGACTAAGGTTTTGGTCGAGCAGGCCTAGACCGTGGCGTTTTTTCTAAACACAGCTGTATAGAGGATTAGATCTCATAGATTTTACTAATTAGAGCCCAGGAAAGTCCGGAAAGACAAATGTTCGTGATGTCAGCATCGTTTAAATCTCCATTATGGCTGTCTGTCAGCGGGCTTAATCGTTAAGCCATGCATCGACTAAATGGGACGCGGGGCTAGGCTATACCAAATACCGTAGGGATTATCCGAAATGCTGTCCGCGTAATTACTAGTCGAAAGACGCGCTTGGTTACTGATATACACGTAGGGTATTTCAACACCAATCGGTTCGTGCATCTTAGGTGCCAATCTGTGCGTGTGCTAATATCTCAGAGAAAAATAAACTCACATACATTTAGATAGAAGTACGTATTCTTTGATGGAAAATGTGCTAATTCGCAGCGCTGGATCAGGCAGGAGGCACAGCGTGAGAAACTGTTGTGGGTTTAGCCCAGTAAAGCCATGTTGAGATTACTAACAAAGACCTCTGGCTTTGCCTAGGTTGGCACTGGAAAAGGGCACGTTACATATGCCAACGGTGTGTTGTATAGAGAACATTTTGAACAGAGCACGGGGAACTCGAGTGTCTGGTTGACTCTTGGCATCTCGGGTGGTGGCTTAATCTGCCACCGACGGACCAGGGCCTCGCGCACACAAAGCTCAGTTAGAGCAGTACATGTCCGTCTGTGCATCTGCACGAGTCTTCGAACGAGTGTGCAATCGAAACGCGCTTCGACCTCTTTGACTGTGTTCCCGTTTTTCCTCCTTCCGTCCACTATCCTTGAGTAGTTTTCGTTTGTTGAATTGAGATTTTACGCACAGAAACCATGCGGGCCGGAAAGAGAGGCTTATTTGGCTAATTACGGCGGTGACTACCTCGGCGACAAGAAGGAAGCGAGCCGCAGCTGCTGCCGCTGCTGCTGCAGGAAGTGATTTGGCAAATAATCCCTACGCGGTTGTTGTTGTCAGCGACGCCGTACCCCGCAGTTACCCTTCCTCCCCTCCCCTTTGCAGCTGAGAACTAAGGACCCTAAGGCTGAGTGAGACGAAGCGAGACGTTTTTGCTCTCAGCGCCTATTATAGACTGCTGCTGCTGCTCCTGCTGCCGCTGGTGCTACGCGTGTTGCTAATTGAAAATGGGTGCCAAACAGACTGCGGGTCTCGAGGGCCAACGATTTTTATGCCACCCCTTTAGGCAGTGTAGCTTGGCAGGTATGTGTACGAAGACAAAACGAAAACGAGAGAGATACGTATAGTTAAAGGGCGCAGTTGATGCAAAAGAGAGAACGAAGGACATACGGCGAGAATGAGGGCGGGGGCAGAGAAAATGGAAGAGATGGCGCTACAGAAGAAGCCGACCATAAAAAGGGTAACGCCTAGCTGCGATAGAAAAGGCTTCGAGACTTTTGACACGGACGTATCGCCGAGCCAGGCAAGGCCGTGTTTCCATTATCATATGGGGTGGCTGGTAGCCAGTTGCCGGATAGCGACAAACATAAGAGTTAGAAAACATTTGTGGCTAGCCGAGAATTTATTGCTATATCATAGTCTATCTATGTTTACATATGCATAGGAGTATTTGATATAGAGAAATATATTATGATACATTATATAAGCCATGCATTGGTGTATGCGTATGTGTGTCTGCGGTCTATATAATGCATCGATTCGTAAATGTAATTACTTCATATATATTAATGTATTAATTCGTGTATTTATTCGACGTGTTGTATAGAGGCAATATCGGATGCATATAATTGATTTTCAATGATGATTCACCCGCTGGTGCAACATAACTAAAACCTCTGCTTTTGCATTCGAGTATTACACCTACGGGCCGCTCTGCTGCAGCTTCTCACTGCGATACTTCTCTAAAACTGCTTTCTGCTCTAAGGCTGCATTTCCCCGATGCCTATCCCAGCTTCCACTTGCTTCTTGATCGTTTAATTTAATGTAATTCGTTTTCTGCTGATTCTTTTACAACCGCATAGTTTTCAGCGTGTCTTTGTTTTGCCGCGAAAGCCAGACGTTCAATAAGTGTGTAGTACAAGTAATCTTCCAGCCTACCTAGCACGTTACATATGTGAGCAAGGGACCCTTTCTTATTCTGTTCAAGTGCTCCTGGAACTTTGTGTGTCACGTCAAGAACGTGCATTAGATAAGCCAATTCTCCCTGTGCTTATATTTAACTTCTTAGGTATGGTATTGTAGCTCATAGCCCTTTGTCTAGAAGCACTTCGACCAAGGCGTGCTTGATTAACCGCCTAGATGTGATTGCTGCCGTAGCGGAGCCCTACTAGTAGACATTTCTCGCTTTTTCTTAGCATGAGAGAAAGATCTATCATCATACATCCATAGGTATAGAATCGAGTCTCGAATCAGCTTTCAGGTCGAGAGCTTTCGGTGTACGTATAATTGATCTATGTTAAAAAAATATATATCTAGATATAACTCCGCAACTAAAAGGGTATCTTAACAGGATACTATTTAAATGTTGCCGTACAGGGGGGGAGGTTATCTTTATCATCTCCGATGAAGAGCACTATTAATTAACGCCCTGAAAAAGGAAGTCTTTAGTTGTACCTAGAGCCAAGAATAGCTGCTGTTATAACGTCTTTCAGCAATCTCTATTGCGCTTCTCTTGCAGTTTTAACTGATGAAGACGAAAAAGAAAAGCAAATCATCCTGTTCGGCAGAACTAGATTGCAGTTGGCATGGCCCCGCAAATACAGAACTGTGATTCAGTGGGCATTGAAACGACCGGGTGTTGGGGTTGTACAGACCATCGCCGAATCGCCACGCCTTCGTGCTAGCAGGCACAACAGTATTTGTTAAAGACTTACTGCGTCAACGTTTTTATCGCTATGAAAGCTTATGAAATGACTGACTTACCGACCTGAATTCAACCTACTAAACCCGAAATTCCCTGCAATTCCATTAGGCCTGGAATTGCGTGGCATTTGTAGACAAGTTGCATGCCTTAAGTACCTCAGCCAACACACATCAAGATAATCGCTCCAGATGTTGTGTATACTGCACACGTAATAATAGAGGTCATTGAAACAGCAAATAATAGTTTTGTTTAAGATGACGTATAATAGAAGTACCCGGTCGTAATCGCACAAAAAAGTATCGAATGTTTAACAATTGTCAGCAAAACAAGCGTTTTATTTAGTATGTGCGTTCTCGGTTTGAGGTACCTTGAAAGTGCCGTGTCGCCTGCAATTGATGGCCGTATATACAGGATGATTCAGGAATATGTGAAGAGCCATATATGGAATTAGTAGAGCTCATTAAAGCGAATACTTTTTTTAGTGGAGCATGGTCTCTGAGAAGTCTTGTTTTGAGTAAGAGTAATTACAATTAGTGGCACTGGTGTTTTTGCTCAACATAGGAGCACAAAATGTGCAGTTGCGATACAACCAGTCCTTCTATATAGAAACTAGTGCACCGTCGTATTCGTGAGAAAATTCTGCTTCCTTCTGAAGAATATATAACGCCAGCCAGAAGGTGCAGCATGGTCGTTCAGAACAGGATTCGCAAATTATTCACTCTACAACCATTCACAGCGCTAAAAACTAGCACATTTTGGCAAACGTATTTCATGGCGATCAGTGGTACCAAAAAATTACGGCAATGCGATTTGTGGTTGCAGAGTAATGGACGATTTTTCGACGGGCACGTCAAAATTAAGTGCATGCATAAATGACTGTGTGGCGACGTTGCGGCTGTCACGTGACACGTCGGCGGTAGTGAATGTTGCCACATCAGTCATTTATGTATGCAATCAATCTCGACATGCTCGCCGAAAAATCGTACGTTACTCTGCAACCACAACTCGTATAGCCATAAGTTTAGTATCAAAATGATCGTTATGAAGGTGCTAGTGAGCACTATGAGTGGTCGCAGGGTAATGATTTTGAGGTATTTGGTATATAAACTAATAAAATAACTTAATGTTTGCAAATTCTATTCTAAACGACCATGTCGCACCTTCTGGCCGCCTTATATATTCCTCTTCAGAAGAAGAATTTTGGATTTTTTTCACGAACTTTGTTTCTGTATAGGAGGGTTGGTTGTCTCGCAATTGTACATTTTGTGCTTCCACAATATGTCGGATAAAAACACCAGTGTCACAGATTGTAGTAATTTTACTCTCACTCCGAAGCAAGGGAAAGTTTTGAAAAAAGAAGGGATGTCAAGGAAGATACAAAGGGAAGTACAAAGTAAGCTACGGTGGAGTATTAGAATTAAAAATGTCACAAATAAAATCTGAATTATACAGATGCAGCCGGTTAAGACGGCACTAAGGGTCAAAACGAAGTGAGATCGCAGAGTAGAGTTTGCAGCTAGGGAGATTGGCTAGTCAGCAGTGAGGAAGAGCGAGGGCATCGGAGAAAAGATGAAATTGAGAGTGAACAAATCATGTACATGCAAATAGAAATTGGCGTTGGGATTGGCAGGTACATGTGTTAAGGAAAAGCAGGGAAAGGGCGGGGTAGAATGGGTGCATGATAATTCAAGAGCGCGTGGGTTATTGGCAGATGCCAGGGCAGGGATGTTGGATACAAGGATACATAGAGCTAAATATAGGGAGGGGCAAAGTACAGAATGTCAAGCATGTGGGCTAGGGATTGAGTCCTTTATTAAAGAATAAACAGCCCTGGGAGAAGCAGAGTTATAGACCTGTCGGAGGCTCTAGCTTTAGGATCAAATGTTACAAAGGACCAGATCGATATTACAAAGAAAAGGTTGTCCCAGTGGAAGGCAAATACTCAGTAGGTATTGGATGCATTGATGATACGGATGCGTAGGTAATATATATGCTGTCGCTCTAAACTCCCCTTATATAAAAGGATGACATCTGTATTTAGGTATGCATGCCAAATGACCTATATATATATATATATATAATGATTTTGAGGTATCTGAGCACTGCAGTATGGTGGTTATCATATGCACTCTGACGCCTTACACACATGTCCATACATTTTGTGATTCTCAAGATATCTTTTCACTGCACATTGCATGTTAAACCAGTGAGCCGCAAAGGCAGTCGTTAAATGTCTACCATTTGGTGCGTTTGCCCGTCATTCAGTGTCCTTCACTGGCGCTTTCTTATATATCTCTCTATTGATATTGTCCGTCTTCCATCTCCAGTTCCGCATACACGCGTTAAAATCACTCGACCTTTTCAAGCTTCACTTGATCTGTAATTGCTCTGACATCAGCGGACCACCTTCTAGCACATGGACAACTATATCCCTGCGCCAACCAACGTTTTTGTTACGCGCTCTTTTCGTATTGTACATTTTTCTTGTGCTTTTCGTATATTGTCCCCTCTGCCGATTGCTTTCGGCACGTCCACGACAAAGATCTCTCTCCCGCGTTCTCCCCTGTTGCCTTGCTTTCTGTCCTTGCTTCGAAGGTGTTCTACTAGTTAGGTGGTCTTTGGATATATATATATATATATATATATATATATATATATATATATATATATGTCATAGAAATCAAAACGCATTGTTTGCTCTCGAGAAACCCGCCTATGTTGCTGATGCTCATTGTAGCAGTCGTTGCATTTGTAGCAGATAAAACAAACCATCTACTGGTGAATGTTCAGCCAGCCGATCGTGGTACAACAGCTGTGGCGAATTACGGTCGCTTGGATGCAACGAGCCTATGTCTTTTTTCCGCGTCGGCTGACGCGGCTGATGCAGGCAAAATATCTTCGGTGACAAAGAAGGCATCTCGGCGTGTGCATCTGTCAGTTGCGTGCAGGCCTACATGCATAAAATGGCCATAGACAGTCAGACAGGCGCTTGGCGAGACCTTTGCGGCCAATTCGAAGGTCACGAAAGCCGAAGGTCGTCGTGACAACGCTTGCTCGCCACGTCGGACCTCGCGGACGACGCTGTTTAATAATCTCGTTATGTACTGTCCCGTCACGTCCGGCGCTAGAGAGGGTCCGGCCCGGAGTAAAGTCCGGTCCGCGATTACGTTGGCACAAGTGCTGGGTGTGGTGGGCGGACAATTGACAATCTTAACAACGGCAGCCAAGTACGTCGCCTATGGTGTTCGTTTTGTCCCGATTTGTACATTTCTGAGTGCGGTTCCGTACGCTAGAGTCTCAGGCACGCCGAATACGTACGCATACAGTACCCATAGAGCGGGCATTATATATATATATATATATATATATCAAGTTTTTCAAGTTTCAAACGTGGTTTATTCAACGGAACTGCATTTTGCAATGCTTAAGTTCTCGGTAAATAAAAATTGTAACAAAATAAATCAATCACCGATACAAAAGTCACACTCAACAATATTTCAGAGAATGCTTTGAATAAGCACAATTACACAATACATGGTCACAATAAGTATCATCACCAGGATGTCTATACAGCGTTTGTTACAATGTACAGCATTAGGTGAGGCAACACGCGCTCAAATATCCGCGCAAGTGAATTGATACACTCATACAGCATCTATATAATACACCACGACATCAGGTAAAAACACACTGAAAAATTAAAAACAAATTTAATTTGGGAAGATGATCCCTTATAAAAAGCACTAATAACCCCGATATAGGATATAACTAGATCATCAGCCCGATTCAGACTGTGAAATTAAAAGCCATTTTTTTACTTCGCGAGCAAAGAGGTGCTTCGATGTGAGGCATCTAATATTTTTAGGAATTCTAGTCCAAGTTTCGGGCAGGCGGCATGCAAGTGAGTGTTGACTAGTCTTCAAGGACACTGAGGGCACTGCAAAAGTTGTTGCACGCCTAGCTGATGTCCGATTTGAGGTAGGCATTAGTGGAAACGCAATCTCCGCTAGTACAATACCTCGCGAAATTTGATATGCTAGCATAGAAGCCCGCAGCGTGTAAATGTTTTCCACCTTGAGTAGGCTATATAGAGTAAATAAATCATGGACCGAATCTCTCCGTCTCCTAGAAAAATTTCTCTAAGTGCATCATTCTGAATTACTCTGACTCTCCGGAGAATTCCGTCATATCCACCACCCCAGAGAAGGATACCATAGCATAGTACCGGTAAGAACACGGCCTTGTACACCAGAAGCAAGCCCTCTGTGGGGACCCCAATCAATTTCATTCTGCGCAGCGCCGATATAACAGCATAGCACTTGGGTGCAATATATTCTATGTGGGGATGCCACTTCAGATTTTCCTGGAGAACGAGCCCCAGACACTTGGCTGTCTGCGAGAGCTTAATGTTTCGTAGCTCGAGTAGTTGGTTGTTAGGCAATGCCTGATGCCTCGGTGATGAGCGAAAAACTACAAAATGTGTTTTATCGGCATTGACAACTAAACCAAAAGTATTAAAAATGCTGATTGTATTGTCAACATTATGGAGAGACTGGTGCAAATCTGCATCAAAATTACGATTATTAACTCCGTAGATTAGCGTCGTGTTATCAGCAAAAGCAATAGTAGAACCATGATTTAGCCCCTGAATTATTAATAGAATAAAATTCAGAAGGATAAGAAACATAAAAGGCCCGAGAACCGAACCTTGAGGGGTGCCTATATCAACCTGTTTCCACGAGGATTCTATTTGCCCAGCTCGAACCACTTGCCTCCGTCCTGAGAGATATGACCTAAACCAAGCAACAGCCGGCACGGAGCAGCCGAGCTGAGCGAGCATCTGGAACAGTAAGGAATGATCAAGACAATTAAAAGCAGCCGACACGTCAAAAAAGACCGCAAGACAAAACTTGTTTGTCTCCACCGAATCAGACACCCGCTGCCATAAGTGGGCCAGCGCTAGGTCAGTCGACCTACCCCTGCGAAAGCCGAACTGGTTGGGTGATAGGAAATTAATCGACTCTAAATGTAGATTTAGCCTGAACAACACCAACTTCTCAATGACCTTTGAGATATAATCAACAAAGATATCGGTCTGTAATTTGCTGCGCGATTTCGTTCACCCTTTTTCTTGAATAGAGGAAATACCGCCGTATCCTTCAACCGTGCTGGGAAGTTTCCGGTCTCAAACGAGCGATTTATAATAGAAGTCAGAGGCCCTGCAATCGAAAAAGCTGATAGCTTCAACAATTTTGCAGGCACACCCGTGACACCTCGGCTCCAGTTTGCCTTGAGACTGGAGAGGACACCAAGAACCTCGGAAATAGAGACGGGAGAGAGTGAAAATACATTATTGTTTCGTTTCCAGACCTCATCAAGTAAGGTTTGCAGATTCCTGTTTTTCTTGAGGTGAGCGACCGTATTATTACCTAACGTGGCAAAGTGACGGTTAAGCTCATCTGCTATTTCTACTGGATCTTCCAAAGTTTTATCATCGCCAACTATTAACGCGGACGGTAGGTCCACTGCGTCACGTCGCCTGCCACAGAGGCCGTTGATGAATTTCCAGGAATCGTCACGCAAAAATTCAAAACAATTCCGATATAATGCTGTCCTCGCAGCGCGGATAGCATTGAGGTAGCGGCGACGGCTGTTTAAATAGGCGGTCTTCGTGTCTACCGAATTTATCTTACGATGTCTGCGGTACAACTTAATACTTGCAAGGTTAATACTTGCGACGCAGCCGCCGTAAACCTGGAGAGAAGGAAAACTGACACTCCTTACCCGAACTGTCAGGGTCAGGAAGGTCTACAAGGTCAAATGATTTTTCGTATGTAAGAAGCAGGATGGTACTAAAAGCGTCAAATGCAGAATTTACAGTGACTGCATCATACACCGTTAACCACGAGACATCTTGTAAGCGGCGTAGGAACGTGTCAATGTTAGCCTTTGTATGACGTCTACATGGGTTTAGAGCCGACTTTTCCAAAGGCTTAGTAGTCGCGGAGTTGTCGGAAAGACTTAGGAAAACCGGGTAATGATCAGAAAAGAGCAAAGTTTCAAGAACCGTAGGCTGGATGGTAGTACACTTCGAGCAATTTGAAACAGCTATGTGGTCTATACATGTACCCGACGCGGGTCTCGTTATGCGATCCACTACAAGGACGAAGTCTCTAACGGAAATGAATGAATGAATGAAACACATAGCTTTATTCATGAGTACTTGCAAATACACTCGAAAGTATACAGCCTCTGTACTGCGAAGGTAGCCCATGGGCTTGAACGAAGGTCTTGTGCTCGTTGCGTCGAAAGGTAAAGAAAAATAAATTAATCAAAGGAGTAATAATATTAATAATACTATAGAACACGTGTATAGTAATTTAATTGAATAAACAACAAATATTTTTAATAATAATTTAATGACTAGAGGAAGATCCATAAAGATTAAATGAAATCGTTAACAAGAGGGGGCACCGATAAAATAAATATATAAATAAAAAATAAATAACTTAAAAAAGAAAGAAAGAAGAATGATGAATAATCGCTAGGTTGCGGAACCGAAAGTAGATTAATATTTGCGTCGCCCATAACAATGACAGGGATGGAGGTACAATTCGGTAACAGCTCGTCTAGTGTATTTAGTAGAGTGTCTTTGCACGAAACATGATTGGAATAAAACCCTACAATAAAACATTCAAGGCCTGCCCGTTTTTTAAATGTACGCGTACCGCCTGGACATTACCAACATGACTAGAAACTGAGCGAGAAGATAAGATACTGCAGGTGGAACGCACGTAGATGCCGACACCGCCGCCTAGTCTTCCCTGCCCTCTGTTTGACGTGACTAGTTCGAAACCACCTATAGAATGAGATGCCTGATCACAATGCTTTAGCCAAGTTTCACTAACATCAAACATGGCCCCTTCTTCATCTAAAAAATGGCTTAACAACTCCAGTTGACCTGATTTTTTTAGCCCTTCAGCGCCGGCATTTAAATGGATTAGCGCCAAGCCAGTGTGATTTAGTCTAACGTTGTTTGAAAGTTGGCATGCCTTAATATTAGGCGTGCTGTTTTGGCTAATATGGTTTACACAATGCATTTACAGGAATATATGAATGTACAAACACCATGATAATAAGAACTCAGTAAAATAGATGCTAGGTTAGCATCGATAGGGTTGACAACAACGGGGTGAGAACATCAATCAATTTTTTAGACGCGTTGCCGCCTTTGGGGATACAACTTTTAAAACCTTCGTAATGTGCTTCAAAGATGTGATTATGCCGGAGTCACGTCCCTTCGATTTGTGAGTAGCAGAGGTGCGCGATGACTTCAATGAGAGAGGCTTGCGAAGAGTATTCGCAGCACACTTCTTCACGGTGGGAATCTGCTTCTTGGGGAAGGATGTTGATCCCGGTAGATTTACGCGAACGTCAGGGCAGTCGAGGTCTCCACGATCAGTGACCTCACTACGGCAGCATAGGTGGGTGGCGCAGACGTGGATGATCCAGGCGCAAAATTCGGAGCGGATGAGGAATCGGGTGCGATAGCCGGCTGCGGCGAGTCAACTACTTTGATTTGTGTTGCCTCAGGATGTTCTGATCCGACCTGTTGCAACAAGCGACACTCCATCAAAGCTTTGCGTTTCTCTATTTCGCATAGTCGGATAGCGAATGGGAATTAAAGAAGATGGGTCCCATCCGACTATACCTAGCACGGCAGCCAAGATCAAGATATATATATATATATATATATATATATATTTGAGATAATATATAGGGATAAGAGAGATGATATATCTGTTATATCCATATAAGATACATACTATGTATACATATTAATTCTCTCTGTATATACTATTTCTTCTAGTTTTATGTATCTATCTATATCTGTATCTCTATATATTCTATCCTTTCTCTATGTATATATATATTATCTATCTCTCTATATATATACTATATATATGATATATTATATATATATATATATATATTATATATACTATATATAGACATATATATAATATATATATCCTTGATCTTGGCTGCCGTGCTAGTATAGTCGGATGGGACCCATCTTCTTTAATTCCCATTAGCCGTATTCGTTTTTCTCGAGAGCAATTGTTATTCCGGTTTTGTTTATCCATCTCCTCTACAGGACTGTAGTGTTTTTATCAGCATTGAAGGTTCCAATTCTTCTGCCAAGAATTGCCTGAACTTGTGATGGCCAGATTATCCGCGTTCGCAATCACCTCTTTCCCTTGTAAAAGGTTATCCTGTCAGAGAGCGTCATCGTACGCATTGTTTCAGAGCAGGGGGCCCAGGATCGGGCCTTGCGGAACTCCTTCTGTCATTGATATTTCCACTTCACCGTTGTCCTCCACGGGAGGCTGTTAAAGGCGTTCCTGACGTCTAGAAAGATTACAAAGAAGAGTTCTGCTAACCTGGAGGCATGACTCGCTTGGTCCGCGCCTGCACCGACCATCAAGAGGCTAAGGAGTCAGTTACAGTTGCGTCTTCGACAAGCATGCGGCCACGCTCAAAGAGTGCCAGAGTCAGACCGTCAGATCTTTTACCATCATCATTGGATTGACTTCGGGGTTTCAGTAGACACGGACACCCGGCAGATCTCAGTGCGCGACTAAAGGTGTCATTTAAGGCGGAGTGACGTAGGCCTGCGCTCAAAGCGCATGATGGGCCATGATAGGCCAAGGCGTTCACAAGATCATCACAACGACATCGGTGGACACGACTAGATCAACACCAAGCCGCAGTCCTGTGCTCATGCGCGTTGTCCAGAAAACTACTTGGCAATGGCGTCGGTTAGTCGTCGGGCCGTGCTGCCCAGTGCACCAGACAACAAGTCCTTGCAAAAAACGAAGCCTCATGAAGTCAAGGCCGGCAGGTAAACTTCTGCTTAAGGTCTCCGTAAAATTCAGTTCCTTTTCACGCGAGGTTAAAGAATGCTGTGTAACAGCCAGATGTGTGGGCATAGAAAGATCCAGAGGCGTATCTGGATTTTTCGAGCGGAGAGCTTCCGTATTTTCGTTGACTGGCACAAGCATGTTCTGGGAGCTCACCAATCTAGCAGAACCAGAAATATTGCCTTCCGACACCCTGACCTTCACTCGCCTGGGAAGGTCATCGTCGAGGTGGGCCATAAAATTGGGTCTTAATCTCTCGTGCGTCAGATCCCTGAGCCTTCCTCTTGTTGAAAATTCGCGTCCTTCCTGACTAGGTTAGTCCGAGATTAAGCGTCTTTTCTGGCCCGAGGAAGTCGCAGCACAACCGGAGCGAAGGAGAACAAAGAGTACCAGGCATAGAGGTCCTTGTCGTTGTCGACGTTTAAGAATACTGTAGTAAGCTCTCCCGCAATAGGAGACCGAAGATTTCTAACGTAACAGTTTGGCGTGGCGCATGTTTGCCTGAATATCGATGAGTAGAGTGTTAACATAAAATTTTTCTGCCAGAGGCGGGTGGGATCTGCACGGCCCGCTGGCGGCATCGACGTGTCTGACCAATATATGTCTGGCAAGACCCCTCCTAGTGATGACATCTTTACACACAGGACACGCAACCCTGTTGGGATGACCCACAACTAGAGAAGCATGAGCGGTCTCACTTCCGTTTAGGTTCTCGTTATCTGGTTATATGATGTAAAAGGTTTGAGCTTATTTGCACGTGGAGGAATGGCCAAGAGGTTTTAGGGTCTTCGCAATCGTCTTCAAGGATGCTGCTAAGTCCAGACTGATGCCCTCTATCATCAACGCAACGTCTATTAAGACGCCTCCAGCATCTTTGCGCGACGTCTTGCTGCGGATGTTTCTTTTCGTGATCCCCCCAGGTCCCTCCGGGATTCATGCAGTCGGGTGCGCGGCCTTCACCCGTTGAAGAACTTTCGCCTTCATGATAATCGTGTTACGCTTACAAGAGATAACCCACACACTGACAGGAAGCCGATTCGGCCACGTAGGGCATCGCAGTTTACACACCTTGATTGTTTCGTGCAACTAGACGCCATATGATTTCAAGTTGCAGCAGGTCCTGCAAGAAGTGCACTTGACCTCTAAATGCTCCACTCGTTGATAATTGTAGTATCACTTTGGCTCATTAAGCTCCACAATGACGGAGAGGGTTTTGTATTACAGGAAGACGGATACAAGCGGTTGGCGGTTAAATGTCAGAATCACATTGCTGAGTGGGGTCTTACCAGCGTGAGCTGTGCGGAATAAGCATTGAGCGTGAATCATACCACAGCCTGCAAAGCTCTTCGCGTATTTCGTCTTCTGTAAATGCGACACCGACGACTTAAATTAGGTTAGAGCCGGACAGGTCATCGTAATGGGTATCGACCCTATTGCAGAAAGCTGCGTAAATTTTTTGCCCATATCTTCTGGGTTGACCCATCCGGAGATAACGGCATCACTGCTTGTTTAAGACATACCAGTGTGTTTGTTCTATATTAAATGGATCGAATCCTATCTATCAACATAGCGCACCGTATCTTTGCATGCCGTCGTATACAAATGGCTCTGTCTCAAAGTGCTGTCGCACGCAAACGAGCTCTATTTTGAATTAGTCATAACTTAATTGTATACTTATGTATGGAATCTCCCACATCACTTTACATTTACTTTCTTACATCGTCCTATATGACCTCTACACAATCACCGCGCTAAGGCAACCAACTAAATACAAGTACATATGAGAGAGACCTAACTCTTTTGCATCATCGCATGAATTTGATTCCTTGTCACTCATTGGCCAACCATCCACGTAATTGAAATGAGCGAGTTGTTTGCGTTCCAATCTGACTGAAGCAACTCTTTGCAATCAACGTTTGGCACATCTCTGCGAGACGCGCCACACGCTAAAACAAACACCCCCGACAGTCATGTGTGTGGCATGCCCGCCTTTGCTATTCGTATATTCGTTACATTTGCATTACTATTCTTGTCTGTAAAGCAAAATTAACAGCTGGGCTGGTGACTGCGCGTTTGATTCACAACTCCAGACTTAAAACGCACAAATAGCCCTACTAGTCAACATATAGGCATAAACGGGGGAACGCATACTCACGGCCTCCGCACAGACATGCAGACAAATTATCCACTGTGCGGCGTCCTTTGCATGCCCATGCGCGCGCGCATGCCCTTAAACACGAACGAAGAAGGCCGGCTTTGTAGTCCGTCTTTTGCGCTAAAGCTGCAGCCTCCTTCTAACAAGCATACTAGATATATAGATAAATAGATAGATCGACCGACCGTGTTTTTCTGGCGTTTCTGCTTAATTCCATGATGGTGATGATGAGGCGCTGTTCTGTTTGCTGGCTGATCGATTGCAGCCATTGTGAACTAAATTGGGTTTCAGCAGGCAACGGCGGCAACAACAACAGCTATCGTGTTCGAGACGAGAATGGCCGACCCTTATGTCTTTCGGCTGCCTCCTCTAAGCACAATGCAGCAACTCATACGACGCACATGAGGGGTTTCGTAGCGTGTCTGCGTCACACCGCCGAGTGCTTTTGTCGTCGTCGTCAAGATCATCATCATCATCATCATTGGCCTTAACGTTACATTGTTGTTTTGATTGTGCCGGGCGCTGTTGTCGCAGTTGCCGTTTTTGCTGCTATTCATGCCGTTATTGTTTTGGTATTGTTGTTGTTGTTCTTATTGTTGCTGCTGCTGCTGCCGATGTTGTTGGCTTTGCTCTCTCTTGCCGGCAACTTTTGTCTCATTGTTACAACTGTTGGGTAATGATACAAACACAAAGTATTTGTACAAGTAGTACTTTGTTGCTGTGCGTTCTGTGCTCTACTGTGATTGTGTTTGCAATACGGGTATTAGTGATATCTTAAATATTATGTTTCTTTATCTAACCATGTTTTTTTTAAATCTATTTTATAGTTAATAAGTTGAATAGTTTCAATCGTACAATTATATATATATATATATATATATATATATATATATATATATATATATATATATCGCTCTTTTTTTTATAACTGTGTTTATATATATATATATATATATATATATATAGGGCAAAGCAAGTGTGGCGTACAGTCGAAAGTGCAACATTGTTTATCCTGCCAGAACGAGCGCGGTAAAGCCTATTTTCTACGAAAACTAGAAAAGCCAACCAATGCCTAAGGCTATATCCACCTAACGAAACAACGAGCGAAACAACACTCGTAGACGGTACCTGATTTTCGAGTGCTAACCTTCAGTGGCTCGTATCCGAGAAAGAAGTGACTTGTGATACGACTAGAGGCGGGCATCTAAAAAAAGCGGAGGCTCTTGTCTAGGATACCCGAGTAAACTGCTTTTGCCGACTTCAATCCCGCAGGATTAGTTGGAGCAGTATATAAAGCTCGGCCGTGAGCTCAGCACAAAGTGCAACTAGGCTAGCGTCATGCGCAGACGAAAAGACAATCAACAGCATTGGCAAGGACAAAGACAGACGAATGCAGCGCAAAAACAACGGCAATGATGACAAAACCAGCGTCTACAGTTAATATGTACTCTTAGTACGTGCAGTTCATACTTATTACAGTTAAGACTTACCACTGTCATAACGGAAGCAACCTCATCCAAAACAACACTATCTTTACCTCTGCTTCCCCTTAACAGTGTAGCTTGCTTGCATTTTTTGCAATATGTCAGGCAAAAGAGCTTGTCGCTGTAGCAAACACGCTTATAATATATATATATATATATATATATATATATATATACACGCCCGCGTGCACTATATGGGACAAGGGAGGAAACATGAAGCACAACAAACACATATAGAAAAGTCAATCATTCAATAAATAGCAAATCCACTTTTTCGACTATTTAGATTGTGTCGACAAATATTGGTGTGAGTCATCATCATATCGTGCATAGTACACCAATCGACAAAGAACTACATCAGCACCGCTTTCAGCGAGTTCTGGAACTGCGGCCTCGTGATTACTAATTACTTTTTCTCACACAAAGCATTGCGCACACAATCTTCACTAGTGTAGGCCAACAAGAACCTTACCTAATTGGCGCGAATACACGTGAAAATAATTTCTCCTGCGCGAATGCTTGAGCTAGCTAAAACTAAAGCACTACCTCATATGCTTTTCTCTGCTTCCCAAAAAACAATTAGAAATATACCAGGCGTTTTTAAAAGCAATATTACCTAAGCTATTGGCAGACTTTTTAAGCCATGTTTGCTTGAGAATGTGGTATGGGCTCACCTGGACATTGCCTTCGGGAATCGATGAACTGGTTCGTCGCTTGCCTGTGGCAGTCGCACGATCAGTCAAGTCTAAGCATCTTTTTTAGGGTCGTCTTAAGGTTTTGTCTTTAAGACCCCCTCGATTAACTCGACGGTTATGGTAAAAAAATAACACAATTTATGCCATTTCGTAGCTGTATATGCGCATTTATTTCTGATATTTCCACTGTTAAACCTAAATGCCTTCGCAACTTCAAATCAAGCCACCATCTCTCTGCGCCCTAGAATGAAAAGAACCCTCACATAGCGCACCTCTTGCTGAACATCGATGTTTTATTGCCGCAATAGCAAATTTTCAACTAATTAAACGTGAAACCTTAACAGTTATATCTGGCATGATGAACTTTTTTCTGTAGGATATTTTTCTTAACACCAGGTAATGTTAGATGGTCTTTGGTGGAATTTTCTTCTGAATACACCGCTGTGCCTTTCTATGGAAAAAAATATTTTCTTACAATCGCACTGTTGAATAAATCAAGTCCGGCCGGTCACGTTAGTAAAATACCGATGTTTACGTCACTGTCATTCGAAAACACGACGCTTCCGACCTTTCTTCTCCATTCCACTGAAGACAAATACTACCACAACTGACTTCTACGATCTCCCTGGTGTGTGTGCGATACCCAGCGTTGATGATGACATTACATCCTGAGTAATTACTTGCGAGTGTCAAAGAAGAGATTTTTTCGCATGAAAGGTCTTTCGCGCTATTTGTTCCAGGGCCCAATGTGTTTCACCGATATCTCTTTTGCGGATTTTCTCCTTTATTAAGTCAAAGGGGGAAGACAAATATACGCCAAATATAGCAACTTTCAGTTGCTGACAAAATAATCCACAAGAACGAATACCTAGCAAATTGTTAAATGCACATACAGTCCGCAATTGCACTAGCCATTATGCAGCTGCTGAGGCTACGAGCCATACTCTACGAGGCTACATTATTTATACCATTCGTTCTTGCAATATGCAACGAGAATAATATTAGTCTACTTCTACTGAAATATTTTAATATAGTACTCTAATTTCGAATGCATTCCAAATACATTGGAAAATTCGCCTTTAAGTGTGCATTTACAAAAAGTTATATGCAAGGCTGATCGCCCAGTTTCACACTTTGGGACCCACGCGCAAAATTGCTAACTGGACACGCTCATTTGCTTCTCAATCCTTTACTCAGAAATAGTCACCAAATCTCGCCACAAAACGTAATTTGGTATAATTAGTCCTTCATACGGCTCTACATTTACATTGGGATTTTCAAAATAAAGCAACGAGCTAGTCTTGCAAATGAGGCTAGCAGATTTTACTTCTGAGTTATCTGCATGTTGAATTCCAGTTGGGGTGTTATTATGACTCCGAGATCTTGCATGCTATCTATAACGCATAGGCATTATATTATTCAATATATACCAATATTTCGCTATGAGGCATAGCACTAAGGGGTCAAATCAACTAAAGTTAAACTTTTCACCAAATTAGTTGTCGTAGCTTTTTTAATACCCGCATTGTCGCATGACCTCAATCCCGGCTCTACGAAAACGTTCAGTAACGACAGCTTTAATTCTCTTCAACCTGAAGGTCGCCTCAGTGGCATCATATGATATCACACTAATCTGGGAATACCTATCCGCTCAGCAGCTATCGACACGGTAAAGGCAGTTATCCTTCCTTAAGATAGTTTTGGGCCTCTCTCGAAACGCACAAAGCAGACTAACTTAAAGTCTATCGGGCACAACGCCGTTCATCGAGAATCTGGTAAACTGTTATCATCTTCCGACTACGGCGTCACTGCGAGAGTTGCGTAGGGATTTTGAGCAGAAGATGAGAGTAGTGCCATCAGCGTTCTACAAAACACTCGCACAATGTTGGAAAATGCATGGATGGAACCGCTTTTGAAGCAGCGTCATGTTCTCACCCGGTTCAACGTCCATGGGGGTTACCATGAGCTATGCATTGAACTTAATTTCATAACAACAAGAATGAACGACTATGCAACAGACGATTAAGCAAGTATATAATTATCTACATTTAACTTAGTGATTTTCTTATGTATAAGCGGCACTACGGCATTGATGATACCTATATTTGTATTTCTTTTCTTTGCTTATTTGCATATAAACACATTGACCTTAAATCTTTAAAATCGACTTCTGATAGCTCAAATCTTGTGAGCTCAGTGCTTCTCTTACGAAGTTGGGTTCAAACAAATATAATCACGCAGCTTTTCGTCGGGGTTATTCGACTTCCCGCTGCGCTTAGGTATCTATTTGTTGATGACCAAATAGATTTTAGTTAGATAGCAATTATCAACAGTGGAACAGTTTTAGAAGAACTCTCTAAGAAATGCAAGCAAATTAGTTTCGACCATATCGTTACCACTCTAGAAATTAAATTCTCCCTCTACTTAAGCAGGGGCGCTAATATAAAGTAAAATAGTAAAACAAATTACAATGTGATGTGAGGAAATAGGGGATAGAGAGCTTTTATACTTATATTGCTTCTATTGTTTCGACGCTGGTGCAGTCGGTTAGGGACGCATGAACCTATAAAAGTTGCTTCATTAGTCTCTATGTCCAGTAAAGCAAGGCTTGACTAGTTTATACTTAGGCGAATAAAATACGCATGTCATATATGCTGTCAAATAAATCACATATACGAAATAGGTGGAAGTCATCACATCTTCTATAAACAGAAGAAATAGGTGGAAGATCACATCTTCTATAAGCAGCAAGTGAGTTTGACTTTAAATTTGATACTGTGGATTCGAAAGACATATGTAATCATCAACTAATTAATTTTGAACTTTAGCTATTTGAAAGAAACAAAGAAGATATATTTCAATATTAACCATTTTAGGCCTAATTTCAATCGCATCGTCAATTAATAAAATAGTAGGAAAAGCCTTATTTAAACAATGTGTTTTATTTTTGGAAGCTAACAATTTAAGTGAAGCGTTTGACACAGCAAATCATCAAATATTATTTACCAAAATGCATTAAGCTGGTATAAAAGGCAAAGATTTACAGCTTATAAAATCATACTTGACCAAACGAAAGCAGTACTTTAGTGTAAGGGTATTAGGGGAAAGGCAGCCACTGTTTCGGAAGGAGTTTCCCAGAAGTGTTGGGTTAGTTATTATTTAGTTTATATATCCCTTAATTTAGTAAGAAACTCAAATCAGTCAACACTGACGCCCTTAAAACGAGTATCGACATACAAATATTTGGGTCTGCTGGTCCAGTATAGTCTAAAATGTGATAAACATATTACATCAATGTGTTCCAAGGTGCGAGCTGGTGTTGCTGTTCTTTCACAATTACGATCCGTTGTCGTGGTTGCGGCCCGTTAAATGGCGTACCTCTCGCTTTAAGAGTCACACATACGGTATACGGTGAAATATATCGCTTAACGGTTGATCCCCTGTATAAACTACAAAAGAGGGCAATTAGATATATTGATGGGGCTCAATACCCGGTCCAATTTTCACTACGTATAGGGGTTCTCGACATCTCGAAATACGCATTCTTTGTAATGAAGCTGTTATTTCCACAGACCAATGAGTTTCATGAATCCCAACATCTAGATTTGAGCACATTTATTTAAGAAGAGATATAAAAAAAATACCAGTGACAATTGAAAATTCATTTGCAACATTTAAAATGTATTTACTTATTGAATTAAAACTCCACTTTCGTTCGATGAGCACAGAAAGCGCGTCTGAATATACTAAATTATGAATGAGGTGATAAAGTAATTTTTGCTTGTCGTCCTGGCCTCCTACAAGTGACTCTAGCTCGTGTGCACACTGCCCTCCGCAGCCACATTATGCCACACACTAAAAATGTACTGGGTACTATATGTCTATTATAGTTCTATATGAAACATAAACACTGCCTCCCCAGCCCTCCTCGCAGGATGACAAGATCACAAATGCATTTAGGTGTCCGTGCCACAGGCTTCAAAGCCCGTTGCGAGCGTCGAGACATATTATGTACTGAATATATGTTATGTTAAATAAATATGTGTTAAAAATAACAAACAAAACGTCCCGTAGGGACATATACTGACACGTGACTGGTGCTTGCATGCCCGTTATGGCGTGAATTCTTCGCTCGAGACAGTATTAATGAATGCACTTGGTGCAAAGCGGTGGTAGTGCGACATGGGAAATTGCTTCCTGTGCCAGTTGCTGCAAACCGCGTTTCGCGCAAAGAAAATGCCATAAGTACGGACATAAGGCTACCGATTGTCAAAAACAAGGTGAACCTACGTGCAGAAGGTGCGGCCGCCCGGGACACCAATTATGGGAATGCCATGATAAGGCCCGCTGTGTCAACTGTGGCGGGACCCATGCTTCCAACGATAACAACTGTGGTGTAAGACGAATACATTCCGAAGCACAAAGAGTGAAGCTTTACGAGAAAGTATTCACCCGTCTCCCCGTCAAGGACGATTTTCCTTCAATGGTTCAAGTCGTAGAGAAAAATAATAAAACCTCGACAGATGGACAGAAGTCTTATGCTGATGCCGCACGACCTACAGCAACCAGGGGTCCTACACAAATAATGCACAAAGACGGTGAGACCGTGCTTTGTCACCTCCCCCCACCAAGATTTAGAAAAAGTGTGGACCAAAAGAAGCAAGCACAGAATAAACAACCGGAAAGACTGCAGCCGAAGTCTCAAGAAAAAACATTTAAAGGATCTTCAAACATCGTGAACGGAATTCTTCAGATATGGAAGATCTTTAAGCCCCTACTGTCTAAATGGCTAGAAGAGAACCAAGACTTCAATAGAGCCGTATCTTTTCTTGAGTCGGAGGCAGGAAAGGCCTTTATTATAGCTGTCTTAGATGGCTCCAAAGAAGTGCCTTTGATTCAAACGGAAAACACCGAGTATCGATAATAATCATACATAAATGACTTCACAACCATACCATCCCGACGGATTCATAACGGATGAAGACTCTAGGCTGAACTCCCCACTATCCCAGACCCCTTATACCTGCACACACTGCGGTCGCGCCTTGAGAACCTCACAGGGCTTGCGGGCGCACATAACACGTCTACACCCCCCGGCATCCCTACGCAATCAACATCTAAGACCATTTCAACCACAACCGACTGACTCATCCAAAACGCCTTCTCCTCATCATACTTCTCCTATGGATTCCTCATTAGCCAACCCAGAGACACTGGCTCAAACCTTAGCGCAGGCACGTCAAGATCTCAAAATTGCCACGGCCATACCTCGGGGAGCGAGAGAAGCCTGCGCCGCAGCTTTCGCAAAGGCAGCCTGGAACAGCCTAATGTCTGCTCCATCTTTAATGCTGGCCTTACCACATAGAAAAAATCATGAAGCCACACTAACCAGAATAATCAAAGACAATGTGTCAGTGCTCGAACAAAAGAGTCTGGAAAGTCTTCTGCAGACAGTTCCAAAGACCCCAATTAATAGACTAGACGGCTTAGCTGGAGACCGGCAGAGCGTGTCTATAGCTGAAAGAAAACTAGCCGAGGGCGATGTACGCTCTGCCACTAGAGCCCTGCTGTCGTCAGACACATTTGCACCACGTAACTCTCGCACAGAGCGTGAATTAAGAAACAAACACCCGCCACCACCGGCCGTCTGCCAGGAGCGCTTAGCAACCTTCGAACAACCTACAGTGGGATACTGCGAGAGCGTCGAAAATTCGGCGATCTTAGAGGCAATTCGCTCATTCCCTGTTGCAAGCGGAGCCGGACTGGATGGACTGCGACCACGTCATCTGCGTGACATGTTGGATAAAACTGTTCCTTCGTCAGAGCGCCTGCTAAATTATCTGAGCATTTTCTTGGGCAGAGTGTTAAACGGTACATTACCTAAATTTTGTCTACCAGTATTTTATGGTGCAAATCTTACAGCTCTCAAGAAAAAAGACAACTCAATAAGACCCATAGCTTGTGGACTGACTCTGCGTAGGATTGCTGCAAAGATAGCAATGGCGAGAAATAAAAAGACAATTTTGACAGCAATTCTGCCACATCAGGTTGGAGTGGCTGTCAAAGGCGGCGCAGAAGCACTAGTACATGCTACACGTGCCCTCTTAGAGACTGAGGACCAAGTAAGGGTTCTGGTGAAACTTGATTTCTGCAATGCATTTAATACGTTAAGAAGAGACCGGATACTAGATGCAGTGATGAAGAAAAGTCCAGAGCTTTTGCCTATGGTCTGGCAAAGTTACAGAGATCCTTCACTCTTAACCTGGGGCACAACTTCAACATTGCGTTCGGAAGCGGGCATTCAGCAGGGTGACCCGCTAGGGCCTGCTCTATTTAGTCTCCGTATATCAGATTTAGTATCGCAACTACAGAGCCCTTTCAACGTGTGGTATCTAGATGACGCCACGCTTGCCGGCCCTGCAAGTATCATCGCAACAGATTTAAGAAGAGTGCTGCAGTTTGAAGAAGACGGGGGACTGACGCTGAATGCCGCAAAATGTGAGATTACTGCTGTCGGGGGCTCACTTCAGGAGAGGGAGGAAGCAATTCACAAGATCACAGAAATACTCCCTGGCATCACGCGTGTAAGAGCTAAACAACTTAGAAGTTTTGGGGGCCCCCGTAAAGCAAGACGGAATATCGCATACACTCTCTGAGAAAAAAGAAGCCCTTTCCAAAATTCGTCCACGACTGACACGCTTGCATCCTCAGGCTGCGCTGTGCATTTGGAGATATAGCCTAGGGTCTTCAAGATTTAACTATATACTGCGTGCATGCCCTGCTTTGACGTGCCCCGAAGAATTAACGGCGTATGATGACGTCAGCAGAGACATACTTAGTGAAGTCCTAAACGTAAATTTAGAAGAGAACACCTGGCAGAGAGCAAGTCTTCCGATACGTGAAGGTGGTCTGGGAATAAGGAGTGCCACTGACCTAGCTCCAGTCTGCTACGCTGCTTCACTGGTGCAATTTGGTCCGGTGGCAGCTTCGTTAGTGGAAGAGGCAGTTCGACCACAAATAAGATATGACACCAATAAAGCACGGAACACTATTAGAACCCAGGCCCTTTAGAAGAATATCCTAGCCAATATAACCTAGATGAGCTCAAAAGTAAAAAAAAGAGCAGAGAAATCTTAGACGAGCTTGTTTCCCGGAGAGACCGCGCCGTATTCTTAGCGGCACAAGATAACTTCAGTGGGGGTTGGCTTAAGGCCTTACCCTCGCCTCAGCTCGGCACCATGCTGGATCCCAACTCTTTCCGCATGATGTCAGCACTTAGAATCGGCGCTAGCGTCTGCGAGCCGTTTCAGTGCAAACTGTGCGGGGAGATGGTGGATTCCAGTGGCCTACACCCACTGAGTTGCCCGAAGAGCGCCGGTAGATCGTCCAGACATGCTGAACTGAACGGTGTGATCATAAGGTCCCTTAGGAAAGCCGGTATACCATCGACACTTGAACCGAGAGGTTTAGTGTCCGCTGGCGAAGAAAGACCTGATGGGGTGACCATTGCATTATGGTCACATGGAAAGTCCCTAGCTTGGGATGCAACGGTTTCGTGCACAACCGCGGCTTCCTATTTACACCACAGCTCTGTTGAGCCGGGGTGGGTAGCAAAGCACGCAGACGCCAGAAAACGGTTTAAATATGCTGGACTGCAAACAAGATATATTTTTGTGCCTATCGCCATGGAGACACTAGGACCAATCAGCAAGGGAACCGAAGCATTTCTCAAAGATTTGAGTAAGCGAATTCAGGAAGTCACGAACGACCGAAGAGAGGGTCAATTCTTGAGGCAAGCATTGTCCTTGGCCGTTTGCAGAGGAAACGCGGCATCTATTTTAGGCGCCATGGAGTGAACTAATTATTTAAAAAACTTTGCAATAATACGTTCAGACCTCTCAACTGTAACATCGTTTAACATGTAATAAAGATAATAATAACAAACAAAATATTGTCATCATATACAATTCATACCTGTACATTTGACCGATCTTTCCACCGGACGAAAACGTGCAGAAACCGCTGATGCATCTGACAGTTTGCTGCGTGATATTTGGCGCGCGTTTGCAAGGAAACCGAGAACGGCAGTTAGTGAAATCCTTGGGTCCAACACATCAAGTGATGAAAGCCTTGCACATTGTATGCTGTAAAAAGATGCCGACTAGTGCACGTCATTGCACCCTAAAGCTTCCTGGCGAGGTAATAGTCTAACTGCTATATGGAAATGTTTTTATTTATATAACTCTGCTATGTTAGCACTTTGGAGTGGACAATTGTCTCCACGCGAACGTGTGATTACAGGTTCTCTAACCCAGGGTTAGCCCAGTTCAATAATGTGCCCCGAACAGACGCTGCATTTCCTCGTTGAATGTCGAGCGACAGCCTCTGACGCAAGAATTCGGATGCTCTCGAGTCTCCTGTCGAAACATTAAGGCTTCTGCCTACGCGTTGAATCAGTTTGAGCGTAAGGGGGCCTGCAGTTCCCATAGTCTCGAACGCCAACGGACAAAATTCGTGCGGATAATCCACACTGGAATATTTTCTGCATTTGATAGCCTCAGCTAACCTGGAAGCATGACCTGCTCGGTCCGCACCTGCACCGACCATCGAAGGAGCTAATGAGTCGGTTACAGTTGCGTCCCAAACAAGCATGCGACCACGCTCAAAGGGCGTCGGAGTCAGGCCGTCAGGCCTTTTTCCGTCATCCCTCGATAGACCAGGGGGCTCTAGAATACATGGGAAGCCGGCAGATCGAAGCGCGCGACTAAAGATGTCGTTTAGAGCGGAGTGACGTGCTCGTCGGCCTGCACTTAACGCGCATGACAGGCCACGATGGGCTAACGCGTCCACAAAATCATCACAACGACACCGGTGGGGCACGACTAGGTCAACACCAAGCCGCAGCCCTGCGCTTATGCGCGTGGTCTCGTCGTCTAACAGAGTCCCAATTCGCGGACTTGGTAGGGCGTGTAGCCAAGCCCCAGAGTCTTGACTACTAACAGCTCGAAGTCCTGGCTTTATCAGCAACAGAAGGCGCTCTATTAATCAGGTTTGCTAGTCGCTTTTCTTGTAGAGGAATAATCCAATTGCCCTGGTTAGCCCTATCGTCGGGAGGAGAATCAAATAGCAACGACAATTCGCCGGTCAGTCTTTGAAGTTCACCCTTGTAGGCGTCCCAACCATCACTGTCCAATAATGCTTTAACCCTGTCCGCCGCCTGGGTCAATGACGACACGATTGCAAGTCCTGCCATCATGACCGCGTCGGGCACACCTAGGCCGCCTAAAGAAACTGGGAGCATTACCTGTTCCCTTGCCGCAGCGGTCAGCTTAAGATTTAGTATGATCTCTAAAATGTCTAAGCTTAGTCCATTAAATGGCTGTAAAAGCTCTCGTGATAAAAACAGGTTGCAACCTCTAAGCAGGTGTGTTAACCTTGTGGCTAAAAAACAAGATCTAAGAAGGAATAAGCCGCAGTGGGCCCCAGTCAGTGGGGTCAAGTTTGTCTCTTCGACTGTCTAATGCCTTTGCAATGCCTTCCGGCAACAAGGGGACACCTAGCAGCCTCAGGTTAACCTTGTCTACTACGCGACAGCCCGGAAGTAAGTCAAAAAGGTTAGTTAAATCTAACGGCTCAACTTCGTTGTGGGTTGTGACATACACTTCATATTTGACCGGGTTCAATGTCAGATCGCTAATAGCACCAGATTCAGTAACTTTTCGTATGTCGTCAAGTACGGTCGGGAGATCCCCGCCCAGAACCCCGTCATCCAAGTACCAGGCAATAAGGGGGGACTGCAGTGAATCCACCAATTCCTTGATACATAAGCAAAAAAGTGGGGGGCCCAGGGGATCACCCTGCTGAAGACCTGTCTGCGATAGGATAGCGCTGTGGGGCATTACCAGGTGGGATGGTTCTGAACCATAGGCCAGGTTCGTCTGGTGAAACAGTTATGGTGCCCACGACTTGACAGGCTCGAAGCAAATGGTCTCTCCGGACGCTATTGAAGGCGTTTCAGAAGTCTAGCTTGACCATTATCGTTGGCACTTTGCGCGATTGCAAAAATGCACGGGCACAGTGGACTACTACCTCTGTACCCCCCGGAGTAGCGAATCCTAGCTGGTGTTGGCCAAGAGTTGCTGAAATAGTTTCCCTATTATCGTAGCAGCCGATTTTAGCCGCCAGTCTGCAAATGACTGAGGAACAGGCGATTGGACGTAATGAGCCAACTTTTTTTTCTAATGCAAACATTCTTGCCCCAAAGATGAGTGATAAAAGACAAAACGTGGGCGAGCCTCATCTGAGTACATCCACCACTTTAGCAATGGCGTCCGCTACGCGACCGGCCGTGCTGCCCAGCGCACCAGACAACAAGTCCTGCAACAGACGGGGTCGTATGAAGTCCTAAGCCGGCAGCTGAACTTCTGCTAAATGTCTTCATCGCATTCAGTATCTCTTCACGTGAGGTTAAAGAAGGTAGTGTAACTGCCGGCGGTGTGGGCATGGAGAGATCTGTAGGCGCATCGGGATGTTTAGAGCGGAGAGCTTCTGTATTTTCGTTGGCTGGCGCTAGCATATCCTGGAGCTCACCAATCTGGCAGCAGCGGAGATGTCGCCTTCTGACAGCTTGACCTTCACTCGTCTAGGGGAGGTCATCGTCAAGGTGGGCTATTACTTTGCGTTCTGATCTCTCGTGTGTCAGATCCCTGAGCCTTAATCCTGATAAAAAGTCGCGTAGGTTCTTCCTGACCACTACAGACAGGGATTGAGCATCCTTCCTGGCTCGAGGGAATCGCAACACGACCGGAGCGAAGGAGAACAAGGAGTACCAGGCGAAGAGGTCGTTGTCCTTGGCGACATTTAGAAAGACCTTAGTAAGCTTCTCCGCAACAGTGGACCGCACAGATTTAGGTAAAATGCGTAACAGTTTGGCATGACGCATGTTTGCCTGGATATCGATGAGTAGTGTGTTAACATCAAGGTCGTCTGCCAGAGCCTGGTGGGATGTAGACGGCCCGTTGACGGCATCGGCGTGTTTGACCGATATATGCCTGGCCAGACCCCTCCTCGTGAAGATACCTCTACACACAGGACATGTGGCCCTTTTAGGGTCACCGACAACAAAAGCATGATCGGCTTCCCTTCTGTTTGGGTTCTCGTTATCTTGCATTATGATGTGAAGGCTTTGAGTTTCTCTGCAAGTGGAAGGAGGGCCAAGAGAGGTTTTAGGGCCTCTGCAATCGTCTTCAAAGTTGTCGCCAAATCAGGACTGATGCCCTCTAGCATCAAAGCGACGTCTGTTAAGGCGCTTTCAACATCTCTGCGCGGCGTCTTGGAATAGACCTTTCTCTTCTTGATAAATTTAGAAGTGCGCCGCGGCCGAACTTGGCGACTCTTGTATGCCTTGGCTCGCTTTTGTTTGGGCTTTGGTAACGGTCGCGGATTAGGAAGAAGCAGCTGAGGCGAGGTGCTTTCCTTGCGTGGCAGATATGCCCCTGAGAATCGCTGCGTAGGAAGCTTTGCTATTGTTAGAACAACCAGTTTGTGCGTTTTCTGCGACAGTGGCTGTGACGTCAGGTCCTTCCGTAATCGATGCACTCGGATGCGCAGCCTTAACTTGCTGAAGAACTCTGGCCTCCATAATAATCCTGTTACACTCACGGAGGTAAGCCACACGCGGACAAGAAGGCGATCCGGCCGCGTAAGAGCCACCACAGTTTACACATTTCGACTGTTTGGTGCAACTGGACGCCAAATGATCAGATCCTCCACATTTATTGCAGGCCTTGCGAAGAGTGCACCTGTCCGCTAGATGTCCCACTCGTTGACAATTGTAGCATAATTTTGGTTGCCCAGTACGACTGAGTGGGTTTTGTACCCCAGGAAGACAGATACCGGCGGTTGGCGGTTAAACGTCAGTATCACTTTGCTGAGTGGGGTTTTACCAGCAGTGACCTGTGCGGAATAAACGTCGAGCGTGCACCACACCGCAATCTGCTAGCTTTTCGCGTATTTCGTCTTCTGTAAATGCGACATCGACGCCTTGAATTCTCGCCTTGAATGAGGATTAGAGACGAGCAGGTTACCGTGACGGGTGTCGACCCTATTGCAGAAAGTTGCGTAAGCTTTCTGGCAGCATCCTCTGAGTTTACCCATACGGATATAGCGGCTTTACTGCTTGATATCTTGCAGTCAGGGCAATTGGAATGAATAGCCTTACATAACCGCAGCAATGTGCCATCTGCGAACTCACTTGAAGCAGGATCTTCGTTTGCTTTTCTTCGGATGACTTACTTTAAAAGCGTTGAGTAGACCGCTAGACGCATCCACTCTCAGTTTGTCCAACTGACGTTGCTCGCGAGATATAGTCTTTTGCTCACGCTTTGACACCACCAGCGTAAATGGTTCGTCAGGTTCATTGCAACCTGTTACCTTTTTTCGCTTACACCCTAGCGCTGCACCTTCTTCCACAATCTCCGACGTTTTGGCACCTCTACTGGAGTCGACTTCTGATGTTTCAGAGGATGCGCCACCAGCGCTGCTGCCGACTGGCTTCGAGACACCGGTTTTGGCCGCGATTGGTGTCTCTTTGGCAATTGTGCTCCTAAGTTTGGAGATATCCAAACTGTCAGGCGGCTTACTGCCGCTGGCTTCCCCTGGCATTGTCCTAGACTTTTAAATGTCTTAGGACAAAACAAATTCTGAAAAAGTAAAAATAATAATGCCACTTTTGGGATTTGGACCGGGACTTCGCAGCTGGCAGTCGCAGACGCTACCACCAGGCTACGACAGGTCCACGAGACTAACCCACACATAAGCAGTAGTGATTCCCGCCGCAGGTTGGTCACAGCCGTATGGCTAGCGATGACATCGGCAAATCGAACACAGCTGTCGGAGAGCTCTGAAGGAGTCAGGACCCCCTGAAGAGTAGCCAGAGTGCCTCCAGGCGTATGGTGTGCACTGTTCGAACACTCACTATGGAAAGTACTAGATGATGCAATTATCACTACGAAAATCACAATCAAGCCTCTCGTAATAGTTGATTTTACGGGAGCCAACACGAAACACGACCGAACTCCACCGAATCGAACGGTGAAAAAAAAACTGCGATATTAAAACGTTTGTCACTTTCTTTGCCACTCCAACAAAAAATACCGAAATGCTCCTGTAATAGATGAATCAAGTCTGACCCCAATTGGTTTCGCTACCGGTCCGCAACCTATTAGGAAACACACAAAACGTGTACCTGTTGTGCGCGACAAGCAAAACGCACTTCAAAAAACGCACACAAACAAATGGATAGCATAAATCCTCTCGACTTAAAGGTTTTTGTGGTCTCTTGGCCTGCCCGTTATAGTACCTTCTTTAGGACTCCGACCGTGAACCGGCTATTCCGGATTCTATAGTGAGCCCACAATAACGCTCTCTTAGCTTCGATCTTCTCCCTTAGGCGGCAGACAAGGACTTTCTTTGTTGACTATCTTACCCAAGGCGTCCAGTAGGCAAATAGGTCAAAAAACCGTAACCATTTGTCCTTGCTTATTCAGCCTCCTTGTCCTGTCATTTACTATCCCAGGGACTATACGATAGAGTCTTCGGGGACCGTAAAAACGCATGTGTTGAAAATTGCTGTCGTTGTTTGTGCTTATGAATTAAAAGAAACACGCCAATTCAACACAAGTGAAATAATAGAAGCGCTAGGAGTTAAAAGCCTTTAAAACCTCACCGTTGCAGGTGCCGCCACCTCTACCTCGAGGTACATTCGATATGCTGGCAACGGTGACACGGCTAAATAAACAGAATATTGGGAACCAAATGGCGCCGCGACTCTCACCGTCTGGGTGTTGTTTCGACGTCACGATTTACAACCTGCCCGATTCTACAATATATATCTCTCACTCCATGTATTCCGCTTCGCTGCTCTCGCATTCCAGATGCAGTCGGCTGGAAATAGAGGCACAACTGCCCCGAAACTACGACAATCTTGCAACAACAACAACATTAACAGCAAACAACAGCAACAACAACAACAACGTGTGCTCGCTCAATGGAGTAGCCGAGACAGTAGTCGTGGTAGTAGTACTACTACAACTACTACTTTGCGTAGTATGTCGTATAATTGTCAGAGCTGGCTGCGGGTGAAATGTGTTCATTGTTTGTGGAGGAGCAGGTGGTGAAGTTGGAAGGGGAAGGAAAGAAAGCGTAGAAAGAGAGGGAAGACAAAGTTGAAATGGAAGACGTAGTGGGACAAGTAGAAGGAAGAGAAAATAATAATAATAATAATAATAACAACAACAACAACAATAATAATAATAATAATAATAATAATAATAATAATAATAATAATAATAATAATAATAATAACTATTATTTATTATTATTATTATTATTATTATTATTATTATTATTATTATTATTATTATTATTATTATTATTATTATTATCACAATTGTGGAATATGAACGTTTATGCTAGGTTCATCCTGCTCTGGTCAGCTTTCTGTCAATTCATAGCGCGTATGATGGAAGCCACATTTTGTCTACAAACGTCCAAAGACATCATCTGTCTCAAAAACATGGCCTCCGCGTCGATCGCCCGTAGCGTCTGCTATTCGTTTACCGATATCTTTCAGGATTTTCGCTGTACCTGAGCTGATGGGGCCAAGCGTCTTTAATGTAATGGGTACAAAGTGGTAGCTTCTAGATAGCTCGAGATACTTCCTTCATTTTTTTAGAAGTCGCGCGCTCTGCTACCCATCTCAATTCAACTGCTCTGTGGCGTAAATACGATAAGGCCGCCGTGCATAAAACCGTTATACGCCATACAAGTTTTTTTCCGTGTGACCACAGCGGGATGGTGACCCCGTCAGGTTGCAGCTCACTGCTGTCACTAAGGCCATTCGGCTTGGGTGTAGATGGTATCCCTGCCCTTCTAAAAGCTTTTCTAACTATGGCGTTAAGTTCAGCGTGTCTTGTAATTCTGCCGGGACTTTTCAGACAGCTTAACGGGTGTAGACCGTCAGAGTCAACAGGTTGGGCGCATCGCCGACATGAGAAGGGCTGGCAGACGGGGGCGCCTATTCTAAGAGCTGACACCATGCGGAAAGAGTTTGGGTCCAGCATGATGCCAAGCTGGCGGAAGGGCAGCGCCTTCGCTGTTATATCTCGTGCGGACTTCTTAGTTTTGTAAGCGTCGAGAAGAATTTGACTTACGTGCTCTCTCAGAGGGCCGGGGTCGAGTTGACTCCTGACTGTGGAATCCGCCACTATTATTATTATTGTTTATCGGTGTTTCCCTACAACTGTGGGACCTAAACGTGTACCCGCTTAGGCTCACCCCCACCCCTCAATCCATAGAGCCACTGACAGCGGCGTTTCTCCTACACACTGCAAGCGAGAGTTGCTGGCGCAGAAACTCACCCTCGCGCTGGTCACCCGTGTTAGCACTAATTTTGATACCTAGGTCTTTGAGGAAGATACTTGTGTTTTTGCTGATTGGGCCCATCGTTTTTATGGCGACGGGTACGAAGTGATATCTTTTCTCCAGGTCAGAGTATTTGCGTTTTTTTGCGATCTCAGCATGTTCAGCAACCCACCCTGACCGGGTAGCGCTGTGCATCAAGTATGACGCAGCCACTGTACATGATACCGTGGCATCCCATACCAGGCATTATTATTATTATTATTTGACGGAAGGCCAAGCACTCGCTGTAAAAAGCTGGCCTTACTACGAACATGTATGCATACATAAAAAAAATTATATATATATACTAACAGGGTGTACCAACAAGAGCGGAATAATTATTCATATAATACGGAGTGGCACAACTCGAAAGTGTCTGAGATCATTTCGACCCCCAGGTTTCAAATACCCCAGGATTGGTAGCCTGCAACCTACCAATCCTGCAAGGCTTGGTAGGTTGCAGGCTTGTTAAGACTTAGCAACCTTGTGCAATAATGTAGTAGTTTTATTAACCAAGAATTGATTTGCACATATACATCGTAGACATTACATTTCCAGAGTTGAGACAACGGAATTGCTCTTTGGTAACGCTTAAGGTGTATAATTCACACGGGCGGCCACTAAGTTTACATGTACACTCCGGCGAGATCTCATGAAACTTCTTGCGCACACAGATCTTCAGGTGGAAACCATGGACGGCATATCGGGTGAGTAGATGTCGGTTCTCTTAACTGCAGGCTCTCTACGAATCCGACGTCGTTGCGTTTGTTTCATAGAACAGCGGGTCTATGTCGGCCATTTTATTTTCCAAATCCAAGACGTGTTCTCTAAAGGCCGTCGTCTTCGGTAGGTTGTGCGTCCTCTGCAAGTCCTCAGCGAATAACGGCGAAGACGTCAGTAAGTACACTAACCTATTCAGACTATTGCGGTGGACGTTCAGTGCTCTCTTTAGGAAACTGGCTTTGAATTGATCAAACGCCCTTAAGTTTAGTCTCGAGAGATAAGGCCAAATCACCTGAACATTGTAGGATGCGGTGGGTGCAATATTCAAGGTTAAACAAGCTAACCGCAACCTCCATCGACACCCTGTACGGGTCCTTGACACTCTAAAAGTATTGTATACCTTTTTGGATTCTATCCTCAACATGCCTGGCAAAACTTGTGCCACGTGATGAAATACGACCCCCAGGTAGGGAAAGTAGGAGACGATTTCTATTATTTCTGAATCCAGTCGGAACTCATCGTTTTTGGCCAGTTTTCCTCCTTGTCGAAATTTCATCGCTTTAGTCTTGCTTGCATTAATCTCCAGTTTGTTCCGACTTCGGGAAAACAATACTAAATCATCAGCATACATAAGCGTTTCCACCTGTGAATGCCGACTATGTATTTCCGTTGGGGGATCGCTTACCAGCCTTGAAGGACTCAGATTGTCACCCTGAGCAACACCCGTAGTCTGAGTGATCGGCGCGTGCTCAGCATTGTCTATTATGGACAGTCCCTCCTGCAATATGCTTCTTAGAAGTTCTCGCATGCTCAGTGGAACTCCATATTTGCAATAATGTGATTGAGGTATGGAAAGTGGCATCGTTCTCGTTGGAACGACATGTTAATTTAGGATCAATACCAACAAAGGAACAAACGCCTAAGTTATCATGGTCCGATACCACTAACCATTGGCTGTTTGTGCATTCTGGGCAGCCTCTTCGAATGAAAATGATCCATTGATGCCTCCAGCACAGGATCCGCACCAAACAATAACACGTTTGGAGTGTATTTTCTTCTCATGAAACGCACGTGGGTTTTCGTTACTCCAAATGTGACAATTTTGCTTACGAAGCTATAAACATGAAAGTTGGTCTATCGCCAAAGATCGCATCTGTTTTCCATTAGAAAATTTACAGTTGACTTGTTGTTATTCAATTGACTGGCTCCCGTTGCTGTGCATAGTCAATAGGCTAAACCTAGTTTGCAAATGTATTTTTTTTAAGATAATACGCTAAATTATACGTATTATACTACTATACTAAAAAAATACGTCTCTAAATATATTGCATTCTCGAGCACAACGCCGATTGAATGTTCACATTTTGTGATATTTTTAGATTAAACAACATGGGCGAACTCTCTTACTTAACAAGAATACTTCTATGGTTTAACGCTAATAAGCAAACCAATTTTCTCGATTTTTTTTAATTATTCTTTTTACAGCATTTGGAAAACGTTGTCTATCAAAATTTTACGAAAATTGCAAATTGTGGTGATAAAACTTTCATACAATATTTGAACTATTGTCTATATTTTTAAAAGTACTTTGTTGTGGTGATCTTTTAATGTTTAATAATGGAATAGTGTCTACCATCAAACTGTGTAAGGGTTTGACTGTCACAACACAGCAGCAGTTTTTTTGCGCTCTTGTTGGATCCATTGTATATATATATATATATACATGCATTGGGCGCTAAGGAAAACAAACTTAGTGTCGACCCGACCGCCGTAGCGTACGGACGTGTTTTGTGAGTGCTCCGTGATAAAGTGTGATAGTGGGAGCCTGTCGCATCTGCGGCAAACGCAACCACTACTCCCGACACCTCAGGTCAGCACCATGTTCCGGACTACTCATCTACGACAGCAGCGACTACACGGGTGAGAAATTTCCAACTTCATACTGTCTAATACTTAGTGTAACAGACGTCAATTCGAACGGCACCACGTGCGGAAATTCGAACGCCGTTACGTGCAGACTCGAAGCGCCGCCACGTACAATTTCGAAACACCGCCGCGTGCAGCAACTCGAACGGCGCCACGTACGCGATAACTCGAGAGCGGAAGCGCGCCAAAACCTTAAACGTTGCGAAACGACTCCAAGTCGACAGATTAGCAAGTGCGGGTAATACACGCACATTCGCTAACCGAAGGACGGGAGTAGCTGCGCACAGACTCGGCGACTCAAGACTTAAGCCCGGCAGGTCCCAGTCTTGCCACCCCCCTCCGTGATGGCCGTCTCTGGCGGCAGCCCGACAGGGCCCTCAACTACTAAAGAGTTACATGACGAGGAACTCTCTAGCATGCTTGAGGAAGCATGGAGACCTGCGTCACAATTCAGTAGACGCAACTCTCGCGCTCTGAATCGACAAGCGAGCCTCCAGACAAAACAGGCTCAGGAACAGCCGCCTCTACCAGTAGCAAAGCCCGAGGAAGAAACACTCCCAGACGAAGCTATGGACACTCAGTGCGAGCCTAGATCTGCCTCCCTTAAGAGAAAAGCTAGCTACACTCCTGAATCAGAGAAGAAAACCCGCGCGCCTACTAGTCCTGAGCAAGAAGAGCCTTCTTCGCCTAGCTGTGTAAACGAAAAAGACCTACAGTTCCTACTCACGTCAGTGGCCGACATAGAAAAACTAGTCAGCAAACACCGAACTACGCACCCGCAAATCTCTAAAGCAGTGCGAACTATGGGTCTAAATATACGTGAAATCTGCCGTAGAGCGCTAGACGTAAGTTTCACTCCCGCCAGAATAAAGGGACAGTCCGTCGAAACAAATACCGATCCATTCCCAGAGCTTGCACCTCTCCCGCCGCCAGAGGAATTTATAGCTGCAGAGATACAAGGCCTTCTCGTTAAAGAGGAACTAACCGACGAACAATATGCACCCCTTATGCAAAGGGAGTGGCCGGCGCGCCACCAGTCTCAGTAAAGCAAGTATTTTAGCTGACAAGGCCCCAGCAAGAGCCTTACTGCTTTCACAAAAGTCCGACAAAGACGCCTTATAAACCGACTATCGCCACAGTTCCCTGGACTGTAGGATGCATTGCCGCACCTTAAGGAAGGGAAGACTAATTTCCTGCAAAATCGGGACATCCTAACAATCAAGGTGGTTGAAAACACTCCAACTCCAACACGAGCACTCTACGCACGGATGATCCTGCATGCTGAAGAAAACGAAAACGATTTTTCATTGCAAGTTCTAAGAAAGGCAGCAACCAGTCTCTGCGGCTTCCTTAGGACTAGAGACATCCAGGCAGCGGCAGTGGCCATCCCGGCAACTGCTGATATTACTCTATTGAGAAACGTATTAGAGCAAGCCCTCGCGAAACATCCAGGAAGGACCCTGGAAATCCGAGTTAAGGCCGAAAAATAGAAGAGGCCTACGACAAAAAGAAGAGAAAGAATACTGACTCTACATTTGCAGTTGCCGTGAAGTCAGGCAATGCATCCTATGCTGAAGCCCTACGTGCACTCAGGAACAACATTGACCCAGCGACAGCTGGAGTGGACGTTAAAAGAGCCTCAAGAACAGTTACAGGCAAAATCCGACTGATCGTGCAAGGTACTACTCCCGATGCCACCGGCAGATTTATTCAGCACATAAAGGAGAAGGCGTCTTTAGAAGCGACAGCCCAAGCGGTCTCACAGACCAAGGCTGTGATAATCCGGGGCCTAGATGAGTCCATCGAGCCGAAAGATATCCTCAAAGCGCTTACCAAAAACGGAGCACCGGAAATGGCTTTTACCTTAAGCCCGCTAAAGAAAACCCGGGCGGGCGACTTCTCGTGCATTGTTAAAATGCCACCAGAGGAAGCCCAAAGATTGCTACGTCAAAGACATATAAACCTTGGTTGGACTCGGTGCCGCATAGACGAAATGGTCTCGGTACCGCAGTGCTCACTGTGCCTGAGCTTTAACCACACGGCCAGGGACTGTACCGCAGCCCGACCAACCCAACCTCGCTGCTCCAAATGCAGGGGACAAGGACACGTCGCAAAGAGCTGCACGGCCAATATTAGGTGCTACGTATGCAACGTAGATGGACACTACGCCACAACAACACAATGCCCAGCATATAGACAACGGGTTACAAACCTCCGACTAAACCACAATCAAAATGGCCAGCCAAATTAAAATACTGCAAATAAACTTCCGTAGAGCCCCCAGAGCATACGATTTGGCGTCCCAATTCGCAACCGAAAACGACATAGAAATCCTACTTCTCTCCGAGACCCCTATCACACAGCTTTCTCAACCTGGCCTCCACGCTGGTAACAAATCCGCTTCGATCAAGGTATTTCCTACAATATACTCGCCCACGTCAGTGGGACAGAAGACCCACTTCTCCTTTATTACCACTTACGACTTCGCGATCTACTCAGTCTATATCTCTCCGAACTCCACCCTACAGGCATACGAGGATTTCCTTGAAGAACTGGACCTCAGCATGAGCGCTCGCGGTCACCGAAAGGCGATTGTGGGAGGGGACTTCAATGCGGCCCACAGTTTGTGGGGAAGCAAATCCTCATCAAGGAAGGGAGAGATCCTCATCAAGGAAGGGAGAGATCCTGCTAGAATGGGCAACTCGAGCAGATCTACAACTCATGAACACCCAGGGTTACACCTTTGATAATGGCAGACACAAATCAACATTAGGCGACCTGACATTTGCATCAGAGGGACTATCGCACCGAATAACCGACTGAAGGATTCACGAGGAAACAGAAACTCTATCCGACCATCTCTACGTAATTTTCTCTGTCAATCTAACTTCTTCCCAGCTTAATCCTCCTACACAACCGCAACGCTTTTCCAGGCTAAATTAGGCAGCAGAAGTCTCTACACTACCAGAGGAAGCCTGCCGAGAGTCCAGCTCCCGCCCACACCCTAAGATAGTCCACTCGTCCAATCGTCCACCGTGCTACTGGTGGAATAACCGGATTGCCAAAAAGCAAAGGGTCTGCCACCGCAAACGGCGAGTATGCACGCGCCGCAGAGCAAGGCACCGACCAGAACTCTTCTACCTATGGGAAGAGTACAAAGAAGCACGGAGAGTCTTACATAAGGCTATTAAGATTAGTAAAAAATACCACTGGATCTCTCTAGGTGAGGAGGTCGAGGGAAACCCTTGAAGCAAAGGATACATGATTGTGCGTAAAAAAATGCGCCACGCGCAGCCGCCTTTACCTGTAGAAGTGGCGCGACCGATTGTAAACGCGCTCTTTCCACAAAGATCATCGCCGGAGTCTGTACTCTTTGAAGAAACCTCAGATCTTTCCTTCGAGCCAATCTCAATACAAGAGATCATACTTGTGGCTGAACGCATGCGACCAGGAAAAGCGCCGGGCCCAGATGCTGTCCCCCCTCAAGCAGTACGCGTACTCCTAAAGAACCATCCAAAGGTGTTCAAACGCATGATGGACACAATTCTCACCAGCGGAGAATACCCAAAGCCTTGCAAAACGGCACGCCTAACCCTTATCCCGAAACCCGGGAAGCCACAAAGTGACCCCTTAGCATACCGCCCTATAAGCATGCTCTCCTGCCTATCCAAGGCAGCTGAGCACATTATCAACGGGCGACTAGTTACAGAATTAGAAGACAAGAAGGCGCTGTCAGAAAACCAGCATGGTTTTCGCGCCGAGCACTCTACACACTCGGCTATCAGCAAAGTTCTAAACATAGCTGAAACACAAAGAAATTCACCTATCGCAAACCGGGCGCACTGCCTGGCCGTCCTTATTGATGTCAAACACGCGTTTAATACGCTCTCGTGGGACGCCATAAACCAAGCACTTGGAAATAAAGGCGTGTCTCCCTACCTACGACGTATCCTAGCATCGTATCTAAAGGACCGAGCATCTACATACGATGGAGTGGACTACGCCGTCACTGCCGGGGTTCCCTAAGGATCTGTCCTGGAACCAACCCTGTGGAACATAACCTATGATGGAGTACTAAGACTGCCGCATCCCCCGGGAGTTTTTCTATCGCCTACGCAGACAATCTGGCACTGATCGTTACCGCCAGTGACGAGGATTTGCTTGAAGGTACAGCCAACGGAGCCTTGGCGGATATCCGACAACACAGGCTTTACAAAAAACGAAAGCAATCCTTCTAAACGGTCTGAAGCGTCTTCCACGCAACTTAAATTTACACCTGGAAGGCCATTCAATAACACCCACGCCCGTGGTCGAGTACCTGGGCGTGATCCTGGATAGAGCTCTCACAGGAACATTTCATTGCGCTATGTAGCTAAAAAAGCAGCCAAAGCCTCAGCAGAGTTACGAAAAATCCTCCCACGGACCAGAGGAGCAAGCGACTCACGGCGCCGACTCTTAGCATTAGTAATAGACAGCATTATGTTATACGCCGCATCCTTATGGGAACGCACGACTACAAGAGCTACAACACGTCGCCTTCTCAACAAAACACAAAGACCTATGGCGCTTAACATAACACAAGCAAGTCGCACGGCTTCCACAGCAGCCGTACGGGTCCTCTCCAGACAAATTCCCTGGGACTTAAGAGTAAAAGAATTGGCATCAAGAAACCCTGTAACCAACGTTCTAACGGAGGGCACACTAGTCAGCAGAACCGACACACTAAGCGAATGGAGTCAGTAATGGGAAGCAATCCAGCCGGGCCATCCTGGATATTGGACAAGATCAATACTTCCTGATCGTAAAAAATGGTACAGCCTCAAACACGGCTCGCTTACCTACCCACTCGCGCAACTGTTAACAGGCCATGGCGCCTGTTTTCAGCAGTACCTACACCGCATCGGTAAAACTGACTCCCCTGTATGCCGCATGTGCAACTCGGGGGAGGCGGATGATGTTAGGCACTGCTATGAGCTGTGCTTCTTCTTCGACACTGAGCGAGAGCTATTGTCCCGGAACCTAGGACTGCAGAACCCCCTGACATGCCAGGCCCTTGTAGAGGCGCTCCTTAAAGATCACAAATCCTGGATTCTAGTAAGAAGATTCGCACAAGGTATCTCTGAGGCGAAAATAACCGTCGCACAAAGCCGAGCAGCCTAAATGGCAAGAGAGTGGCCAAATGAAGTAATCTCGAGAAGACGGTACTGCGGCCACCCCCGTCAAGGGGCAAAGAGGACGACTAGATTTTAGTAAGTGCGAGTCCCACACTACCGAGGCTTTAACAACGTCGACCGGTGTGCATAACGCATTTTACCAGTTACCTCTATAAAAAAAAGAAAAACAAACTGCTAACGTCAAAAAGCAGCGGATGACTGCAGAATGCCTATTGAAAGATCAATCAAAATCCGATTCCAAGCAGATTCTATCAGTTAATTTTGATTCAAATATTCAACGTTTGAAACGTCGAGGCTTATGGGTGCCTGAAGGCTTCTGCTACACGGCTGTGTTCTGGCTGCTTACGGTTAAGCTTCGCGAGCGGCGCAGGTGAATTGCCAGAACAGTGTGCATCACTGACCGACGAAATCGTTTTGTTGGAAAGTTGAAAAGTGCTGCCTAGAATCCTGTATATTGGCCTCCGGGCACAGTTAGGATTTAGTTGTCTGCTCGCAACTGTTGCGCGCAACCCCGGACTCTGTGCCTTTGTGCGACACGCTGCCCCTGTATGCATGTTTGTAAACAACGATCTCAACATAGCACGTATTTGTAAACAACAATATTTTGTTGCACGTGCGTATGTAATGTATACATACATGTTTATGGGAGTGTACACATATGCCGATGGTATTTTATTTTTCTTTGTGAGTACCTGCTGTTCAAACGAGGCTTACTCGCCGGAGTGAGTCATTCCAATAAGCTATGACAGGACACGATCTCCGTACATGCCACTGCTGCCGGTGGCCTTGGTTTTTCTCGGTGGCAGGCTAACTCGCATACGCAGCTGACTCTACCGTGTGACCCAGTACGTGCGCCTTAAGCGCAGGAAAACTGAAGATACTATGCGTTCTTGCAAACATTTACGCTCCTTGTTTCCTCCTCCAGAGAGACATATTGAGTATGATAAGTTTGCTGTGGTGGTATATGTGGTGGCTGGGTTCAATCGAAATGGCTTGCTGAATTGTACGCAAATTGCGTAGCGGCGCCTTATCGCATAAGGCGCCAGATGATTGGCCACGCCGGGCACAAATGCAAATTATTACAAGCGAGTTGTATTCCACAAGACGACCGAAAATGCGACGCGTGCTATGACTGCGGACACGATGGTCTCGCCGCAAATTTTAGCTGGCTGCTTTAAGCACCGCTTTCTACTAGAGACTGGAAACTAGCATAAAGCACTCGCCAGGACAACGTACGGTGCCACACTAGTGTAAACTGCGCTTCTTAGAAAAAATTAAAACCGGAAGAGACAAAGGTAAGCATCATGGACTTTGAGATACATGAACAGGACGAGGCAGAGGGAACGGAATAGCTGGTCCATGCCGGCTTTTATTTCGGTACATTTTAATGCATCATCAAGAACGTGGTGCGCCAAGATGGGGTGGCAAGGGGTAGCTTTATTCTGAAATGGATGGCAACACATGATCTGGTTCTAATCAACGAGAATAATGTGCCTACCTTCTAGAGAAGCGGAGCTAAGTTGCATATCGACATAACAATCTGCGTAGATTAGGCTGCAACTGCGGATGTGTGCACAGGTTTGCAAACTGGCAGTTCTTAGAGTATGAGGAGAACTCAAGTGATCACGATTGCATAGAATAAAACGTTAAAAAGGATCGCCTAAAGACACAAGATAGATGCGGTGGCCTACAATACCGCTTCAAAGACTCGAAAAACAAACAAATGAGACGTTCACCAAAAGAAACGCGGAAATACGGGGACAGTTGTACGCATGTGACGAACGGCTTTCAGAAGGCGCTAATAGAAGCGTGCGGGAGGAAAGTGCGGAACGCGTTTATTCATCTTGCGAGAAAGCGTCACGTGAAGCCAACATTCTTGTGAAACGCGGAATCGCGAAAGCAAAAAAATTATGTTCAGCGGTTTGGAGACAACTCAAGAAGTCAGGGGCGCGAGGGCTCAGCCAAGAAAACGCGAAAAATATGTTTAAAGAGTATAAAAGACAGTGCGCTTGCTTATAGATGGAATTAACAAAAGCAAGACGCGTTGTGGCACATATTCCTTAAAAATGGACGAAGACTTATAGGGAAGGCCTTATAAAGTGGCTAGAAACAATATAAAGGTATGAAAGCAACAGGCCACTGAAAAGAAGATGTGAGAGTGATGATTTTCCAGGTCTTTCCCGCCACGGGTCATTTGACAGAACCCAATGAAAATGGAACACAGGGAACATCGAGGGGATACCACATGTTACAAAGAACGAAACTGCAGTCGTGGCACGAAGAAACAAGCCCGAGTTACCAGGCCCAAGCAGCATACCACAGAGGCACCCAAGCTCATCGTTAAGGAATTCTCCGAGCTGGTGACGAAAGTGGCTACGCCGATGCTGCAGGACGAGATAATACTCGCCAAAAGTATTTATTCAAAGTTTTAGTTCCTAAGGGACAAGAAGCGCTCATATTTGTCTGTTTATTAGAAACCCTGGCAAAAGGGATTGAAGCAAGTGTATTGGAGTATGGAAGCAAGCAAGCCATATTAAGGGAACACGCGCAAGAACACGGGCCTTTATCATTGATACAGTTATTTTAGGATGGGAAATCACGTTTAGGAGTAACACAGATAGTTTTATTCGGGACACAGATGCGATGGTATTCTACAAATTCTCCATCCCAAACTAGCATTTTGCCTCGCTAAGAGGGTGTAACTATCATCCCATCTGGGCGCTTGTCGTTCTTCGCAAGCGGACGCACGGAATGTCGCATGACCTACGTGTTTTGCTGATAGTCTCCTTAACAACTGAATGCCTAGGGCATCGTCCTGCATCAGTAATACACAATAGGTGTCCCAGGTTGTCAATGAGATAACCACATTGGCACCGATAAGGGCTGATTAAGTTTAGTCCTAGTAGTTGCCATGCGAGTCGTCTCGTAATCGAGAAGTGTATCCGTGGGACACTGGCGCCTTTAAGGTTTAACAAAGTGCCTGGGGTCTTTGCGTTGTACAAGTAACTGGATTCTTGCGAAACGGCGTTTAGGCAAGCTCTGTTCGTGTCATCGAGAGTTTTGTTATGGACACGTCGTTGTACCTCTTCGTGCAAAGGGGCACGCCATTCACGCTCGAGTAGTACCTTGTCAGGCCTACCTTCACACCGGGCTTCAAGATTCTCCGAATGGTGGGCCGAGCAATTTCTGAACTGACCGACTCTTGTTGTATCTAGCCACATAGCTAGTTAAACCTAGGTTAGGCAAACGAATTCATCTAAGTTTTACTTAGTATTATTTTGTTATATTTTTCCTACTGTGTCTACAGATAGATGCGTGAATGTGCGTTGCACACCCCTTGAATAAGTGCGCACTTGACTATATATATATATATATGCAGTAGTGGCGGCAAAAGTCGTAATCGTCGTCTCTGGACGTCATCGTCTTTAACGTTCTCATTGTCGTCGTTGTTATCCTATTTGTCTCATCGTCAACACGGCAGGCAAACGCAGGGTGTCCACTCCGATGCGACTATGTTGTCCACTCTCGTCTTTACATCCAACATCCCAGCATGTTCATGCTCAACTTTCTTACCCTCTGACAAACTAATCGAGGGCAGTCGAGATAGACAGACAAACGCGTATGAAAACTCGAAAAAAGATAGTCGGGGAGAGTATTTGAGTCGGAGAACGAGAGATATAATCAGACTGCCAGAGAGAGAGAGAGAGAGAGAGATGAACGAATGGACTTCTGCAGTTATGTTGCTGCCGCGACGTGGACGGCCAGCAGACAAAGTTTTGAGCTACTGCCGTCAATGAGGGCGGGAGGAGCGGCAGCGGTCGTAATGCTACAGCAGCGACTGCAACTGCGATGACGAGGGCAATGTCTACTGCCCCTGCGCCGCCGGGCCCCACTCTTGACTTCGTCTGGGTCGTTTTCCGCGTCACCGGGCGCTCCTGTACCGCTCTTGCTGCAAGCCCTTCTCCTTCACTTCCTCGTTCACCGCCGCCACCCCTGTCGCTCCCCTATGGCGAGGCGTAGGGCAATGGCGGCAACGAATACAGCTGGTTGGCTGCTGCGAGGATACAGGGACGCCCGGCAGCAAAGCATGCGGCTAGGGCGAGATGGGGAAGCGATTGAGTGAACTGGCGGGCAGGCGTAGTAAGGCCGACAAGGAATGAAGTCGAGCCAAGCAGAGCCGACATGCAGGACGAGGCACCGAGATGGGGTTGCCACGGACGAAGATCGGCTACGCTACCATGCCCCTTGCCCTATCGATACCTTTCCGATAACCATAAACATGTACGCACCTCTGCATTAAATGTAATATGGCGATACAGCATACGTGAATAAATGTATGTGCATATACATCTACATATGTATGGACACACACACACACAAACGAGTTTATTGGGTAGGATAGAAAGTAACTGGAATGGTTCAACTTTGAAGGATCTATTTGAAGGAATTAACCAATTTTATTTATGTATAAAGTACTCTTCGTTGCTAACCACAACATTTCCTTATCTCCGGACAAAAGTATCGATTCCTATGCCAAAGACTGATGGTTTTTGCATCTCGAGGAATGTAGTGTTTAAGTGTGTTATTACTAGTGAAATGAGTTTCGTACCCTGCAGATAGTTCTGCAGGCATCCGAGTAGGTGGTAGTCCGACGGCGCGATGGCCGGTGAGTACGATGGATACGGCAAGATTTTCGAATGAAAGCTAGCTATATTGCGGAAGCTGGGTAAACACACAGCCGGCCTCGCGTTGCCTTCGTGAAAGAAAACGCCCATCTTTTCACAAGACTATGTCTATACCTTTAGGCGGCGGAAAAAACCGGTCGGGCTGATCACAGTAGATCCCATGTCTATTGTTTGGCCACTAGGAAGTAACTCGTGGTGGATTATGCCATGCGTATCCCACCAAGCACAGAGAAATGCTTGCTGCGCGAATGGGTTAGCCTCTTTTACGTCTTTAGGGAGGTTGGTCTAGGACGCGCTAGAATCTTCCATGTTTCACATTGTCGTAAACACATTTTTACAGGTGACAGTTCAATTAAAGAAAGACCAAATAAGTGTCCATGACTATATCACGCGTAGTCACTCGGGTATGCTGTTCCACAGTTTCGGTTTTCCTCAAACGTGATAGGTCCTTTAGGACGGTGTTCGTCCAGGAGGCGTAACTTGCTGGAACGGAAGTCGGCAAACTATTTGTTGCACAAAGTCTTTGTCATACGCTGTAAATGTTTCGGACAGCTTCTGCAGCCATAAGGCCTAGTTGGAAATTTAACAGAAGTGCCGCTTGTAACTTGAATTATTTGCTGTCCATTTCAATAAACATACACAAGATTAGCAACAAGTATCAAATATGTTTTAGAATGTTTATATATATATATATATATATATATATATAAACTGGGCCAACACGATGACACAACCACCGCCTGAACCACTCCCTTGCCCCGTAGACACTTCCAACTCTGATCTCTTCGAGGTTTCCCTCCCTATCTCCCTAAAGGAAACCCATGTAGCTCTCCGCGGAAATTCTAAAGCACTAGGCTTGGACGGGATTTGTCTTTCGTCCCCCCGTAAACTCCCGTTAGAAGTAGTCTGTTGTCTTCTTAACATTCTATTAATTAGCGATATTGCCACAGCCCATGAAACTGCTTGCTTAGCGTTCATCCCTAAAATTAACAATGCCACATGCCCAAGCGATCTGCGAGGCATATCTATTAGCTCATACTTACAACGAACGCTTAACAAGATTCTCTCTAGACGACCCCAAAACTATATTAGGCTTCTCCCAATCCAGCGAGCGTTTCTCCCCTGTATTGGTACCTTCGAGAATCTTGCGGTTCTGGGTGGCATCCTTAACGATGCTAAGTCTGCAGGACGACTCGCCTAAATCGACCTCCGTAAGGCGTTTGACATGGTGAGTCATGACTCCGTCCTGTGGTCACTCCGGACTCGCGGATACCTGGAGGTATTCATTAATTATATCGAACGCTTGTACCTCTCATCTAAAACTCTTATAGAATTTGGACAAGAATGTCGCACATTTCGGCCAACTAGGGGTGTTAGGCAGGGAAATCCTTTGCCCCCCCCCCTTTTATTCAATCTAGTTCTCGACGACATTCTTTCAAAATTAGACAAAACTAATATCGAGTACCAACTTACTGATGACTTCCGCCTCATGGGCTTAGCCTGTGCGGATGATCTCATCCTCCCAGCCTCCACGAAATCTACTCTCCAACGGCTCCGTAATATTGCGGACCCCTTTTAAAATCCCGAGGCCTTGAAATTAATACTAATAAAAGCTTTACTATCTCCCACTTATTTAATAGGAAGGAAGGTCATGGTTTTATTAATACCCTATCAGAATTTAACGTTGGAGATCGGCAATTGCCAGCCAAATTTATGAGCGATCGATGGAGATATCTGGGAGTCGACTTTGACAGCAATGGCATAGTTGACTCCACCAATGATATACTTCTTAATTTACTCAACAGACTCACGATACAGACCAACGACTCATAGTTTTGAAAGACTTTCTCATTTCCCGCCTCTTACTTAAACTGGTCTCCGGTCCCAGACTATCTCACGTACTCATTAGCGACCTAGATAAAGAGATCAGAAAGGTTGTTAAGTGGAAATGGCTTAAGCTCGAAAATTCGGTGCCGAACGCTTACTTGTACACGCACACAGCACACGGCGGTCTAGACTTCCCCTGCCTCCAAACATTTATCTCCAGACTCCGCCTCTCCCGCCTGACAGCACTACAACACTCCACGCACCCTGGAGTCCAAAGGATGCTTACCACCGGCCACTTCAAAAAAGATCTTGCGAAAACAAGACTTCTTTGCGAGCGCTTGGAAGCCTTGAGACAGCTACACACGAGACCGATTACTGGCATCAACAACTACACAACACGTTCGATAGGGCACATTTTAAAAAAGCACACGAAACGCCTTTGTACATTACTGTATTAAGAGTATGCCCTACCTATCTGGTAAATAGTATTTAAACCTACTAAAGCTCAGGATCAACGCACTACCAACGCGTGCCAGATTGGCAAGGGGACGCCCGGGCTACAACAAACTTTGTAGGCACGAGTGTCATGCGCCTGAGACGTTGGCTCATGTCGCTCAGATGTGCAATACAACACATAAACAAACTATAAAGAGACATGACGACGTCTGTGATCGCGTGGCGCGTCTTCTCTGCGAAAGCGGTCATGTGATTGTTCGTGAGCGAGTATTCCGTCGACTGGGCGCACCGGGTCTAAAGCCCTGTCTCGTAATAACAACACCTACCAAGGTCTGGGTTTTAAATGCCGAGGTTTGCAGCCCGACCTGGCAAAAGCGCGGCAGGACAAGATCACCAAATATGACGTCGAGTTCCTAAGAGCGGCGCTCCCCGACCCGCAAAAACCTCGCAGATTCGGATCCATCACTATCTCTATGAGTGGTGTATGGGACTCTGAATCTGCGAGTACGCTCTTGGCGCTCGGCGTCACGAAGAGGAATCTTATCGATCTTACCGTCTTAACACTGCAAGGAACCTTGAGGATATACCGCTCGCACCGAGTCCGTAAGAGCGGGAGCTGCCATCAAGCAAGGACACAAACAGCTGATTTTTAACTCCTCGTAACAACTTTTTACTACCATTTTCATTAAGGCGAGCACTGCCGAGTGTGCAAATGTATTGTAAATGATTAATAAATCATCGCAATATTATATATATATATATATATATATATATATATATATGCATCTATGTATGTCGGTTCCGTCAATAAAGTGACGTTCAGCTAACGTGGCTCGTTAGTATACAGATATTAGCTGTTTCGCCACTATGCGCCTTCCACTTCCAAACAACGTCGCACTGTTCGCTACGCAGACACCAGCTGAGCTTTCTATTGGTGCTTAATTGCTTTCTGGCTGTAAAATAGGCTGCCGAATTCTTCTGTGGCTTTGTTTTCGTATTTAGTCGCCGCACAAACCATGCTTGCAGTCAGCTCTGTGCGATCAGTGCATTTTTCGCTTTGCCGTTCGCTTTATTTTTTTTGTCTCTTCTGGATTGTGTCAATCGTATTCGTATACATCAGACAAAAGTTTTCTTTGCATTTGAGTCCTTTAGCTCCAGTTGAATAAATATCGAATACAAGCCATGCATGCATATATATCTATATATGTATCTAATATTCTCATAGCATATAGTGAAAAATAGTATATATATAATAGTCTCTACTCAGCTGTTGAGCCGGACGGTCGCACTGGTGCGAGCTCCCGCTTAAATTGCCTAGATCGCAAGTTATATCTGGCTTTTTAACGGGAGTTTTGTCACAGACCATCGTGGCCACCCGTGCGACCGAACTGTGAGATCCAACACCGTCAAACAGTTCCATTTTGCATTTAAAAGATGCAAAATTGTTATAATTCGCCGCGTCACTGTGTTAGATAGGTTAGCAGTGCGTTCACCATTGCAAAGGCCTGTCTGAAGTGCACTTTAGCGTTTTTAAGTGGAAGTGATTGTGCCGGTTTTTAAATTTAGGTAAGGTGAGTCTACCTATATAGTTGTTTTAGTGAAATATAGCGGCCCTAATTATATTTCACTAATCTTAACTTCTATATAGGTATAGTGTATGCACTGGCTACAAAACCCAGACAGTGCATACATATAGTGGTGTATCGATACGCTTTGTTTTGAACTCTAAAATCGAACACAGCGTAGAGAATACAATAAGCAACGATATATTGGGCAGCCATATCGTGTTTTTAAACCACTATATATTTTAATTGACTACCTACATACCTACTATATATTTGTAATAGATGCTTCAATTCCACTGAATCGAAGAGACAGCAATTAATCTGTCTGATGCTAGTCTTCCATCTAATTACCACAAATATATATCTTAAACCGACACTACTATTGTACATATTAATGTGCATTTTTTAACTTCTACTTTCGACGCTATTTTGCATAAATACAGTACGTGACGAAATATGACATAGTGCTCCCTGGGTAGAGACAAACAGAATGATGGTCTAAAGACCGCTTCATTTTAGCGATTTTAACAACAACATCTGCGTAAAATCGCGCCATCGTTCGCGTACGAAACTTTTAAAGAAATCTTACCACCACTGTGGACCAAGACAACGATGGCATCACGTGACGGCAGCAACACCGCCGGAAGACTCAGCTGCCAGACTTGCGGGCGAGTATGCAAATCTGGCGCGGGCCTCGCGAGCCACATTAGATTGACTCACAATCAACGAGAAGTTCGTGCCACCTCCCAAACTCCTAACCAATCACAGACTAATAATTTGATTTTAAGTTCCTCACAAAATGACACTGTTGCTTCTAATAATAATTTTAACCCCCCTAGTACTTCACGCGTCTCCCAGCCAAATTGTAAATGTCCATCTAGTACTTGCTTAAAGGTCTTTAATTCTAAATCAGGTCTTAATTTACACCGTCGTCGTGCCCATCCGGACGAATATAATGAGAACATTTTAGCCCCCCCCCCCTCTAAGAAGGTCAGATGGAACCCACAAGACCGTGAACTTTTAGCAACATTAGAAGCAGATTTTATATTAGATAATAATAACGAAACACCTAGTGAAATTGACCACCTTTTAGCTACTAATTTTAACTCACGCACACCTGGGGCGATTAGAGGCCAACGTAATTCTCAGGCGCATAAGGATCTGGTAGAGGACCTCCTTAAAAAGAGGTCTCTCCTGGATTCCAACCTTGACGTATCTGAGCTTCCTGAGCCTAGTCGGCCTCGATACTCTGAATCAGATGGCCCCTATAATCCATCCCAAATAGATATTATTATATCTAAAATACAAGCCCTTACAAACACATTTCCCAAACGCAATATAATTTCAACAGACCTTACTCAGGTGAGAATCACACTATCGCCTTAAACGAATTTCTGAACAAACATTTTACACACACTGTCCGACGTCGTGCCTTTAGAGAAACACCTTCCACTGAAGCGCGAGTATCTAAAAGGCAACAGCGACGTCAAGACTACGCAACCACTCAAAAACTTTTTAGCCAAAACCGATCCAAATGCGCTCATGAGGTGCTGGACGGCAAACACACCATACACAACATGCAGGCCACCGAGGTTGTAGAACACTGGGCCAACACGATGGCACAACCACCCCCTAAACCACTCCCTTGCCCCGTATACACTCCCAACTCTGATCTCTTTGAGGTTTCCCTCCCTATCTCCCTAAAGGAAACCCACGTAGCTCTCCGCGAACCTTCTAAAGCACTAGGCTTGGACGGGATTTGTCTTTCGTCCCTCCGTAAACTCCCGTTAGAAGTAGTCTGTTGTATTCTTAACATACTATTAATTAGCGATATTGCCTCAGCCCATGAAACTGCTCGCTTAGCGTTCATCCCTAAAATTAACAATGCCACATCCCCAAGCGATTTGCGACCCCTATCTATTAGTTCATACTTACAACGAACGCTTAACAAAATTCTCTCTAGACGCCTCCAGAACTCTATTAAGCTTCTCCCAATCCAGCGAGCGTTTCTCCCCTATAATGGTACCTTCGAGAATCTTGCGGTTCTGGATGGTATCCTTAACGATGCCAAGTCTGCAGGACGTGAGCTTAGACTCGCCTCAATCGACCTCCGTAAGGCGTTCGACATGGTGAGTCATGACTCCGTCCTGTGGTCACTCCGGACTCGCGGATACCCGGAGGTATTCATTAACTATATCGAACGCTTGTACCTCTTATCTAAAACTCTCATAGAATTTGGACAAGAATGTCGCACATTTCGGCCAACTAGGGGTGTTAGACAGGGAGATCCTCTGTCCCCCCTCTTATTTAATCTAGTTCTCGACGACATTCTTTCAAAATTAGACAAAACTAATATCGGGTACCAACTTACTGATGACTTCCGCCTTATGGGTTTAGCCTTTGCGGATGATCTCATCCTCCTAGCCTCCACGAAATCCACTCTCCAACGGCTCCTTAATATTGCGGACCCACTTTTGAAATCCCGAGGCCTTGAAATTAATACTAATAAAAGCTTTACTATCTCCCACCTATTTAATAGGAAGGAAGGTAAAGGTTTTATCAATACCGTACCAGAATTTAACGTTGGAGATCGGCAATTGCCAGCTAAAGGTATGAGCGATCGATGGAGATATCTTGGAGTCGACTTTGACAGCAATGGCAGAGTTGACTCCACCAGGGATATACTCCTTAATTTACTCAACAGACTCACGATAGCTCCCCTTAAACCCCACCAAAGACTCATATTTTTGAAAGACTTTCTCATTCCCCGTCTCCTATATAAACTGGTGTCCGGTCCCAGACCATTTTACGCACTTCTTAGTGACCTAGATAAAGAGATCAGAAAGGTTGTTAAGTAGAAATGGTTTAAGCTCGAAAACTCGGTGCCGAACGCCTACCTGTACACGCACACAGCACACGGCGGTCTGGACATCCCCTGCCTCCAAACATTCATTCCCAGACTCCGCCTCTCCCGCCTGACAGCACTACAACACTCCACGCATCTTGGGGTCCAATGGATGCTAACCACCGAGCACTTTAAAAAAGATCTTGCGAAAACAAGACTTCTTTGCGAGCGCTTGGGAACCTCCATTGAGACCGCTACACAAGAGACCGACTACTGGTCTCAACAACTACACAACACGTTCGATGGGGCACATTTTAAAAAAGCACACGAAACGCCCTTTGTACATTACTGGATTAAGGGTATGCCCTACCTATCTGGTAAGGAGTATTTAAACTTACTAAAGCTCAGGATCAACGCACTACCAACGCGTGCCAGATTGGCCGGGGGACGCCCGGGCTACAACAAACGTTGTAGGCACGGGTGTCATGCGCCTGAGACGTTGGCTCATGTCGCTCAGATGTGCGATACAACACACAAACAAACCATAAAGAGACATGACGACGTCTGTGATCGCGTGGCGCGTCTTCTCCGCGAAAGGGGTCATGAGGTGGTTCGTGAGCGAGTATTCCGTCGACCGGGCGCACCGGGTCTAAAGCCCGACCTCGTAATAACAACACCTACCGAGGTTTGGGTTTTAGATGCCGAGGTTTGCGGCCCGAACCGGGACCTGGCAAAAGCACGGCAAGACAAGATCGCCAAATATGACGTCGAGTTCCTAAGAGCGGCGCTCCCTGACCCGCAAAAACCTCGCAGATTCGGATCCATCACTATCTCTATGAGTGGTGTATGGGACTCCGAATCTACGAGGACGCTCTTGGGGCTCGGCGTCACGAAGAGGAATCTTATGGATCTCACCGTTTTAACTTTGCAAGGAACCTTGAGGATATACCGCTCGCACCGGGTCCATAAGAGCGGGGGCTACCATCAAGCAAGGACACGGACAACTGACTCTTAACTTCACGTGACACCTTTTTACCACCATTTTTATTAAGGCGAGCACTGCCGAGTGTGCAAACGTATTGTAAATGATTAATAAATCATCACAATATTTTCTATATATATATATATGGTGGCATATACCTAGACGCAAATATCACATTGTTATATTAAGGTACATATTGAGATATCAAAGGTTTTCCCAACAGTCCTTGTGATAATATGGTCGCTGACTCTGTGCGGTATGGCTTGTCATCTATACTCAATACCGTGGATACGTTCCTGCCCTATAAAGCTATTTATTTAGCTATTATTTTTACTTGAGAAAATAGTAATATCTTTAAAAGATCATTTATTGAATGACATAAATTGATCTATTAAAACGTTATAAAAATAAAACAAGCTTAACGTTTCAAGATAACAAGTATGTTGTAATTCATTTATAAATTAATTAAAAAAAATAATTGTTTAATAGGTAAATAAAAAACAATTCTACTTAGAAAAATAATAAAGAAAATAATTGAGAATAACATATATCATTTATTTTATTGCGCCAGCATTTGCCGGCATGATTGGCTATGCTGAGGGATACGGTAACAAGCTTGCACATGAAAAGTACTTAACTACATCAACCGTTAGACCACCATTTTACGATACGTATGGTCCATGCGTTATGTCTACGTGTTTACTATAGGCTCTTGTAATGCCGTTATCTTTCTCTTTGCTATACTATGTTTAGTGCTATTCCCTTTAGAGCTGTCCCTTAGCACTGTAGGTCAATGAATATAGTAGTAATATATGATCGGGTCTGGTTTCCGTCGAGGGCAACGATTAAGGTGTCGGCCAATTATATGTAGAACAAAAAGTTTACACATTCTGGTACGTTTAAGCCTTCCTGTGATCCAGTATGTCGACGCTGCTAACGAGCTGATTTGCAACAAGACCTCATCGCCTACAAATATTGTATTTTTTGCTTATTAGTCCGGATGACTTTGCTGTGTAGTAGAACTTCCTGCAGCTCCAACGCAGACTCGATCAGTTTTCAAACTTTACTCATACGCTCGTTCCTCTGTGTTTCGTAAGGGGCAACATTTCTAACTTCAGTTAAGCTTCTGCACTTTTCAGCGCTGTTCGACTATGCGCTGCCTTAACCGAATACGTATGTGTGCTCCGCTCATGCCTATATACTGCTGAAGTCGGTTTTTCCGCTCTTATTCTTTTCTGGAACAACGCCACGTATGTCTGCACACATCCTTCTCGTCAAGTAGCGCACCTCGTCATTGAGGCAAGAAGCTACATAAAAAGTTCTTCACAGGCAGCTATAATATTGCGCGACGATGCGGTCTCCAGCTCAACTTTAGATATTTCGAATCGACTCACATTGATAGACGCCAAGCAAGCGACGCCGGGTAGTTATCTACATTTCGCTGCAGTCTGGGGTATTTAGATGAAGTTCTAGACTGATTATCGCTCTTCCTGTACGCAACTGTTGCAAATGCCCAGTGAGATCTGATAATTGGATGCATCGAGAATAGTGCAGCGAAGAAGTATTTGCGAAGACGCCCACGCGCGATGAAGTCGTATGACAAGCCAACTTGGCTTAGGCTCGTGGTTGCCTAGTTTCGATAAAACACGCTGCCTAGTTTCGATAAAGCACCTGCTTTATCGTTTTTCTAGCATAAAGGCTAGTTTTCTTCACCTAACCAATTAGATTGCTATCATGCCTGCCTTACTTGTAAAGCTGGACCCTGTGTGGAGGATATTTTTGCTTTTGAGATTCCCTGAACCTCCCTGCCAACGTCCAGGGCTTATGGAGCTTGAATAGCAACTCTACGAACGACTGGCATGGCACGGGTTTCGACATGCCAACCTTCCAAACTAAGATTCCGAGAGGGTAAGTCTCGTTGAAAAGTGCTTACGTTTTCAACCTTTCCTTAATGATTACCATTTACTCAGTAAACAGTTACTTAATTAACAACTACTATTACTCAATTTTTTGTCATGACTATAAGTGCGGACGACCGCGCATCAGCATCGCCAAACGCGGCTAGAGCAACGGCCGCTGCCCTTGTTAACGACTACCCTTGATTTGATCGTGGTTAATTGCTAATAACGAATTAATTTAACTATACATGCATATATATATATATATATATATATATATATACAGTCCCCGAAAAAAATATAGGGCCACCCATTTTTGCTACATTTCACGCATTTATTATAACCAATCGTGTAAAGATCACAGTGATACATGCTCACAGAGTAACAGCGGAAACTTCTATCGACATTTGGAGTCTCGGATTACTTTGAACCACGAGATTTCCACATTTGGCACAGCTACACCGCGAATAAATTATAAGGCCACTAGCACGATACCTGTTTTAACAAATTAATTAAGCGGATTAACGGAATTTAGGCTAATTTCACGGCATTTAGCAACTATACTTAATACTCAGTGAACTTTCCATTAAGTCTGATAACCTCAAAAGTGCGGTTTGGTATAGTGTTAAACAAATTTTGGATGGCATTTGCAAGAGCTCGTCCCAAGCCTCGAAAATTGTTTTTTATCGGTGTAAACTTATTGTTTGAGCTAGCTCCACACATTCTGGATCATATTAAGATCAGGTGAGAGTGCAGGCCAGCGAAGGACTTCAATGTGACGTTGGTCGAACCAGCTTGCGATCCGCCTGGCGGTGTGAGTCGGGGCGTTATCGTGCGTAAAAACGAAGTCTGGCCCTCCCATCAGCTTAAAATGCGCCGATTGCTCTTTTAGTAAATCCCCGTAGCGCGTCAAATAAACACGACTGTCTAAAAAACAATCGGCGACTTTGTATAATACCCGACAGCAGCCCAGATCACCACTGAACCGCCACCTGAGTGACGTTTTGACAAAATTAGTTTTTCCTTGCGGACTTCAAGCAAATAATAGTTACATCGATCCGGTTCATCAAAGTTAAACTTTTTCATCCGAAAAAAGCACTCTGTGTCACTCAGTGGTCCATGACATCGTATCGTGGGCACTCAGTTGTCCATGACATTTTATCGTGGGTGATGTCAAGACGAGCTTTCATCGGTCAGCGGTCAATCGTTGTTTTTTCTTGTGTATTTTGCCAATGTGTCTTCCTGAGGAAGCTTTGCACATTTCGCACGTTCGTTTGCACGTCGGCCGCCGCCGCAATCGCCCTCGCCGAGGGCGCAGAGTTCGACGCTTTCTTCAGAATTGCAGGTTGTTTCGTTCCAAAATAGAATTTGGACGCCTGAACTCTTTATTTTACGGCGTATTTTTTACCTAAATTAACAAAGTTATTTACTTCTTAGACACAACGCCTTAATTGACGGGAAATTTTGCGATTAGAGAGGCCGATGTTCTTATAAGCCTTGATATGGGCCTTTTCTTTACCCATGAGGCGCCAGCCTAAGCCTATCGTTTCAACAAAGAAAAAACTTCTGGTAGGAGATCTGCCTTTGTTTCTGTCGAGCCGTTAAATGAGCCCAAACGTTGTTATTCCACTCAATTCACTCGCTAAGACATGCATCTTGGTGGTGACTTTATCATTTTTTCGCAGCGTAGCTGTGCCAAATGTCGAAATCTTGTGTTTTAAGGTAACCCGATACCCCAAATGTCGATAAAAGTATCCGCTGTTACTCTGTGAGCATGTATCATTATGATCTTTACACAATCGGTTATAATAAATGCGTGAAATGTGGCAAACATGGGTGGCCCTATATTTTTTTCAGGGACTGTATATATATATATATATATATATCGCTGCTGTCATAAATATAGTCCAACATCTGTAACAAAAGGAGACGCACCAAACATTTGCAAGGTGCATCTTTTTTCGTTAGTCACTGCTGACTGTACTGCAGTACTGCGGTTAGAGATCTGCGGTTCTGCCGTCAAAAAGCCCCCATCATATCTTCTTGCTGGCGATCGAGCAAGTGCTGCAGTTATAAACCTATGATGAGCATTACAATTATAAGCATAATAGTTTCTATTAGGAGAGGTGATTTCTAAATTAGAAGGGCTATTTAGCTCGGCGTCGTCCGTCACGCTGTCTCTCTCACCAAGAGCGTCCAATGTTGGCTAGACAGAGCAAAATAGTGGTATAGAAGAGGATTTGCAAAAAATCTGATTTGGTTAAGACTTTTTTAGCACTTACGTAAGTTGTCTTTAAAACATAACCTTACAATAATTTACAGCGTGAAAATGAACATATTCTGCCAATTGCGCATTTTAGAACGACCATTTTAGTATACAGTCAATGACATTACGATCTGTGGCGGCAAAATACCTGAGGTTGCCCAACAGGCATATTGAATTTGAGTGCATGCATAAATGTTTATTCAATTATTTTTAAAAAGTTGTTTTTAGTTGTAGGCTATTTTTTGTTCCTTGTGGGCATCGATTTTTTGTGAGGCATATCTTCAATGTACCAAGGGCTGGACATGTTAGGGGGTTTTGTCCTCCAGTCCTTGTAGAAGCATGGCCGCTGACTCTCGGCAGTATCGTTCATCATCTCATCTCAATGAGCACCGCTCACAAAAAGTCGACATTAACAACAACAACAACAGTGATCGAACCGGCGACGAAACCCGGTCACGTGTAGCACACTAGCCCATAGATCACGCCGCCATGTGTACAAACTCCGTCTCAGCTGTTGCCGGGCTGACTCAGTCGCAGCGGGCAAGCAGGTTCTCTCTCCGCTAAGCGAATAGACGGCGTCATCATGTGTGTGTGCTGGGCGCCGACCTAGCAAAAGACGAGCTTTGAGAAAAGTCGTGTTTTCGCCTCTGCCCATAAGTGTGCTCACTTGCTAGTCCTCAGCAGCACTACTTGTGCTCTGTACAATTACCGAGTAGTAATGATGGAGCTGTGTTGTAATTTAACTAAGTGCGAAATTAAACTCACTTGGCGTGTAGTCAGAACGTTATACTATCTAAGCGAAGTAAGGCCTGCATGTAAATTACATTAGTGTTCTACTTTAAAGTATATTGTGATGAGCCAGTTCACGCGTATGCCGAGAAAGTTGACACCCTTCACGGTTATGCTAAATAACGCAGTAACGCCACGTATGCCGCGCATGGCGTTTCCCGTACGCGGAGCGTCTTCAAGATAGACGCACACCTCGTAGTCAGACGGTTACGAACATACACGTACGGAAGTACGTAAGTGAAACCGCATTGTTCCAGCGCCATAACTACAACGCTGGACGATCGCGGTTGGGATCTCAATTTTTGCAAATTCTCTACTCGACGACTATTTCGCTTCTTCTAGCCAGTGTAGGTAACCCTTCAGTATGTTCATACGGATATAGGAAAAACGGGTTTATTTTCACGACCTCTAACATTCCCTCTATACGGTTCTGGAATCCTGAACACAATTTAAGACACCCCGTATGTACGTATATATATATATATATATATATATATATATATATATATATATATATATATATATATATATGTTCACAAAACAAATGTATGTGTTAAAGATAAACATAGGAGTGTTAAACATCGAATGCAAGAACAAGCTACGTCGGGTCTGTTTTTACAGATCTTTATTTTTTCAAACGGAACTAGTCTTTTTCGGTCTTCAGTATATAGCGATCTGTTAGTACGACTAATTTAAGCCTGTGATATCAACTGCGTTGCGGCAAGCGTCTAAATGTATGTTCTACCAGCAGCTAAGTTAATTTGTGCTACTGTGAGCTTTCAAGATGTGCTGCTCAATGGTTCCGTCCCGAGCGTCGTTCCGCGTCGACCAGACAGTCGCACCAGCGAGTTGGCACGTGGCGACGTCCTGGAAATCGAGTTACTGTCGCCAGCAGTTGACTCGCTCATAATGGACGGCTCCGAAGATAACCCGCCGCCTGAAAAGCAAACGTGTTTGATCTTCACCTGATCCAGCTTGCGGCAGCTAACTTCAACGTGCCCGACGTTGATTCACCAACGTTGCCAGCGTCGCTATTGCCGATAAAAACAAGAGCACTAATAAAAATGTCACCATATAACGCTAACATGTCCTAGAGCGTGCCGTATAGCACACATGAGACCTAGCCATAACGGTTGTCTCATTCAAAGGAGCATTGCTATTATTTTATTTATTTATTTAAATGCATCCTGTTTGGGTATGTAAACACTGCTACTATTGCTCTTTTCAATCTTGAGGTAAAAATGAGGCCTAAACTAAATTATATCTGATTAAATGTTGTCGGCCTAGTCCCTGACAGCAGAACAGACGTGAAGCAGCATTTCAGCCGTGGAGAAAAAGCATAGAAAGCTTGACGCACGGCACGTATTTGCTCGTGGAAATCGAAGTACTAACTTCGTTTATTGCCGTCAAAGTTCTTGAGCTCTTCATTTTCCCAGTGTTCTTGGTGTCATCACTGATCTAACTGGTTGTTGGCATGGCTTTACCCGACTGTCTTCCCGAGTGTCTACAAAAAATAGAAGGGAGGCAAGTGACCTTGCACACTCGAAGAGTGTCCTGTCGGCAATTTTGGATAAGTTGTTGACCACATCAACGTAATTCCTACTGGCACCTCCACCCGCCACATCTGGTTCAACTAGCTACTAATGTAGCCGCCCGGCGAGCTTAATGAGTTGGGTCGGGTGCCGGTCACGTTTCAGTTCTATTTCGCCAAGCACGCTGATCCAAGTTGCTCACCCTTAGATGAGTGCCGGGAGTTGCTAGTTTGGCGCCAAAGAGTGCGGACGTGTGTCGACGGAGCTCCGAGGGTTTACGCTTGCTTGGGTGAATACAGGCCGGTAAACCTAGAGAGTGGCATACCATAGTGATGTGTGGAACTCAGTGACCATTTTGGTGTGTTGTGCGTGGCCGTAAAACAAAGTGGTAAGGAGCTAGTGTTCTGTGAAGTTTAAACAAAACCTTTTTCGGTAGAGTGAAGCAAAACGAAACCACCCGTGCAGCGGTCGGAGGACTCGGAACAGTCCGCCGCGGATTCAAATTTGGATTTCTAACGGCTGCACAACTAAAGGACGGTGTCGTCTGTGCGTTCGCCGACCTCCGAGGCTGAGAGACGAGTGACGCAGGCAAGTTGGGATTTCGGCCACTAGGTGGCGCTTCAGTCGGTGAGTACCCTCGCCCAATGGGCGGTGCTTCCAGGAATTGATCGCGCCCTCTGCTGGCCTCCTGCGACCAGTGTTGAGGCTGCAAAACGAGAACGGTCCCACCTTATATAGGTACCCGTTGGACCAGACGCTCTAGGAAGTCTCCTGCTTGGCCCACGGAGAGAGGGATTTGGTCGGGAGATACGGACGGCGCATTAGGGCGTAGGGTTTGAGCGACCTTGACATTGTGTCAAGCTCAAACACGATGAGTTCCGAGGGTGGGGACAATAGGCGAAAAATGCCGGCGATATTCGCCCCCTCGGGGCTGACGCAAAGGACGCCAACGCAAGGGAATGGAGGCGAAAGAACGGGAACGACAGAGACGAGCGAGGGAAGAATGGAAGAGAGCCAACCGAAGAGAGCTCTGGGGGGAGTGTTCATACACACCTCCAGCTCAGAGGATGACGGCGCGGAGGATGTGAATGCGCAGGTAGTGGTGAAGGGAGACCAAAACTGTGCGGGAAAACAGGCAATGGAAAACGAAAGAGAAAACGAGGAGGAAAAAGGGAAGAGCGGGAAGATCACGGAAAAGACGTCGAAACAAACCCCGAAGCAAAGACGAAAGACTGAAACACCTGCAGACGCGAGTGATGATGAGGGTAACGAGAACGATGGGGGCTTAGAGGATAACGGACCATGGCTGGATTATCTTCAGTCAAAGACTAAGGGCGGGGTCAAAACCGTGCCTGAGTTGCCTGTAAAGGCTTGGCCAATGAGAAGAATTGAGCCTAAAGACGCAGACGGAGTTGCCGAGCAGATGCGCACCTGGTCCAAGGTGTTGAGTCAACTTATCGTGCGATACCCGCATACCCAGATGTTCATCAAGGACGCCGTTGGGGAGGTAGGTAAGTTTTCCCTAAAATTCAAGCGTCTTTCCAAACAGAGAGACCGTGAGTGGATGGGAAAGCTCGAAGCCGAAAAAAAGCGGGTAGAGTCACTCGAGATCGAGCTATCAGAACTCAGGCGGACATTCACGCAGGCTTCGGGCAACAATGAGGTAGACGCCTTACTAAAGGCTAAGGCCGAGCTCGAGGAAGAAGTCCGAAAGCTTGCTGGGGTGAACAGGGTGCTGGAGCTGCACGGAAACTCACTGTGTTCGAAATGTAATCAGAAGCTCGATAAGGAGCAGATCGAGGCGAGAGAGGCCGAGACGGCTGCAACGATCGACACGGCCTTGGAAGCGGCAACCCGAAACAACGACGTAGAGGAGACGGCACGCATAGTGTTAAAGAGATGGCCAGAGAGATGCTTCAAAAGGGTGAAGCTAACCCATAGGGGGATTGGGAGCCCTAGAGAAGCGCGAGGACTCATTCTGATGAAGGGATCGGAGAGAGACAGAGGACTCATCGAACATGTGCTTCCTCAGTTTCCCGGTGCGGCAGCGCTGGCCGACCTTAAACCAGGAAAGGTGGCGGCACTTAGATGCAAAAGCGACTTTGAGGTCGTCGGCGACGGCGAGATAGACGAAGAAGGGGAGACGGCGGGAATACACCAGAGTCCCTCGGAGGCGTCACGAACGCTAGTGGCCGGGATGGTCCCCTTGGGGGCGACCTCGGCCGACTTAATTAGGCTTTTTGGTAGACTCCTGCATACCCTTAATGTAGATAGGCGGGAGGAGGCACCAGCTGTGGCTGTGACCGAGGAGCTGGGAGACTACACAATCCCTCAGATCCTTGAGGCGTGCTGTCGGGTACTCGACTGTGATGTCGAACTCATTGTTAGAACACCGCCCGCGGATCGAAGCTTACCAAAAGAGACAAACGTCTCAGACCAGACGTGGGCGACCCATACCACTGTCCGGGTAAGGAAGATTGAGGGTAAAACTGCAGCAGAAACGCTCATGAGCGTGCGAAAAAATGCAGACCTCAGAGCGGCGGGCGTAGTATTGGCCGCGCGCGGAGGACTAGCCACGACCGAAAGTGGGGACGTTCTCGTTAGAGTGACCGGCACAAAGGCATCAACAGGCACATTTGCCGAGACGCTAGCACGATCGATCAACACAAAGGTTGATTGCCGAGACTCTGGGGGACCGCCAAAGACGATCGTACTGCGCGACGTGGACCCGTTTGCGGACAGCGACAGCATCGAAAAAACGATAAGGCGAAAGTTGAGCATGCCGGCAGATATGCGCATGCGCACAGAAGACCCGCGGTCCGGCAAAACTGGGCGATACCAGTGTCTTGTCGTTCTTCCGACTGCGGCGGCAAAAAGACTAGTCGACATGAAGCACCTGCAGATCGGTAACACCACGTGCCGGGCAGAGGATTGGTTTAGCGTACCAACATGCTTTAACTGCCAGAAGCAAGGCCACATGGCTAAAGACTGTCAGGAGGAGAAAGCGCAAGGCCGACGCTGTTACCGGTGCGGCGACGTCGGGCACCTCCTTAGTGCGTGCACTAGCGAAACCGGGCATTGCTATATCTGCAAAGTCGACGGGCACTCGGCTTCGTCAAGCAAATGCCCAGTGCTGGCAAAAAAACTTGAGGAGCTGAAAGAGGCTGCTCGTAAGAGTAACCTCGAGAAGTTCGAGGGTGAAAGGAAGCGGAGAGAAGCATCCGAGCAAGAGGCTAGGGCGCGCCAGGAAGCGGCCGAAAAGAAGCGACAGCGCAAAGAAGCTAAACAATTGACTACGGACAGCGAGGGTTACAGCAGGAGAGGGCGTGGTGCCATCAGCGCCGCTGTCGCTGGTGCCGCAGCCAAGGGAGGGGAAGTCAATGGTACTTCTAATGATTAGAATACTTCAGGTGAACCTCAACCGGTGCAGAGCTGCGCACGACCTGCTTGAGGAGACGGTCCGGGAGAGGGGCATAGCATTATGCCTCCTTTCGGAACCGAACAAGAAGCGAATGAGAAAGAAGAGCTCTATAAATACCGATGAACGCATCGATGCGGCAACCTGGTGGACAGGAGAGGACAACGCCAAATGGGCAGTACGGGCTCAGGGAAGTGGCGACAGTGGCTTTGCGTGGGTGGAATTAGACGGGGTGGGTGTTCTCTACTCGTGCTATTTTTCACCTAATAGGGAGATACAGGAGTTTCAGGTTTTCCTGGGTCAACTAGGCCGTAGCTTAGGCACGCACGAGGGAAAACCATTGATTGTTACCGGGGACTTCAACTCGGCCAGTACTGCATGGGGTAGTCGTAACACTTCGGAAAGAGGACAAATCTTACTGGAATGGATGGCAGAGCAGGGGCTTATGGCTGTGAACGACGGGGACGTTCCGACGTTCTCACGGGCAGGGAGGGAATCCCACGTAGATCTCACGCTTGCCAACGAACGGGCATTCACGGCGATAACCGGGTGGAGGGTCGATACGGTTCATAACCACAGCGACCACCGCTACATCTGCTTTGAGGTACGAGCCCCAACCGCGACGCTTCCAGCATCACCTACCCGGGGCAGACGGTGGCAGATGAGACAGCTGGAAAAGGAAGCGCTAGTAAAGGAGATCGACGCGAGGTGTCGGACGATGGGAGTGGGAACGGTGGACGAAAATCAACTCATTGAAACACTCATTGCCGCATGTACAAAGGCTGGCCCGCCTCACCCGAACGGCGGAGGTGCCCGACGGCACCGGTCCGTTTACTGGTGGAGCAAAGAGATCGGGGAAGCGAGAAAGCGATGCACAAGGCTAAACAGGGCGTATACTAGGCAACGCAGCTGGCTGAGTGGAAGGTTGAACCGAGGGGAGAGGGGGCTAGACGTTGACGAGCAATCGGTCACACTCCTGGAAAGTTACAGAGCTGCCCGCGAGGACCTTCAAGGCCTCATCTGGAAGAGTAAGGTACAGGCGTGGAAACAGCTGGCAGAGGACGTGGAGAGAGACGTGTGGGGGTTAGCGTACCAAATCGTTATGGACAGGCTTCGGGCGCCTTCTCCGAGACTCCCGCCGGATGTTCTAAAGGATCAGGTCCATAGCTTGTTCCCGGTTCACCCGTGGAGAGGCGACGGGGAGGAGCCTCTGGTTGCTGAAGAAGATATTCCCGAGGTGACGTTGGAGGAAGTCGAGCGAGCATGGCAGCGATTGACACCCGGTAAAGCACCCGGCCCGGATGGAGTACCTCCTGGAGCGGCGAAGCTACTGGTTCAGCGATGGCCGAAGCTGTTTCAAGCACTGGTGATGCGTCTTCTAAGAGAAGGGCGATTTCCGCGGCTGTGGAAAAACGCCAACCTGGTCCTAATCCCCAAACCAACGGGAGAGAGCAATGCTTTAGCAAGTAGTTCTGCTTACCGGCCTATATGTCTTCTTGACACAATGGGCAAGATCTTAGAGAATGTTATCGTTGAGAGGCTCAACGCTGAGATTGAGCTCAAAGGGGCTCTGTCAGACGCCCAGTACGGTTTCCGTAAGGGAAAGTCCACGCTTGGCGCCCTTACACGGGTTTTAGAACGGGCGACCGAACAGTTAACAAGGACTCCGAAAACAAGAGACTTCGTTGTGCTCGTCCTCCTGGACGTCAAGAATGCCTTCAACTCGATGAGCTGGGAGGTGGCCATGGACGCAATGAGGCGCAAGGGCATTTCGCCATACATTCGCCGGATAATTTCGTCCTACCTATCGGAAAGAAGGCTGTCGGCCGGCGGTCAGGAGTATGAGATCTCTGCGGGGGTTCCTCAGGGGTCGGTCTTAGGGCCGATTCTGTGGAACCTAGCCTATGACGGGGTCCTCGAGCTGCCGGACCTACCGGCGGGTGTTGAGATGGTGGCCTATGCCGATGACTTGGCGCTGGTTATCACGGCACGGGAAACGGGGGCCCTGGAGTATGCCGCTAATGAAGCCTTGGAGCAGGTGGCAGAGTGGATGGAAGACCATTCTCTAAGACTGGCCCCGCACAAGACGGAAGCAATGTACCTTACAGGCAGGAAGAAAACCCGGAACATCCGCCTGCGTCTAAACGGTCATCCTGTCAAGCTTGCTCGGACAGCAAAGTATCTCGGAGTGGTGCTCGACAAAGGTCTCAATGGATCGGCGCATATCCAGCATGTGGCTGGTAAAGCCCACAAGGTCGCGGCCGGCCTGGCGCGGTTAATGCCCAGAGTCGGCGGCTGCACAGAAGGCAGGCGGCGCCTGCTGGCCAGTGTAGCAGAGTCGGTAGCGCTATACGCGGCTCCAGTGTGGGCAGACATGGCGCTGAGGACACAAAGAAACAGGAGAGCGCTTCGATCGTCACAGCGGCCGGTAGCCATTCGTGTCTGCCGGGCTTACCGCACGGTGTCGACCGCGGCCCTCTTGGTCCTGTCTAAGATGCTACCATGGGATCTGCTGGCAAGTGAACGGGCCGAAAGATGGAGGGATGGCGATCTGGACTTAACAACGGCTAGATCGAGGACAATCGCCCGGTGGCATGAAGAATGGGCCACAGTGCAGCCGGGAGACCCTCGGAGGCCGCCCGCGGGGAGCTGGACCAGAGACCTCATCCCTGACCTGAAGGCGTGGTACGACTGCAACCACGGTGAGCTGTCTTATGGTACGACACAGGTGCTGACCGGGCATGGCCAGTTCCAAACGTACATGGTAAGAATTAACAAGGCGAGTGTCGACATCTGCGCGTTATGCAGATCGGGTGAGACGGACGATGTCGAGCACACAGTTCTGCGGTGTCCGGCCCTCCAAGAAGCCAGAGACGCGGGTGCGACCACCGTGAGAGGAAAGTCGATCAAGAAGGTTGTAGCACACATGCTGACTTCGGCGAAGGCGTGGAGGGAGTCTTGTGCCTTCTTCGAGACTATCATGTCCTTAAAGGTGGCCAAGGAAACTGCCAGGAGAGCTCGTTTCAACAATAGCCCCCGATCCAGTCGAGAGGGAGCGCCCGTAGGTGACAGGGAAAGAAGGGGAAATAGGCAGCGAAGGCGAACTAGCCTTGGGATTAGGCAGGGACAGCCAGGGACGCTCCAGGCGATGACTCTCGACGCATCCCCAGGTGGCGGAGCTGTGGAAGGCGTTAACGGTCTGGCTGACGCGTCTGAGCTGCACCAAGGCAGACATGAGACGATGGATGATGCCAGATTGGAGTAGAATGTAGGAGTTGGTGCAACACCACTCCCATGGATTCGAAGCAATGCCTACGCAGTTACCGATCCCTGGGGGTGGGGGGGAAGCGGGTTTACTGGGTTTGCGAGTCCCAGACTAGTCACCATGGCTGGGGTGGCGCATGTCCGTCTGGATTCCCGTAATCCCCCAAAGTAATGCTGAGAGGTTTCAGCAGTAAAAAAAAAAAAAAAAAAAG